>VZRF01014681.1:21549-437360 GCA_013396875.1 Vireo altiloquus
CGCTTGGCCGAGCCGGGCCGCGGGAGACGAGTGGGTGACCATGAGCCGGCAATGCCCTTGCGACCGGGAGGGCAGTGGTATCCAGGGGTGCCTTGGGAAGAGTGATGAGGCCAACGGGAGGTGATCCTCCCCCTCTACTCGGCCCTAATGAGGCCACATCTGGAGTGCTGTGTCCAGTCCTGGGCTCCGCAGTAAAAGAGAGATGTGGAGCTACTGGAGAGGGTCCAGCGGAGACCACAAAGATGACTAGGGATCTGGAGGATCTCTTATAAAGAGAGACTGCAGGACTTGGGTCTGTTCTGTCTAGAGAAGAATGAGAGAGGATCTCATTCATGCATATAATATCTCAAAGCTGGGTGTCGAGAGGGTGGTGCTAGACGTTTTTGTTGGTGTACGGCAACAGGACAGGGAGCAATGGCCATAAACTAAACCATACGGAGTTTCAGCTCAGTTGGTCAGAGCATGGTGCTAATAACAGACTAGGTGATTGGCAGGGGTCCCTTCCACCCCTAGCAGCTCTGTGTTTCTGTGAGTCGTGGCTGTGCTGGCGCAGGGCAGCAGGGCAGCACACTGTTTGTTGGGGCCCCTCTGTGACAGTGCCCTGCTCCGGGGTGGGCATCTCTTGCTGGAAACTCCTTATCCAGCCCTTCAGGCAGTGGAAAGGTCCATGGATATTTTACTCTTTTAAGGCAAACCCCTCTTGCCTTGCCATGTTTGGGATGGAAGAGCTCATGAACGAGGGAGTCAAGCCTGCAGATCCACCTGTGCCCGAAGTGGGCCCATCCCACAGAGACCTGGGCAGGGACAGGGTGAGGGTCTGCTGCCTGCAGCCCCCCAAGGCACCCTGTGACCCAGCAATGGGCACTCGTTGCTGTGCCAGGCACCCTTCTCTCCCCTGCCTCTCTCTTAAAAGGTTTCTCTCTCTTCTTGCTTGTGTTTTTTGAAAGTCTGAGGGCTGCTGCAAGAAGTCAGGTGAGCAGGCACGTAGGCTGAATACTGGTGTGTGTTTGTCAGGGAAAACAGCAGGCACAAGCCCCAAGACTCTGATACTAAACACGTAGCTAATTTATGAAACTGCTTGACGTGGTTATTTTAACACCCCGACTTCTTGTCTGCTAGCCTTGTTTGCTGGACCCATTCCACCACAAGCTATTTTTGTCCATATTTTGTCCCCCTCCGCAGTGTTTCTTTAGCTTTTTGTCAAGTGAGCAATTCTTGACCAGCACAGGACGTGTCCTTCAGGGGTGATTCAGGGGTGCCTGTGTGCGACATTCCCCACACTTCCCTTGTTCCCACAAACAGACTGAGCATAAACATGGCCACAACAGGGAGAGACTCACAATGCCATGTAAAAGGACTTGGATACCTGCCTTCTTCAGGGGTCATTTGAAAATCTCTGCCAAAATCCCGTGTTTCCTTTAGATTTCTTTGCTTAAAGGTGTGGGAGTTTTCCGCTCCAGAGAGCTAGCTGGAAAGCAAATCAGCATTCTCATTAGGGTTAACGTATCTAATTTCCACTCCTAACGTTCCATTTGTTTTTTTCTGGTAGTGTTTAACTACTGCAATACAAACCCACTCCATTTAAGCTGTCCAAGTCTTCTGTCTACTCAGTGGAAAACAGAACTGCTCTCCTTATCTCCCCACAGTGTCTGTGGGAAGGAAGACTGAAGGTACAGCAATTTTGGAAAACAAACATAGGACACTTGAGGGCAGGATGGCTCCAAAATGCAAACAAATAGTGGATTCATAAGCTGAAATCCAAAAATCTTGGATTTCTTGATGAAGTATTATGAGACTTGCAGCTCTTGAAAAGCACAGTAAAATAAAAAGGGAATGAAATGGAGCAGAACCATGCAACTCTATTTGAGGAGATTCCAAAGTGGAACAAATACAATATCTTTTGGCACCTCTAGGATAATGACCTGTTGTGGTTACTGATTCAGTGATACTCATCACTTATGCAGACTGGGTAACCTTGAAGTCTGGATAACATTTGAATTCACATAATTATGTGCTGCTTGTTATATTCCCTTCAATTTTCAATTACAAAAAGTATTTGGTACTGTTTTCTCTAAGGTTTTACTTAACTATTCTCTGATATGAAATGGTTGCTGTATTTTACAGCACAGATGGGAGGTTTTGAATAGGAGGAGAATTAATTAAATTAGTTTGTTGGTAGCATGACAAATCAAACACCTCAGTCCTTACAGTGAAGTATAACAGAGCCAGCAGCAAAGGCAGTGTTACTGTTGCTCTGTGCTTTCTAGTATAGTTTTCACTTGCTTGTTACTGCCAATCTGAGCTGAAATTTCCCCTGTTGGGTGTCTGCTTCCAGCTGTTTTATTTTAGTTTGTTTTGGTTATTTTGTTTTGTATTATGATTTGTTTGCTTTGGTTTTGGAAAGTTCCATTTACAACAATCGAGCCAACTGCAAGGATGAATTTAGGGGAGAATACATGCTTTTGTCCATTATAAACATAACCATTTCACTGAACAGCCCCTAGCATCTCTCTGCTTTGGAAAAACAAGCTTTCAAATCTGGCAAGAAAATTGCCTTGGTTTCGGGGATATATTTATCCATCTTCAGGAAAATGAGACCTGAAGAGAAAAATAATTTAAAATGTTGAGTGGAGGCTTCTTAAAATTGTATAGCCCTGTCCCCAGAAAGTTTCACCTGCATTGATCATGTGTGACCTTGTGTTAGCCCCGGCTACGTTCTCACCTGAATATAGGCATTCTTCCCTGAGAAAGTCTGAGCTTGTGCCTTGCTTTGCTTATGTCCTATCTAAAACAAGAAGCCTCTAAGGGGCTTGTATAACACAGCCCATTTCCCTCCCCAGAACATTTTTGCTGAGACTACCTGTTGTTAGAGAAGGTGTTGGCAGCACGAAGCACATAAAAGACCCCTCTCTGCTGTAAGCTGTTTGTGTTATTTGTTGGTCTTCCTATATTAACACTAAAGGATACTCATAGCTGTAAGCACCAAGTAAGATTTAATGCTAATTGCTATCCCAGAACATAATGTGATACCAGAAGGGATCTGTGGAATGGAAGAGTGCCTCTGAAATCCCATAGACAGAAGAGAAGGTCGTGAGATAGGGAAAAAAGAGCAGCTAAGCATCCTGAGACAGGTCTAGTTCTGGAATATTTTTGTGCAAAGATTGTTCTTCTCATTGGGTGGGATTATGGAAACAGATTGATGTTTTCCAAATCCTGCAGAACTAGAAGTAGGGGCAGTCATTGAATCCAGTAGGAGATTGGTTTAGAAAAGATGAAAGGGAATATACTTTTTTTTTTTAATGTAGCAGATATAGTGAACTTGTGGAATTTACTACCAGCAGAGATTTTGGAAACAAATAGGTCAGCAGATTGGAAAGGAGATTAAACAATTAAATTGACTATATATTCATAGAGAGATGCAAGAAGAATTTAGGCGGGATATGCTCCCTAGCATCCTTAATGCAATGGTTGTGGGTGCTGGAGGAGAGTAAAGAGAATGTATATGCCTGGCTTGCATGTTCTGTTTAAATAGTACTTTTGTTACTAGAGAAAGGATACTGGGGATAGATGGATGTTGGTCTAACCCACCAGGACATCCTTTATGTTCTTTCAGGGCTCTGATTTTGTGTCCACAGATATGTGAGGATAAATGCAGTGTTGGTAGGAGTTTTTATTTTATTTTTTGAAGATGATGCCTCAGGGTTCTCTTGCTTCAGTAAGACCTGAACCATAGGTCACTAACACTGGATTGTACCCTGTCGAGGAAACATACACTTTTAGGACAATCCACATAATATTAATGCTTAGATAGGGACTCTTTGACTGGACTATAGCCCTCCTGATGCTGCATTTTCCCCAGATATCCTTCTGCTCTGTCTGCATAGAACTTGATGAATACTCATGTCTCAGGAAAGATTTCGTAAGTTGTGATAGAATTTCCCTGAGGATATCAGTGTATTTTGGAAATATTATTTGAGAGTCATCTGCTGGAAAACATCTAGTGCAGCTGAAGGAGAGAGAGTGCCAGATTAGACAGATTACTAGGCATGAATCCCAGCTCTTATTTGTATGAGTACTCCTTCTGCCTTTAGATAATCACATTAACATCAGGAGTATTGCTTACACAAGTACTACTGAGAAAAAGTGGTGAACAGGCTTAGGCCCTCAAAGCAGTGTTCGTGTTCCAGCACCTTCCTAGTGAGATTCTGACCTTTTCCTCATCAGAGCTCATTAAAGTTGATACATCCACTAAGGAGGACCACCCACTACTCAGCAACCTCCGGTAATGATTACCAATCCATCTTTTACATCTATCAGAAGTAACATTTTTAACAGTTCAGATGTTTTCCTTCCCCTTCCCATGCTTAGAGATATACAAGTACTGTATTTCGTGCTTGGTTGATTATGAAGCCACATCTTCTGTCTCCTCTGAGGGTTTTTTTGCTGCTCCTTCAGTACAGATGAGCCAGAAACCTTCCACAAACATATGCAAGAGGAGCCCCCAGTGGGTGGTGAGACTGGTATCTCATGGTGGTTGTCATCAGGCAGCGTGGGTTAGGATACATCTCCTGCCAAGCCTACCTGGAGAAGCACAGCTCAGTGAGACCTTAGGGATCTTGCCTAATAACAGCAGTAACCTAATTTTTTAAAAAAAGAGAAAAAAGCTGTCTTCATTTTTTTTTGTGGCTGATGATACCCAAAGGAGTACCACTGTGAGTGCAAAGGGAAGATTATAAACATCAAATGATAGAAAGTGTTTACATGTCTACTGTTGGGTGCAATTACTCAGGCTTGGAAAGGATGAAGTAATTTTTATTTGTACACCTAAAAGAAGAAGCCAAGTTAAAGTACTTATATAGATCAGCCTCCAAAAATTAAAGTGTGAGATAAACAATGCCAACAACACTGCAACATAAAATCCAGATTTCAAGCCAAACATCTATGAAGGAAGAAGTATTCCATGGAAAATACCGTATTCTTGCAGTCTTTCTGACCACAGAGTTAAACTCATTATGGTAAAGCTATAATTGCAGCCTTGTGAATACAGTGCCGCAGACAATGGCCTGTCAGTGTTTTTCCACTATAAACTCTCATGTGAGGTTTGCAATTTTGTGAAATACAATTATCTTTGGCTGGGATATTCAGCTACATTCTCATCTCAGAAACTGACTTTTTTTGTATGTGTGTTTGTTTCCTTTACCGAGTTGTTCCAAGTTCATTGTTTGGTAAGCGTTCGAGCCTTTCTGATGGCTTGTCTGCTTGTGCCTTGTTCATACTGTGAGGATGTGTGGAGAGTTTGCTGTCACTGGTAATGCATCAATGGTGAAGCAATATTTAGGGCTGCCAGGCTGTTCCAGAGTCCACACTTTGGACCAAACTGCCTACATTTGTAGCGATGTGGTTTGGGAAAGTCAGGGCAGCAGGATTGTAGCAAATTAACACTGACAAGTATACCCAGGCATGCACAGCAAAACATGCTTTAGGGAATACTAGAGTATATTATTACAGCTATCAGAGGAAGGAGAATTGGCCAGGCCAGTTAAATGGGTAAAATTGTAAAGATTTGTTTGTCTTAAAGAAAAAGGAAATTCTGAATTGATGTTTCAAAAAAGCCTCCCAAAACCTGTAGGATTAGTGAACCCCTGCAACATGCAAAAACCACTTGAACAGTTCTGGTTTTGATTCTTTGTTTGGCTTAGCTAAGGCTCTTCTCTGTGAGATTGTGGTAATAGATATCCAAATCCAGCCCAGTTTGGTTTTTTCACTGATAACTCAAAGGGAAAATATGATGCCAACAATGAATGCTGATCCCCAGATTGAAGTACATTTAGTTACAAATGCTAGCCATGTAACACCTGCATATGAACTCCTGGGAAATGTGTAATGTCTTACTTAAAAATAATTATTTTGAGACAAATATTTCATGCACTTAAGGGATCTCACCTGTAGTTAGATATGGTTCACTAACCATGAATTTATTCAGTGTCAATCAATGCTTTGGAAGAAAACATGAAATCCTTTTGCTACAGAGATCTCTGGTTCCTTCAGCAACTTGTTACATGTTGCGAGGAAAAACTTCTGAGTTCACATAGTTTAAAATAAGTACAAATCAAAGCAGTTTTTTGCTTTATTGGCAGAGTGCAATTATCCAGCAATTAGTGAACTATGAAAATGAGATCAGTAATACAAATAGGCAAACCATGCTATAAATTTCTAAACAGTCTTCTATAACTAATCCCAAAGCCTTCTTAGTGTACACATATAAACACGCAGAAACACTCAGGCACACGTATGCACAGAGTTGTATGCATCCCCTCACTCATGGGCAATATAGGTTACAAAAACACCCCTGCTTCCCAAAGATTGCAGATTTCCCTGTTCACATGTCTTCTGTGGGAGATGTGGATCCTCTACCTTTTTACAGATCCCTGCAGTTCTCTACATGTCATGGGCTGAACCATACTCCCCTGAGACAGTTGTTTCCCCTCCAAGGTCTGTCTTTTCTATTACGAGTTTTCACACTTATTTTATATTTCTTTTCAGTCTGGCTCCTGCTTTGTGTCATGTCTTTTTGTAATTCCTCAGTAACTATTTAATCTGGCTGATAATCATCTTCTGTAACATGATCAGTTTGGGCAAATGCTGGCCAGGCAGTTGGGTGTGTTTTATCCACGGACACACACAAATACTCACTTCACACTCATCTTTATCTTCAGGGGTGGCATTATCTATGCAGTTTGATGAGAGGGATGCTGTGCATCCCTGCCAGGTCCATAGTGAGGGAGAGCCCCTCCTTGGGAGGCATGTGGGCCACAGGATGAGGGAGAGCAAGGGGCATGGCTGAGCAGCTGCCTGCAGCCATGTGGCTGACACTGTTCAAACCAGAGTGACTTGTGTTCTGGATGCATCCCACGCAGTTGAAGGTAATGATAAGTGGGCAAGCAAACCTATTTCCAGTCTCCCTTCATGCTCCAAAATCCAAAAATAAAATTAACAGTTGCTTTACTAAATGTCTTTTGAACATCTATTACAATTCTCAATAAAGGCATTATAAATGGGATGGAAACAGCAAATTGGATCATTGGAAAAACTGCAGAGAGACCATCTGGGCCTGGAGCTTTAATGGATGGTGAAGAATTTACATTTCACACTCCCACAGTTTACATTTTCTGAGGTGATAAAGACATTTGGATCATTTTATTTTTTGGATGTTTTACATAAAATGAAGAGCCATGATTGAAACTGGAACTGGAGTCAGGAAATAACCAGATTGTGTACAATGTGGTAAAGTGCTAACAAATGCCCACGTGCTACATGATTAATTTAGTATAAATACCAGTTGTGGATTTGGTTTGTCAGCAGTTGGCTTGGGTTTTGTGATTACTGGCCCATAATTTAACTGATGATTTGATCTATAACAAAATCCTCAACTTTTGGGAATAAAAGAGAGTTGCAGTGATAGTGAAATGCATTAACTATACTAAGAGCTGTTAGCTGCTAGAATGGATACTGATATATTCTGGGGTCTTCATGCAACTGATGAATATCCTTGTTTCACTACAGTATGATTCATGGTGGTAAATCAGGGCAGGGGATAGAACCAAGTGACTGCTATTGTTTCAGTATGTCTTAAGACAGTTTTTTGAATTGCAGATACAAAGGCAAAGAAAACTCTGGGTCTGACTTAAAAATACAGCTGCAAAGTACGGCACCATTCTTGCCTCTGAGTCAATCTCTAATCGCTGTTCTTGGCGTATCAGCACTGGGCCATAGGGAAGGGCCATCTGTCAGAGGTAATTGAAAATGGAGGCACTGACCATCTGTAGGTATTTAAAGTTTCCTGACATTTTTTACGAGCTGAAGAATAATCCAGTGTTATAATTTATGGTGTGTCAACCTATTATCCTCTACATTTTTCAAAGGAATACATTATTCTTGGTCTCTTGTCTTTCATTTCTCTGGCCTATCTCTTTATGTCACAAACTTATTTTTCCCCGCTCTCTGCAGTTCACTCTTGACTGGAGTGACCCCTATAAATCTTTGTAAGTTTGAAAATTTTTCAAAAGATGTGCCATGTAAATTACAGGACACTGTTACTGCTGGACCAAGCAAGAAACTTTCCTTAAAGCCTTAGAATTTCACTAGGCTGAAAGGGAATTCAGGTCTGGTTTCTACTTTGCAAAAGTCAAATAATGCTATATTACATTGCTTTCTTTTATCTTTATGGTGTAAATGATTTAGCAAATGCAAATACCAGCTCTATTCCAAAGAAAAGATGCATAAATATATAACGGTGCCTGCAGACTTCCCATATGTGCTATAGCTGTTAACTGTAAATAATAATGTACGCTGCCTGTAGGATCAAACTCTTGATTTCATCAAGAAATTAAGATATATTTGTAATTCTTATTTTACATGTTGAACAGTTGAATTTTATTTAAACATTTATTGGGTGTGTCAGTGTGAAGGAAACCAGCTCTGTCAGATACACACACACATAGAGTAAGTTTTCTTTCTTCCAGAAATAAAAGGTTGTTGGAATATTTTTGTTAATTATCCTTCTAATCCAAGCATTCAAATACTGTACATGTGCTGGGCTCACATGAAGAGAAAGGAAAGATACGGAGAATTTTTAGTAAAAATGCACTCCCAGCAGGATTTGAAGTACAGTACTTTGAAATGCAAAGCCAGAACTTTATTACCAAAGTTAAGCAAATTTTCTGAACATATTCAAGGTGCTGTTATGGTAAGTGAAGGAAGCCTGTGAAGCTGCTGGGAGTTGTTTGAGAACTAAAAGTAAAACACATTTACATTTCAGCAGATGGTTGGCAGAAATCAGAATGTAGCTCATTTTTCTGAGCAGGACCTGCATGCACAAAGACTACAGAGAGGGGACACTGAAGGCTCATTTTCTGCACAGCCTTGTGCTCTTTCTAGGCAAACACTCCATCAGTACTAGGCAGTGGGGCCCTGAGTATGGGATGCAATATGGAGCACAGAGCAGCTGAGCATGAAAGCTATCTATTTGTGTCCCAGGGAGGCCAGGTAGGGAATGTGCAAGGGTACTCAACCCTTTCCCCATAGCGTCCTCCTCTCCCGTTTGATCTTAATGCTTCAGTGCCAGGAGAAGAGTGGAGCATATAGGAGTTGCAGAGTACAGAATGTGGAGACTGCCTATGGCATGCTCATCCCTGACACCTTAGAGTAATGGTGATGCTGGCAGTCCTGGTCCCCACAGCATGCTGAGGCTGCAATGCTCTGCACACCTGCATGAAGCAGCATGACTTGGATCAGGAGAGCTGTGACCATCTGCCTGTTCATTTTCCAAGTTGAAAGCTGGCAGCTGGTTGTAGAGCTGGGAGGAAGGTGACTTTGTCACCTCCCTGTTCTTGCCACCTCCAGAACCTGCCTCTAAAGTCCTGAATTGAGTTGCCAAAAAATACCTCTGAAAGGTATTTGGCATCACTTTTTTAGGGTGGAAGTGTTCTTCTCCACCACTGGAGAATATAGACCAACTGGCTTTGCTTTCCAACAGGAAAAAAAAATCTATTTGGATTTTATTGGTATTTTTATTTCCCTCAGAAGCCTTTTGAGACGGAAATGATTGTGTGAATCCTGTGCTAGAATAATTAGTCTGACACAAACTAGCTATCAAATTCATCACTGGAGTATCTGAGCTATTCTTGGGTACTGTATTGCCTCACAGAAGCTACCGCTGTCTGTTGCATTCCTGCTGGTGTTTACTGTCTCCAAGGAAAGGAAGGAATTTGCACTTTGTTAGGGTCAGTTTGGGGGCTTTATAGAGGGAGGAGGTAAAATTGGTTCACAGCCTTCAACCACAGACTCTACAAAATCCTTGTATTTCCAGCATGGACATAGTGCTCCTGGTCAGATTCACACTTCTAATACTACAGGGAAGGAATGTACTTCTGCAACTTCTTATGCTCTACCATTATTATCTCTAAGTCACCATCACCTTCTGGGACTATAAGTGTCTAACCTCAGCCCAGTCTGTTAAAACTTCTGGTGATCTGAATTCCCTTTTTATGCCTTTGCATAGAGCAACATCTGAGCTGCATTTGATGACATTGGTTTGAAAAATAAGGAAGCAAATTCTCACTCTTGTTTATGATTTCAGCCTCTTTTTGAGAAAAGGTTCAGTGCACCCACATTTAAATGTAACTTAGTGTTCTTCCCTCCTATTTTTGAAACTTACTGTGCGTGTATATTATGGAAGACGGATGTTACTAGCACAAAACAGTGTGCTTTTTATCTATTTTACCATGGTATATTTACTGAGAAAATTTTAATAAATAAACCACAGGCTTGAACCTCTGAACCCTTCTAAACCAGCTGATTCCCATGCGGAGTTCAGGAGATTTTATGGATGGATACTGTGTTCTCATGAGAATTTTATTGGCGCTCATAGACTCAAAACTGACTAGCAAGAGAATTTATGAGGTTACATGGGAACGATCACATCTTTCATTCCAACACTCTATGAGTTTATAAAATGAACCTTTCCTTAAACTGTGTTATAAAATAGAAGAGTGTTAATGCAACTTTAATAAAATATCTAATGTTTTCAGTGTTTTCTCATCAGTCAGAACAGCTGATTAATTTTACCAACTTTTCAATTTTCTGTGATCCTAGATTAGAGAGTTGGATAATCAGTTTTTGCTAAAAATTGTGAAAAAAAAGGAAAAAAAGCAAAGAAGGGGGAAACACTGCAAGTTACTAAAGGCATCAAAGAACCCTTGTCAAGATGGATAGTAGAAGGGGTGAAGAGTGTCCACTATGCATTTGCTTAGCCTCTATTCTGTTTACTGTCTTGAATAGTCTCTAAAATTCCTCTTGTGATTTTGTTTAAATTTAGAAGTTCAACCATGTTGTAGCTGCTCATTACCCCACTTGAAATTTGACTTAAAATGTTATTTTGCATCATATAGTTGAGCTGGAAAGTTGCCTAAGCCAGGAATTGAGGTCTGTGCTAGTGAACTACAGAGGAAGTGGTCTAAGCAAGACTCCGTTCTGGGGATATTCCAACATTTTATTACATTGTGTGTACAAATGAGTAGAGAAAAGGACTGAGAGCCAGGAAGGGCAGAGTTTTAATCAAATGACTCATGATATGGCCTTCAGCAAAATACGTGACCTTGTAATTCAGTCAGCTGTAACAGTGGGTTAAAATAGGGGCTCAGTGTAGTGTTCAGGCAGAGATACAGATATGCCTGTTTCAGCTGCATTCAAGGTCTTCAGTTTTTTCCTCCTGTGGAATAGACATGATGGGAAGACACGATATCTCCTTTCAGTTGCTCCAGAGAAGCTCAAATCAAATTTGACATATGTTTTTCCTTGAACAAGAGCTTTTAAAACTGTAAGATGGCAGTCAGTCCTTTGCTCAGTCTGATTCACCTGTGAGTGATCCAATTTTCTGGTCACGGTGGTGATCACGTGCCGAGGAGACCAGGGACAAGGGGGATGAAGATGCATATTTTGAATGGTTGTTCCAATCAGGTACATTCCTCATGCAGTCTGCCCAACCAGACAGAGCTAGGAGACTGTCTGGACTGCACAGTTTGGGACTTTGACACCCAAAGGTTGTTCTTTAATCGCTACATGAAGTGCATCAGATTTCGAAGTGGCACTGGAAATGCTGGCTTGGCCATCATCCCAACAAACTGTGTTTTTTTAAGATGTCACAGACCTTGTTTTAAATCAAGGGTAGATCTTTGGTACTTGGCTAGCACTGCTCTAGTTAAGAGCAGTCTGTTTCTTCTGCTGCTTCCTTCAGCTCCATGTCTGTTAGTCCTTATGGCTGTCTCGGATTGTGGCTCCAGAACTCCACCTGGGAAGCTTCAGGCTCTCAGCTGTGTGTGAAAGCATTCACCTGTCCCCAAGATCCTTTCAGATAGAAGGTGCCATACAGAAATATCAAGGAAAGCTAGCTATTGTACATCTAAATATTTCAGGCCCTAAAAAATGAAAAGGACTGCCTCGCTTTGCCCAGTTTGGAACCATCCATTTTATTTCAATGTCACATTACACATTGCATTCTCACTGTCTTTCAGAAATGTGAAGAAAACTGGGAGTTCTACTGCTTACCTGATCTGCTTTCCTACCTTAAATACCTGTAGTGATGAAAACACAAGGTATGAAAACAAGTGTGAAAACACAAGGAGTCAAAGTATTCTTGGTTCTTAGTCTACAGACTTAGCAGAGCTGCATTTTCATAATGATTGTTCAAGCATAGGGAAAACATAAATACATCCTATGTCTCTAATCTTTGCTATCTCAGGACAGGAAGTAATGGGTAAGGTAGATACTGTACTGCCTTTTGTAAATCAATTGATCTGTGTATTTTCAGATGTTTATGCAGAGCAGGTTGACTAAGCCTCTTGTGCTTCAGAGAGAAAGTATGCCTGAGCTAACATGTTACCAATCCTGTGAAGATTAAAATAGGAGGAAACTGCATACAAACAGGACTACAAATCATTGACGTTATTTAATAAGAGAAAGGCACTAGGTTGGCTCAAAACCAATCTGGAAAGGCTCTTTGTTGAAGTGATCAAGGGGACCACATCTGGCCTAATTCTTTTTATATCTTATGTATTTTTATGAATTTGTTTGTCTTCTCTTTGACATTTCATATTCATTAGATTTCTTGGTTTTCTGGTTTGGTTCATGTGAGCACAGCTGTTTGGAGTTGGATCATTATTCCTCAAGTTCTGCAGCAGTTAAGAAGCAAATGCAAAAACATTGTTTTATTCTTTAATAAGATCTTTAAATTTTTCTCATGTTTATCAGCCCACAGCATAATAAGAACCAACAAAGAGGCTTATTTTGTATCTCTGAATGACCATCAGATTCTCATGGGACTACATTGCAAGTAATGCAACTGTTAGGAATGGGGCAAAAACCAGTTTTGATATTTGCTGCCTCTGGCAAATAAAAAATTGTTCCCCTCATAACAGATATTCATATTGCTGGTTATCTGTATCCTTTTCCTGCCAGCCACTGCCCTAGCAGAGGGAGTGGCTACTGAGCCTGTATCTCTACTAGAACTGCTCTACTTTGCTGTGTGAACAATTATTGCAGGCTCTAGCAAATGTGTATTTGCACAAACAGATGGCCTGTGCAGTGTTCTGGCTGACACTGGCATGCTTCTATTGCCTTGTTCAGGTCGGCATCCTGCCCTGCTGCCTGTTTGCCAGCTCTGGCTCTGCCAGCTCCTTACACTTCTTCAACAAGTGCTGCAAAACACAAAGCTTACTAGTGGTTTAGATTTTGTTTTAAATGTAGGAAAACATATTTGATTGCTGTGACCTGGCCAGGAAGTATGGTTGCAACTTGTGCTTCCAAGTGGGTTTCACTGTTTTAGATATTTTCTAGCAAGAAATTGTTTGTCCTTTGTACTATCTGTCAGTGATGAATCTCTGGCCTAGTCTAGGATTGTGGTGCCCTATTCATCCACCCTGTTTATCTACTAGTGAGAAAAGCACTGGCTGTTCCCTACCCATCCACAAAGAAGAAAAAGTGCCAAGGGCCTTCTCATTAGCAGAGTTCAGGCTGAGAGAAGGGATGATCTGAGCAGGATTGCAATCTGGAGAACTTCAAATTTAAAAAATAAAAGAGGAACGTCTAAAAGAATGTTCTCTAATTATTTGTTTTTCAGTTGGAGTTAGGATTAAAAGAATGGGAGAAGGAACCTCCTTTTGTTGAGCTACCGATGCTGGGGAATAGCACAGAAATATTTTGGAAATACTACTCAGCCATTTTCCTTCACAGCCAAAGAAAGAAAACCCAAGGGAACTGTTGCCTTCCTAATTGTGGAAAAGTGCAGGAGTGCAACTCAAACATGCTTTTCCCATCTTCATTTAAATAGTGTATTATAGTTTAAACTTATTTCCATAGTGTGGAAAACAGTGGATAAATTTGAACTCTAGATCATGAAAGAAATACACTTAGATATTTGCAAAAAATGCCTTTATTGGGTACTGCTTCAGAGTATCATTTCAATTTTAAAATTCCACATCCTTAGGACAATTACACTGAGGAAACTTAATTTCATCAAATATAATTAAAGTGTATAAAATGTTCTTTACATATGTTTAAAAATACAGTCTGAGAAAATCTCTTTCTAATGGCACTGCCGTTTTATTCATCTGTCTTTCCAGGCATGTTTTTGTTGGCATTTTCATCTATGTTTGGCCTCATTTTTAATGAACTTTTAACTGCTTAATTGTGATTATCTGGGACACAAGAATCAAAAGTATTTAAAGTTCCTCAGACCTAAGAAGAATAGACAGAAGTAGTGTTCAGCATTTTATACAGCAAGTTGTTGAACAATGAGTTATAATTATCTCCTGTTAAAACAGAAAAATAAGAAATATGCCAGTTTAGATTTGAAGTTGGCAGCAGTTCAGAAGGTTGAGACAATGAGAAATTGTGGAAATTCACTGCCTTGTTTTTCCCTTCATGCCTCTTCTATGTCCATTTTTGGGTTGTATATGGATGCTCAGAACTTAGTTGCTCTAGAAGCTCTGTATTCCATCCCCTCATTGCTAATAGTGGTAGCCTGAAGCTAGTAAGGCTCAAAAAAATATCAGTTGTCATTTTTGTAGACGCCAGGCAAAACACCATTCAGCCTAACATAGTAGTTACATACGGTTCAAATAGATGGGAGAAACAAGGAAGCTGTAGCATCTTTATTTTAAAGATATGGAATTAAAATTAAAAAATGACGAGTGTATGCCTCATCTTAGTGACCTGAGCTGCATGCAACTTAGATGTGAACTAAGCTGCTTGAGTTACTTCCTCAGTGAAGACAGATAGCCCTCACTGATTTATCCCATCTCTCTTAAAAAACTATATTAGAATGGATAGAATGGGTGATCCTGGGGTAAGGTTCTGTCTTTCCACTTTCCCATAAGGGAAGCCAAAAGTGAAAGGTTTTGATCCCAGTCCTCGCCACTGCAACTGGAGGAATTTCAGTAGAGGCTGCCAAGATGATCAGAGCCGGAGGATATGTCTGTGAGGAGAGACTGAGGGAGATGGGCTTGTTCAGTCTGCAGAAGAGGTGGCTCCCATTGACCTAACAGTCCCATGCCTAGCAGGGAAGGTGTCTTTGAGATGGAGCCAGGCTCTTCACACTGGTGCATGGTGAAGGACAATATCTCATGTCAAAATGAGAGAGGCTTATACTCAGTATGAAGGGAAATTATTCTCCCACCTGAACAACCCAGCTGTGGAACAGATAGGTCAGAGAGGTTGTGCATTCTCCATCCTTGGGGACTTTCAAGGACTTTCAACTTGTGTGACCCCATAGTTGGCCCTGCTCTGAGAGCAAGGTTAGGCTAGAGACCTCCTGGGTCCCTTCTAACTTGAGCAAGCCTGTGACTCTGGGATGACCATGTACTCTGACTTTCATGTTATGTCAGATGTTATGAAGAGCTGAGAACAAAAATGAGCACCATTACATCACATTCATAATCTATATTGTCCCTGGTTTACTGAATGCTCTACTTAGTTCCACTCACCATGCTACAGAATAGATGTAGGAGAACCAGGAAAGATACAGAAAGAGACTGAGGAAAGACTGAATAGACTAAAAGACCAAATAGACAACTTGAAGAGAGATGCTGGGTCTGAATGCCCTACAGACCTAGGAAGTGATGATTATTGAAGAGATGCTAAAATGGCAATGATTAGTCACTGTTTCTTGGAATACAAGAAGTTGAGAGCATTCAGCAAAGTGATCAGGCAGTAAGTTTAAAAACAAACAAGATTTTTTCATGAATATATAACAATATTGTGAAAGATTTTGAGGAGGCCAGAAGTACAAGTAGATTCAAGAAGTGGTTAGATGAGTTAATGGAGTATCCAGTGGTACACAGGGATTTGGATGAAAATGTCACCTCAGGAAATTCCTAAATGGCCATTTGCTGGAGGCCAAGAGAACATGTCAGGAGAAAGTTCAGCCTGTGCATGGCCTTATTTGTGCCCCGTCTGCAGCTGTTCACCATAGAGAAGAGTCCTTGGCTGGATTGACACTGGCCGGTCTGACAGCTCTCATTGCTACCTCACCAGCAGTGACCGTAAGCTGCTCCTGCTCCCTGTCGAGGGCAGATGAAATGGGCAAGTAAAGGCAAAGGCGCCACAAGTTCTAAAGGAAAAAAAAGCAATGTGAGAGCAAGGCTAGGATTTAGGAGACCCCTACCAGTCATGTTATTGAGCTGGGGCTGCTGAATAGCTCCAGACTAGCAAATACCATTTTTGTGCCACATGATCCCCGTCTGTACAATTTGTCTTTATGAGTCGGAGGCTGGGGTTGTTAGCATTAAAACATTAGTAAATATGAAACACAGGAGGTTCCATTGGAATAACAAAAAAAAGATTTTTTTCTGTGAAGGTGACTAAGCACTGGCACAGATTGCCCAGGGAGGCTAGGGAGTCTTCATCCTTGGAGACAGTCAAAAGCCAGCTGAACCTGCTCCTGGGCAGCCAGTTCTAGGTCACCCTGCTTGAGCAAGCAGGCTGAACCATACCATCCCCAGAGGTCCCTTTGAACCTCAAAAACTCTGTAATTCTGTGCAATAGCAATATTAGTAAATATAAAATATTATTAAAATTACAAGGCTGTTCATGTTAAACCACTGAACCTGCTAGGGGGTTCAACAATGTTTCTGAGAAAGAAGGAGGGCTGCTCATTGTTCAAAGGGAGTTGTCAGATATGTTTTTTGACATGACCAATACTGCAGTGCTCTACATAAACTACTCTTTTATGAGGATTGTCTTGCACTGGAATTGGACTCTTCTTGAGGTACAGATGGGTGAAATCATAGCTTCCATCCACCAGTGTTTCATTGTAAATGTCTCAGCATGGCAGAATACTCCTGAGCAAGTGTGTTAGATGATTAGGCACCTACCTCATGTTCAAAGACAATTGCCTTGCTTTTACAACCTTTTCTTCTTGTTCAGCTTTGATGCATTTATCTGGGCAGATACCCTTAGCAGAGCTCACAAACACAGCTGCATCCAGATAACAGGAATTTTACCCCAAGGAGAAAACAGAAGTGTTTGGTGTGTCAGTAAGAGCTGTGGACTCCTCAGTTTACACCTCTCCCTGACTGCTGCACTGCAAACACCTTGATGAGCCATTGCCGTGGTACTCAAGTGCAGTGCTGCTAATTTGTCTTTTTTTTTTACATGACTCTTGCAACCTCAGTACATGGAGCTGTCACCTGGTTGCGTCTAAACCACAGGTTTACATGGATACCTCTTCATTACTCTGCAATTCATACAGAAGATTTCTCCAGGTGTGCATACAGCATGCCCTTGCTGCTGGCCAGGGTTGGCATTCTGCAGTGAGTCTGCTTTGCAATTGAAAGAGTATAAGACAATGCTGGCTTATCCAAAATAACTAGATAGGAAGACAAACGATACTATTTATTGCTACTCATTAACAGAATGAGCCCCAAAACACTGCAGTTTTCCACTGCCCATTGTGTAAGATTTTCCTTTGCCAGTTAACCTTTTAATTTTATTCTTCCCTAAACAGAAAGGGTCAGGATGATGAGGGGACAACTCACTTTTATCTTGAGCTTTACCCCAAGGCAGTGTTACCAAATAAAATAAATACCTTGTATACTAAGGCATAGAGATTTGGGTCTAGGCAAAAAGAAGACATAGAAAAGATTTAGATGGATCTATGTGAAGCTTCAATTCTGAAAATTACTCTTTTTTTGCCCCCAAATTTTGAAGATTCAACAGGATTGTAGCTGTATTGATTTCAAGGCATTACCTATATGCAGATATATATGCCCAGAAACACACATACATATATATAAAGAGATACATGTACAGACTTTACAAACTTGAGCAGCCATCACCACATTTAACTCAAATTAAGAGCTGAGAAACAGAACAGAAAGTGAAGGTCCCTTTTCTTTCACCTCCAGTGTGGATTCTCATAGCCTTCCTTAGCATGGACTGGGCAGCTCACACCAAACACCAAAGAGAGGTTTCCTTGAGAAACTCCTTCTGTATTTGACACAAACACATTAAGGTTAGTTGGAATTTGTGTATCTATGTGAAATACATCCTAATTTAAAAGTAAAGTTTTGTCCTTCTGCCATTTTCAAATTTTAAAATATAATATATAGCAGGCGTATGTGAGATGGCAAGCTGATGACAATCTAACAAGACAATGTACAGACAGAGAGGGGAGAGAAGATTTAAAGATAAAATGCTGAATTTCTTTGTGTTTGACTCCACGCTGAGTCCTAGCATTTTGTTTCATGCTTTAATCTTTGCTTGATATCACACTTGTTATTGTAACTTTGCCTAATTTTTCTCTCTCCTTTCTTTATCCTATTTCTTCATATAAATACAAAAAGCACAGCAATAAGCATTAAAAACAGAGATGAGAATGACTTCAGTTGGCTTACAGCAGGGATGAATTTTCCCCCTTGCCATAAGCCAAGCAAAGGAGAGAGAAGATGCGAGGAATAGATTTCTTTAATCAAATGCAGACTTCTTACATTCATGCAGTTTTAAAATCATCAAGGCCACACTGTTTATCTCTCCATTCTTCCTTATTGTCCTTTGCTCTCAGAATCAATGCTTTAGTTTTCTTGAGACATACTTTATGTCACATTAGAACGACTCAGAGATGGTTTTCTTGGTGCAATTCATTGACTAAGAAATGGATGTTAGAGGCACAGCTCTCTATGGATTTACATGTTGCCTTGGAAAGCAGACATGAAACTTTACAAAGACGGCACAGTAGCATTACAAACCTACCATTACAAACTACAAACAGTAGTTTCCCAGCAACTGTGTAAGAAGAGCGGTGAATGAGGCCCTGAAGTTTAATGACCCGAGTAGGCAAGGGACAGTGAGTGCTCTTTGTATGCAAGCCAGGAACTGGTTGCCTTGACAGTCAGTGCAAGTCAGATCAAAAGGCTGTTTGAAAACCATGGCTTTTGGAAGCAAAAATGGGAAACAACACCTTTTTTTCTAGCTCTGGAGTTGGGAGATAGAGGAAACAGCAGCTATTGTATAGATAAAGAGTTATTTGAATTCTCCCTGCTACCTCAGTGCACCTGATCAAACAGGCGGTGGTTGAAAGGCTGATGTACCGTTAGGCTTCCTGAGTGATACAAACCTGATAAAAATTGTTGCAGCTGAAACACCTGAAAGCACAAAGCTTAGAAGAAAACAGATCCCAGGAAGGAAAAGTGAGGCAACACAAAAAGAGTCCTAACCCAGGGACCCTGTCATTATGGCATGCATGGACTTCAGAGGAAGAACAAGGGGAAGAGAGAACATGTCTTTCCTCCAAATATGCTGTGGATGGGCTGCACAAAAACACTAAAGTAGACACACTTCCAACCCCACCTTTTCTTTAATACAATCTTATCCCATTGCAATAGTACATAAACCCCATGTACCCCTCTCTTATTAGCAACCCCCTCTCAGTCCAGGATGATAATCTCCTACCTGCTGCTCTGGAATTCCTAACATACCCCAACCTACCTTTGCTTCAGCAGCTGGAATTCTGTGTCTTACCTCTCTCCACAGTAGCAGAGTAGAGAACAGAGGTCTATCAGCTGCTGGCCTGCATGCAGGGGCTTAGTAAGCACACCAATGTGGTACATTAAACCCTAGAACCTCATGAACCAGCACTGGAGATTTAAAAACCCTACTGGACAGCATCCTGGGAAACCTGCTGTAGGTGACCCTGCTAGGTGATCCTGGACTTGGGCTGGACAATTTTCTGAGGTCCCTTCCCACCTCAACCTTACTGTGATTATGTAAGCCCTAAGCTCCACAAGAGGCAAGAGGAATTATGAAACTTAACTCAACTGTGTTGAGAGCCATGGATGTAGAATTTGAAATGTATCACCAAGAGCCAAGCCTGGTTTTCAACCACTTGAGCACATTTGGTGCCTAAATGAAGCCTCTCTGCAAACCTTGGTCTCTTTATTTTTTGAGAAAAGGCAGACAGGAGAAAACATTACCTTCCCTGATGCACTTGGCCAAGGACAGCATCCAGTGACCCTCTTGCTCCTGTACCCCCAGTTTTGGGAGAATTTCTTTCCTTTAAAGATTAGCTGTCCCTCATTCCTGCGCATGAAATATAAAGGGACTAATTTTGTTTTGTTTTATTTAGCTATCCAGAGCTCTAGCCACATGGTGGGGGCACCCCCTCCCCCCCTTGCTTTGTTCCCCCTTTTATTCCCTCAGGAGAGAGCTGACTGTGTGTTTCTTGGTCTCCTCTGTCCTTTCCCATTTTGGAACTGATCACTCCAGCCCAGGGCTCCCTCCAAACCCCATCCGGACCCCCCAAACCGCAGCCAAGCTGACTCCGCGTGTTTGCAAAAATAGTGGCGGATTGTCATGTGTTCGGGCTCGCCATGCTGGCAATTAAAAAATATGTGATTTAATATACTTCTATATTGTATCTACTTCCACAGCTATATCCACTTTATCTACTTTTCAGCTTTACAGCAATTCCAGTGTTGACAGCTGTTCTGATTTTGTGGTAGCAGCAATGTGAGATAGAGTGTGACCCCTGATAGTTTCTGTCACCACTGGGGAGGGTGTGCTTTGTATTTGCAGTGATCACAGGCTGATGGAGACCCATGGCAAGGCCAGCATCCCCTGGGCTGGGCTGGGCCTCCAGAGGCTGTTCAGCAGGTTGGCTTTGCAAAGTTAGTCCTACACAGGACCTGCCTCCTAGTTTATGTTGTTCTTTTGCTTTTCATTTTATTTTGATTTCTAAACCATTATGTTGGAGAGAGCATTTGAACACTTGAAAATTGTTCTTTGGAGCCATCAGAGCAGTGAGGGGATATGCTTATCCTGATGTCCTGGGGACTTTGAAGGGGCTTGGATTGACATCTGTGTCATTGAGGGGGCTATGAATACATCTAATGGGAATTATATAGGATGGGCATGTTTGAGATAGTAAAACATCGTGGCTATATTAGTCTGGATTAAATACAACCTTTTATGAATGCATACTAATAAACTGGAATAGAAGCCTCACCCCACTAGCTGTCACACTGCTGGCAGCATTACCAGCCCTACAAGCTTTGTCATCAGGAAGGTGACTGAAATAACTGATAGCCTGGCTCAGAGACTCACTGCTGTTAGGTCTGGTCCTTTAATTTTGGTCTCACATTTTTTATTGCACAATCTAGCAATTAAGCCACTGTCCTGCTGACCCAAGTAAAAGCCAAGGAATAAATGATGGTAATGGAAAGTGCTGCTGAGGTGTATAACTGCCTTACACTAGAGAATGTGCTGATAATGCTGGTTTCATAAATAAAAATAGTCACCTAATCCCATTATTTCTCTGTCCTTAACAATTTACATGAGATTCTTTGAACAAGAGATGTTCTTTGTGTTTCATAGCCCAGAGACAAATATAGTGGGAAAAAGAAGAGCTCTCTATCATTGACAAAGAAAAAGGGAAATCAAATGGCAAGGGAAACAGGTGATCAAATGCAGGTTGTATAATGTGAGTTTCCCCAGGTATCTGTTGGCCAAAATTCACTTGTAATGTGGGACTGTGTCTGGTGGACAAATACATTGCTCTTCTGTAAGAATGCTGGGAAGTGGTGCATGTGACATGACCCTGAATTTACTTGCCTCTGGAAAGTTCAAATGAGTTTATGGCATGCCCAGCCTGCACACTGCAGTCATGCCAGCTGGTCTGCTCCTGGGTCTAGCAGATCCAGGCATAATTTTCCTTTGCAGCCCAGGATCATCTAACTTAAGGGTTATTATAAGCTTTCTCTTCCTCATTTTACCACACTTTTTACTATCTGGCTTTTAATGTCTTCCAAACTGGATTATCCTCTTATGCGTTCCAGTTGCCCTGAAATTAATGAAGTCAATGTAGTATAAGTGGTGGTGAGATTGTACTGGAGCTTAAAGAAATGCAATGGGTTTTATGTGCAAAAATAAACATCCAGTCCAAGTAACAGCACATAATCCAGGATACAAAAAGCACAAGGCAAAAAATGATGGGGAAAAGAGTACCTCAGAATGAGGAGAGGTGAAAGAGAGAGGGAAGGGCTGAGATAAAGTAACAGAAGTAGAAGGCATAAAAGAAAACAACACACAAAGAGATACACTGTGTGTCTGGCTAAGAGACCAGTGCTCCAGAAACCACAAGGAAGGGAACAAAAAGAGGCAAGACAGCACAAAGTAAGGATGATAAGAACTTTTAGGACAACTGAACAGAGAAATAAAATTGAAAGCTGAGAATATAGGGTGCTTTTCCATAAAAAACTCCACAAGTATAGAAAAATGTTATGAAATTGTGTGCTGAATTAGTCCTGTTCAGGCTCATTTTCTCAGCAGCAGTGATTCCTGCAGCAACCACCAGTGGGGGAGCTCTCAAGGTCATCTCGTCTGCCTGCAGAACAGAGAGCTTCTCAGGGCCAATAGGGACTTTCTTTGGTTTCCTCAGCTTTTAATAACAACTAAATATAAACCAAGCTGTTGGCAATATGAGTTATGTTCTCTGTGAGCAGTAAAAGCATGTGCTTGGTCGTGATGATAAGAAGAACATTGTAGAGGTGAGGGAAGTTGTAAGTTGCAGTGAGTATATAGCAAGGACAGACAGAATCATGTCCTTCTTTGAAAGGCAATGCTGTTTGTCTGTCTTTCCACAGTTCACTCAAGAAGATAGGCCCCAAGGAGCTCTGCAAAGCTCTGCTCTTATAGAACCCAGTCCTCTAATGTGAGACTAGACCAATTCCTCCATTTTCTGCTCTTTGGTTCTCTTTGACTGTGGGCTGCACAAACAGAAACACACATGGCTGCATATGGTGTGCTGTTGAATACACACCAGGATGCCTCGGACATTCTGGCTCTACTGCAGGTATTTCATTACTGGAGTTTGAGAAACACTATTATAATGTAATAAAATACAGCCCTGCTTTCATCATGCATCACTCTGCATGGAGAGTTAAACAACAGGAACGCTTAGGAGATCATTAGCACCACAGAGCAAGTGATCTTGCCTAAGAGGAGAAATAAAACTTGTAACAGTCCAGTGACATTAATGCAAGTTTGTTGGAAACCAGATAGGAGTAATTTACTCTGAACCTGATGGGGATGTGTCACAGCTGAACCCTGCACAGAGCCTACAGCCTCAGCCATCTCACTGTGCTGAGCTCTCAGTGTGAATAAGGATGTTAAGCTTCAAGGTTTGTTTCTTGATCATCCTCTAAGTGCACCACAGATTGCCTTGAAATGCATTTTAGAAGTTTCTGAACTAAGGTAGGAATAGATCTAACCATGGTTTACATTTTTCCTTCTAAAAGTAGGCACATAATTGCATTTTCTGGGCTTCCTGTTTGCTTGAGCACTAGAAATTTCTGGATCAGAGCATGGCACTTAGCCATGTAGTTCACTAGATGCAGTACATCAAACATTGCCTAACAAGACTGATCTTTTGTATGGGAACATTGCTAAATATAACTCAGCTTCTGTTGGTCTCCCCAGGACAAAACAAGTAACTCCATATCAGCTGGATATCAAGAAAACAAGGAGGCAGAGAAAGCAGACCCGACAAGAGGGCAGATCTCTCCCCAGACCCATCCCCAAAAGGAAGGGGGGTGGGATACCCTGTGAGGGGATCTCAAGACACATAAGCTGAACCACACACACATTGCTTTGGCAGCTCAGTTTTTAACAACCCCCGGCAGGCTGACATCCCCACATCAACCTCTGTGCCCCAGGTCAAGGGCTGAGGATGGTAGGAGGTGACCCCTCTGCCCAGGGACACCTTGGGCAGCCCTTCCCCCTTGTGGGCAGGTGTTGAGGCATCTCTGATGCCCCAGTGGAGGCAGAGGGACAGGGGCCAACACCTACCTGGCTCAAGGTAGTCAACCTCCACCTCGGGTGTCTGTGCCTGAGCTGCTCAGGCTGGGCTTTCCGTACAGACATGCAGTCAATATAATGAACCAGGCTGGGCTCTGCTTACAGCCTTCAGACATATAGTCAATATAATGAATCAGGCTAGGCTCCATTTCATCTTGTCCTGGAATCAATGTCTAAAATTGTTCAGATGAAGAAAACACTGGACATGCATTTATTTCCCAAGTGACAGTACAGAAAAGTAAAAAAGGCTGGACTCCTGTGTCTGCTATAAGGGGAGTCCAGATCTGCTGCGTCTCATGGATGTCTCAAGTTATCTGAGACAAGTGTGATGCCAAATGCTTTGTCTGCACAGCTGTAGCTTAGGGACCTGCTGATCACCACCCACAGATTTAAATCAGACACCCTTTTTCTAGCTGGGACAGCCAAGAATTGAGCAAAGGAATGCAGAGGGCTTGGCATTGGATCCACAGGCAAAACAGTCCACACTAGGGATCCCTCTAAAATGAGCGGAGAAATTATTTTCTTCTGGAGGAGGCAGAAGTCAAAGCACAGGAATCTTTCTTCTTCTCTCCATTTTTAGCAGCAAAATAGGAGATGGAGGAGGGGGAAAAAAGTAGTTTGTTCTGTGAGATTGGCTCATTTGGTTCGACTATGGTGCTAATAATGCCAAGGTTGTGGGTTCAGTTCCTGTGTGGGTCGTCCTCTTGAGAATTGGACTCAATGGTTTTTGTGCATCCCTTTCAACTCAGAATGTTCTGGTTAGTCAATACATAGAACCTGAGGCCCAGCTAACTAGGTTCTGCATGGGTAAACCACACGCAAAACACCCAGTGTTTGTTTGGATACTTTGTTTTCTGAGGGTGCTCAGAAATCTTCACTGAGTTTGCCTAGCCTTAGTCCTGAGCCCTCTTGGCTCTGGCTCAGATTGCCGCTCACTGAGCCCCACATCACACCCCCCTGAGACCACTTCTGATTCATTATCAGGCCAGAGAATCATAAATGCAGAAATTAGTCCATGGTGCATTTAATGACTTTCCTTTATAAAGCACGGTGAATTAAGGCTTGTTACTGTGTCACTGGTTTCTAAAAGCAGCTAAACTTAAGCTCAAAACTGCTTCACATATTTTCAGTAGAAAATCATAAATCTTCTCCATCAGTTTGGCAGCCCTCTTCCTTCTCTGGCCTCCCATGAAATTCTGTTTTCTAAGATGATTTTCTTAATTTCTACTGTGAACCTGTCTTTGTACTGTCATTGGCTTCATTTATTTGACCATCCCGCATAGAAAGGAGCAGGCAGGATCTTTTTTTCCTCCCTGCAAACAGAGTACTCATGTCAGTGGAGGAGAAGCATCATGTCCTCTTGCAGCACCCCTCAGGACTGAGGGCTCCTTGGCAGGCAGGTGCCTAACTCAGGTTCTGTGAGCCCGGTGAGCGCAGAAGAGCTCAGGTCTGTCAGACCTTCTCGGGCCTGTCCTGGGCTGGGCACATATTGCACATCACCCGGGAAAGAAGCCGCTGCCGCTTTCCCTCACCCTCGGTCAATCCCTTTCAGTCAGCTCCCGGCCTCTCCCCTGCGCTGGGGGTCACAGGGGCAGCACTGACTGCAAAACGCGAGGATCGGCTCTTTGCCCCTCTCCTTTGCTGTCGGTGGTGACCACGGCCCGGCGCTGGCATCTGCTCCTTCGCCACGAGATGGTGCTAGAGGCAAGCGCTGGGCTGCAGCTGCCTCCGAGCGCCCGCTGCCCTTCCCTCACCGAGCCCCACGCCGTGCCGTGCTCTGCCCCTTCCCTTCCCTTCCCTTCCCTTCCCTTCCCTTCCAAGCCGGCCGTGCCCAAGCCGTATCCCATCTCTACGGGCACCTGCAAATACCAGCAGCGCACTCTGTTCTCTCTCTCTTCCTTCCTGCCTTATTTACCTTTTGGTATTACAGTGCCTGCCCTGGATCTTAGGACTTGCCCTCCCTATTGACCCCTATTCCCGGTGCTGCCAACTCTCCCTGCTGCGAGAACCAGTGGCTCGCTCCAGAGGCCCCTTCCAGCCGAGTCTCCCACAGGTTCTGTCGCAAGCCGCGCAGGGAAGAAGAGATGGCAGCTCCGAGCAGTGGTTGCACCTGGAGCTCGTTTGGGCAAAGCAGGATTATCTGCAAAGGGCAGGTGGAAAGAATCCACCTCAGCCCGAGCTCCCCAGCGCTCTGGCACAGGACTCCTTAGGGAACATCTGTCCTACAGAAAGTGCATTCTTAATATGCACTGCCTACCTTAGAGTAGCCAGTGCGTCACAAAAGCTGTGTGTGCATGCAGAGCAGCTCAGGTTTGAAGCTTCATTATAAACCACCCAGAAAGATCTGGGATTGACTTCTTCACTGTGATGAAAACCAGTGTGTCCCTTCTGTATTTGCGGTTTAACGTGGGAAAACACTAGATAATGGAAAGAAAAAGCTACCCATCCTTATGCCTAAACACCCATGCATTCCCTGTGTGCTGTGGGTACGTAAGGCACACCCGGAGTGCCAGAGTGCCAAGGCAGATGCCAGGAGGGGCACGGCCGCAGTCCGAGAGTGCTTGCTGCTGGATAATAACTACCCCTTACACCTCCAGCCCCCTGGCTTAAAAACTGCCACAGCTCTCTGGTCCTTCTGTGTAGCTCAGTGTAAGAGCTTCTCCCAGGATAGGAATTTGGTGTGAATTGTTTCAAAAAGCTGAGCTAGCCCATGTCACTGCAGGAGTACTGGGGATGGAAAGTAGGATAAGATGGGGCATTCAGCCCCAGGCTCCTGCCCTCCTGCCCTGAGCTTGCAGGGATGGGGCATCACCCACTGGTGACTGTGGCTTGCTGAGAGGATAGGTGAGTTTGAGTTCATTTTTAGGGAAAAAAGTAGCTGGTACCCCAGTGCTCATGGTGGCAGTTTAGTCAGTGATGACAGCAGAGGTAAAAAAGGCAAAATACACAGAGGAGGGAGCCCCACAGGACTGTGGTAGCTGAGTGCCTTGGGAGTGGATATGAGCAAGGGGAGGCTTGTGTCAGACAATTTGTAAGAGCATCCACACTGCATGTGTCAGCTGGGCCCAGATTCTGGGGTTTAATCCAAGATGCTGGCTGAGCTGCTGCTGTTGTGAACAAATTACATCTTAACAAACACTGGACAAGCCTCCTGGCTCATACTTGCCTCTTGACCGAGATCTCTGCTGTTTGTCTGAAGCTGCTCCTTGGCTCTGTTCCTGTGCAAACTCAACAGAGTCACTGAGGTGGCAGGTGGTGTAAGAGGAACTCTTGGATCCAGAACAGAGAAGGATATGAGGCTTGGCAGAGTGCTAGGGTCTTACAGCCCTGCCTCTCACAACCAACTCACACAGCATGAAGATGCAAACTCCAGCTTCCCTGGCAGGCCAACTTGTCTGAGGGGCTCAAGAGGATGCTAAAACTCCCAAAAACGAACCCCATAAGCCTCAACATCCAAGGTATGTGGCTGTTGCTAACATATAGTACTGGCATACTGTATGACTGAGGAACTGTGTGCTGTATGATCCTCTTCATGACAGGAACCACTTCTCTTTTCAATTAAAGCTTGCATTCTTTCCTTCAGCCTTAAGTCTCATGTTTCTAATGCATTTTATAAACAAATTGTCAAAATTCTTCCAGGCAGAAGTTAGTAATATCAGCCAGCCAGTTCAGTTATAGCAACACTGACCCCACCTGGGTGGCAGGACTGATTCTGAGCACTTAAGACATATCAGTGTTGGATGATGAAGGTACACTCAGGAACAGTGTTAGAAACTGATACTCAGTGAGCAAAACACAGTATTTTCTTACACGAGGAAACAAAACACTTAGATATTCTGCACATGACTTAGCTACTCTCTGCTTCAGCACTTTGGTTTAGTTAAACCTTTGTAACCTCATTTGTATAGCCAAGCTGTCTAGGCATATTGGCTCAAGTAGCCAAACTTCATTACACAGAAAGCAAATCTGCAATATGCGCAGCCATAAAATGGATTCAGTGAAGACATCCAGTTAAAAACAAAGACTGATCCAAACCACAACCAATCCCACATCAATCCTTGAGTCCAAATTTTCTGAGTTTGAGGCTGAGGGAGGGAAAGTTGCAAGCTACATACGTGGCTGATAATGCAATCTAAGTTTTGGACTGCCCAATGCATCTTGCCTTCTCAATCCTGCGTTTATTTATCATTTATATATATTTGTTATCATTTATTACTTTTGCCCAATTAGCAGATATTTAAGCCACACTTTGCTTGCCAGGTATGTGTTGAAGGCTGGGTTTTCTTCAAAGTTTCAGCCAAAACAGTTCATGTTCCTTAGAGCACCTTTTTTTCTTAGCCTAATCATGGTGAGGTTGAAGACAAACAAAAACCCTCATCCCCCTCCCAATACTCTGGCAATCCTTGAAAAGCTGTGGTGCTTTTTTTCTTACTGGAAGAGGGACTTGGAACTGGACAAAATTTAACCTTACTGCTGCGATGGGCTTTTTATACTCTCAGTGAAAATTTGGCCAATTCATAGAGCTTTGGATAAAAACCAAGCCAGCTGCAGTTCACATGTGCTTGCCAGAGGCCAGCTAGAGATTGCAGGCTTTGTTCTCTGGTGAGTTCATGAGCATGGGACATGCTCCAAGGCCTGGAGTGGGACTTCCCTAGAACTTGCAATTCCTAACTACTTCAGGCCAAAGCAGCTTTAAATCCAGATACTTGAAAGTATAGATTTTTAGGTTTTTGAAAAAACTGTTGGTTTCTAGTCTACATGAAGGACATCAGTAGAACTGCATTCAGAGGAGGTGAGACATGCAAGAGGAGATAATTGGGAAAAGTGGACTTGGAACAGACAAAAGGAATCCTTCCAGAGAGCTGGGGTACCCTGAAGTGTGTGAACACTGAGGTGGAAATTAGGGGATGGAGAGGAGATACTGAAGCACAACAAAGCATGGAGGCAACTGGGAAGTCGTGTGTGGGAAAAACATGCGAAGGATCTCATTTTGGCCTCTCTTTGCACATTATTCTCAGCTCACTTAAGAACACTTGAGCTCACTCAGATGGTCTTCCCATCGATTACTGACTCCTTGGTAAATAAACCTGGCTATGAAGACAGAATCACACATTTCTTTCTGATTTTGTCATGGTGAATATTATTAAAAAACCCACCAAAACTTTAAAAAAAAAAAAGTGTTTTTTGAACACCCCTAAAATTCAAGGAGGAGCATTGCTATCATATTACAAGCAGAAAACCAGGACCTGGGACTATTTCCTGATTATTCAATCCAAGAAGTACATTGGTTGTACCAGGTATAGTGATGTGTGCATGTTCTTTATGTGTTGCCTTCTACAAGTCCTAAATTCTTCTGCAAACTAGGCTTAATTTAGGTCAGGCATCTAAGGAATAAGGGAAGCTCATTACTGCTTGTGGAAAGATTTGACCTGAGCTGAGAAAGAAGGGACGGATAAGAACCTGCAGCTTGGCAGACCCTTATTCAGTTATTCTATGGCATCATTTGATCCCAAAATTACTCCAAACTTGGAAGGTTCAGGAGCACTCCTTTCTTTCCAGGATGTCATACAATTTGGACAGGGTTTTTAAAAATACTTCAGATTTGTCCTGCTATTAAAAGGAATATGAAGTCTCTATGCCAGCTGAGCCTGGTGTGGCCCCTGGAGACACTGCCTCTGCCATGCATGTGGCGTAAACCCTGTGGTGCCGCCAGTGCCCACCCTTCTGCTGAGGCTCCCCCTTCAAACAGGCACGCACTTGTCACCATGACTGCAGCTCCATGCTGGCTTGAGCTCCCATTCCTGGCTTCTGCTGGGCTAATTGATAGGCTGCCCAGGCTTTATTGCAGTGCCCAGCATCCTTGGTGACAGCGAGTGTCCCTGTTCACACCTCTGCTTTCATACATGTTTGCGCTGCCAAGAATAATTGTTAGTTTTAAACTGGCTCCGAAAGCAGCAGCCAGCATTCCAAAAGGATACACAGGATGAGCTAGCGACAGCAGCCACTTGGCATTTCCAACCCTGAGGTGCAAAAGGGGATGTGTTGTAAGCATTGAGACTTCTTGAATCTCTTGTGATTTTGTCAGGAACACAATTGACAGTGTCAGGATACGTACGCACAATCTCTTATTACTGTTTAAACTTAGAAAACAATACCATATCCTGTGCCAACAGGACTACTATGGGTTATGCAGAATTATTTGTCAGCTCTTTGGAATACCTTTCCTTTTCTGGACAATAAAAACACCATTTCTCCAGCAACCTCTATTTCTCTGTCTTTAAACAGCTGTGTGAACCAGGTTATTCACCTATGACTACAACCAAGTCCTAGCTACAAGTGTGGGATTCCAGAAAGAAGTATTCTTCCATTTTGATTTATCTCCCATGGCTGTAAAAAACAGTGTATGTTTTTTAAGTCTTGTCAACATTTCTCAGTATGGGACCATACTAATGCAATCCTTTGTGATAAATAGGAATTTATTAAAGCACCTTGATGTCAAAACAACTTTTTTTATACCTTGTGTGACAAAAAGTGAAGACCTCGTAGTTCATAGAAGCCAAAAAATGCTCACATTATACAGATGCCAAAAAATGCTCATATTACACAGATTAGAAGCAAATATTCATAGTCTGTTTATCACACAAGACTTTAAAAGACTTGGGTGCAAATTAGCATGAAGGCAATGCCCTTTTCTGGACCTATAGTGTTTCTGCTAACAGTGCAATAGGATGCTAGAGGAAATGCAAATGCCTGCTAAACTGTGACCGCCTTAACCAGTGACTGCAATGCATACAGCATGAAAAGTAATTTAACTTAATACCTCCAGTTCAGGTTTCAGCCTTGAGAACTCTGCATATTGTTTTATTTGTGCTTAATGATGTTGTACAGCATTTGATACTTCTTGGGATCATTAGAGTGTCAACTCTCCCATCCTGGCCAACTGCAAATTAAATTCTCTCTGTTTCCCTTGTGGTCCCAACTGCATGAAATAGCTGCAGAGCTGAATAAGGCCAGGGGCTGGTTATATCCAGAAATTCATAACTGCTTTGGCAATTTCAGCCTTTCTGAGTGTCCCTGAAGAAGACGGGGAAGGAAGGTCTTGGTGTGGAGTGTGGGACACAAGAGCTGTGGTGGTGACAAGATCTGCTGGTGCCCATGGTGTGCTGGACTCAATCCTAACGTAGAAAGGCACTTCAAAAATATGTCACTTTAGGGTGGAATCCTTCCCCTATTGCTCTCTCTTAACCTCTGCCTGCAGACTGGCGTTAGCTGTGAGCCATCTCTGCTTTCACCTTGTTCCTAGGGCAGTTCAGAAATGTCCCAGGACCAAAGCTGAATCCATGTACCCAGCCAATGCCTTCGGCACCAGCTAGTCATGCTGGCCCTACAAATCTTCAAATCTTTTCCAATCTAGACAGGTGAAAACCAGCACTGGGGACTCCCTGAGGGCATGGAATAGTGGGAAAAGTAAAACATCTCTGGTCTTTCTCAGGCCAGGAGTTGTTGAGACTGTGATCTCCTACTTCTTGTTCCAGTGACTGGACTTTGATGCCCAAAAGTAGGCCTCTCTCCAACTCATCGCTCATCCATGCTTTAAAGCACCAATGAATCCCAGCCCACTCTATGGAGAGAACACCATGTCCTGAATACTTTGCAAACAAGCCAAGTGGGTTTTAGGACCTACTACTCTGAAACCATTTGTACTGGCAGCCCATGGTGATGCCTGCCACAGGCTGTGATAGTGGGGCTGGGATCTGAGGGGCCTGTTTTCTGCAGAGGTTTTGTGGGGAGCCTGGTAGCTCCCACCAGCAGCTCTGTCACTGCATGGCCAGAAAACTGGCAGCAACTTCTGCCCCTGAACATCTGCATCCTCTGTAGGTTCTCTGGGCCTGCCAGGCAAACAGGTTGAAATGGCTCTGGTATGAACTAGTCACACAGGGAATACAAACAAAGGCATCAGAATATCCTTCGAAAACTGAGTTCCCACAGAAGATAAAAGGCTGTGGAATAGTTTGTACAAGCTTAACTAATGGAGCTCCCACATCACAAATACAACCCAGGAACAAGTCACTGTTTTCAGGGGAGTGTCTTTGCCTTTACTCGTGGCCATGTAAACTGCCAGTCAGTGAAGGAGTAGGCTCTGGCACAGGCAAGAGGGAGGGAGATCTATCTCAGATGTCCAATACAGACTTCACGGAATAGTTTGGTTGGAAGAGACTTTAAAGATCATTCCAAAGATAGTTCCAACCCACCTGCCATGGACAGGGACACCTTCCACTAGACCAAGTTGCTCAGAGCTCAACACCCCCTCTCTCAATAGCAACACCTCCTTCCAGCCCACCAGCAACAGACCCCTGCCTTTCCACTGGCATCTGCCCACCAATTGCCAGTCCTCCAAAGGAGAACATATTAGAAGGAGGTGGGTGGCAATGGTCTGTCAGCAGTTTATCAGGCTGAAAAGAAAGGGAAATTCTTCGGGTCCAGAAGAATGAAGGAAACCCACGATTTGCATCAGTCTGAAAAGTGCTGAAGGACTCCTTATTAAGAAAAAGAGACTGCAGTCAGCCTCAGTCAGGGGTAAGGCTGCAGATCTGGGACTGAAACTGGACAGGTGGAAGAAGTATTCACCATGCTGACAGGGAAACTGATCCACACACAGAAAACAAATTTTCCCTGGAATCAGTCAGATGTGGTCATGCCTGACTGGAGTTGATGTTTCTAAATTGTTTCAGATTATTGTTGCTTTTCCTTCTCTGGACATGTTCTGTGTTTTACTTGAGTGACTTTTGCCATTATACAAACTAAAGTAAAAATCTCTTCTTTTGTCTTATGCCCAGCAAATTACGCAACACATTTCACTGGGACCACAGAGCTCCAAATTGATGAAACAGGCAGGAACATGAAAATGAGGACAAGAGAAACCCTGCTGTGTTCACTTCAAGCCCTTCCACCAGCACCACTCTGCTAAAAAGTGACCTAGAATTGCAGGTTAGGACCAAACTCTGGTTTCCATATTTAGAATGGAAAAGCATTTATAAAGCAGGTGCCAATATCTTGAACCTGTTAGCTGGTTTTCTGTTGCATAGTTGAAATTTCTGTCATTAAGTGTTTTTTATTTGGAGGTAGTGGCAGGAAAAGTATCTTTTTTAACTTTTAACTCTTAAGCCAAAAATCCCAAACCTGCTCATGGTCTCCTTCATTATCCAAATACCAAATAGTTACCTCTCTCTCCCTTGAAGTAACTATATATATTCTCTGCATGCTAAAATACCAAAACAATCAGGGGCCAACTTTTAAGTACTAAAAGAAGTTTTACAGGTATGCTACATGTTGACTAAAAGGAGAAAAAACAAGTATTACAGCAAAATGCTGCAGAGGAGTTAGCAAAGGGCTGCATCTGGGTAGAACCCCTCATGTGTCCTCCTCAGTCACTTCTTCACTCTGGCATCACACAATGGTTTGTCACTTCACTTTTTGTGTTCTCCATTAAGTAAGTTAATGCTTCCTTAGCCCAATTCCTTCCCCAAAAGTAAACACAAGGATGTCATTGTAGAACCAGCACTTAGTGGTGATCTTGCAAGTTTTACACACAGCTTATGAATACAAACAGAGCGGTACTTGTGGGAGGGAAACAGCTCTTATCAGAGGCACTGATACAGCTGGCAAGGGCAGCTTTTGAACATAAAGGTCCTCCTGAGATTTAACACATCACTACAACTTTGGTGGCATTGCTACCAAGATATGCTTCAGGTGTTTGTTTGCAGTACCTCTTCCCTGCCCCTGGGTCTGTCTACACTCTGCCAGTGCTGTCAGGCCAAGGCCTATCGCCACTGAGGCCAATTCCTGGACAGAAGCATGGTCCTGCACATGAATGAACACCATTAACGAGCAGCACGTGCTGCAGGTGCCCAAGGGTAAAAAGCTATTGCAATTCACTGACCTGGTGGTGTGCTGCACTGGAACAAGCACAAATCAATTCTAACACATTTCTGGCTGCAGGGGAAAAAAAGACAAACTTGGTTTTTTTCAACTCACTGCTTCTCACACAAGTCCTTCCATTTAACTTGAAAAACCACACTTGTTGCCTTTTGTTTAAATAGTTCCAAGTTACAATCATAAAAGTGCAGAAAAAATTGAACAAGTAGAGACAGGACAGAAAAGCTGAATGAGCATTGGCTCTTCTTATTTTAATGAAGAAATATTTCAAGTTAATATCAGTGCATACTTAGAAATAGCATGTGATACTCCCAATGCCAAATACATCAGCAAATTACAGTTTCAAAACTTTATAAATTAATGGCAAGGAAAAAAAAAGATTAACATAGAGAATAATGTTCAAAATAAACATCCTGTTTGTTTGCTGCACTGTGTCAATTATATTCCTGGTACTTAAACAGCAAGAGAGATCCAATATTTCATGGTAATTAGGCTCTCCAAAATAGCAGTTATTTTCCTACAAATGAATTAAGCGGTTTGCGTTTATTTTTGATGTATAATTAAATGTTATTCTTAGCTGTTACAAAGAAATTTATTCATGTCAGAGTAAAATTTCATTCCATGACTGAAAAAACCCACACTAACATAGGAACACTGCCTTCTGGTTATACCCACTGGTAACAGTCAGCTGAGAATAGGAAGAACTACATGTAAGCACATTTGGCTGTTACATAAAATGGCTCTTTTTTTTGTTTCACAGCCTCATAACAATACTGTTTTTCAACACTGTTCCCAGTCATTGTTTTTAAAATGGTTCATCAACATATCCTGAATCAATCACCGATATAAATAACTCCAGTGACAAAATCCATTATGGAAGGACACAGAACTGCAAACTGAAAGTTGTACTGAATGATTTTAAGGTGGAACTGTAATTACTCTGTCAGACTTAAAAAAACCCAAAAAACCAATCCCACACAGTAAAATCTTTAACTGGCAATGGTGGGATCTGAAAAACTGAGATATAATTTTAAGAGATGTTTAACTCACAATGGACTCTAAAGCAAGACGAATCATATACTGAAGCTAGAAAGATATGCACATTTAAAGCTTGCAAGTGTGATATAAAAATATTCTCTAGTTCTTTAATTTTGATACGTGGAGTCCAATTCCCTAATGGAAGAAGATAAAATACATCTTCTTTCCTACTCCGTTGCTGTACATATAGACTGTTCCCTTGAATCAGGAAATGGCTTTCCCCAACAAAAATACCAGCCTTGGGTATCAAAGACTTTCACAGGGTTTGTTGATTTTGCTTTTTAAAGTATATTTTTGAGCAGGTGAAATACTGATAGGATATGCATTTCGTTCACTATTATCTACTGTGCAAATCATATACATCAACCCTGTAACTTCACCCTAAGTGCAGTCTGCACAGCCTAGAATGATTCAGAATCTAGTGTGATACTACAGCACGGAGATGACTGCCAGCCTATGAAACACCACGCTAAATCAGGTTAGTGGGAAAGGCACATGCTTCAGATTAAACAGGAACACCTGAAGGTTCCTCATTACCGTTCCTCAAGTTACAGTGATTCTGTGCACTTCCCAAACAACAAGGTTTGCTTCCAGAAAATCGTGAGGTAACAGGAAACTTCTGCTTATGGCATGGACACATGGAAGAGTGTGAGCTCAGCTGAACACTCGTGGTGCAAGGGGTAATGCAGACACAAGGGAAGCTACAAGGGTTCTGGCCAGAAAAAAAAACTTCACATTTCCCTACCCTGCACACATTCCTTTTATGCACAAATACGAGGTGCTCAAAATAAGCTGTTTGCTCGGTACAATTTAATGTTTTGCATATGTAAAATAATCACCTAATACTGCAATATAATCAAAAAATCATGCACTAGATAAACAGAGCTTCTTCCCCATGAACAGTAGTTCTCAGGAACATTCTATTCTGTTTCTGGTAATATCTCATGATTTGCCAGCTTTCACAGTCCCTTTTAAAGAACACAGTATTTAGTGAAAATTGAAGAGCAAAATTAAAAAAAAAGAGAAAAGTTTTGATTTTAGTTGCGATACAGCTGGGATAGATGCAACAGAGCTGCTGTAATGCACCAAAGAGTAACAAAAATTCAACATGAATATCAGAAGAATAAATATATACCCTAAATTAATCTCTGTAAATACATTCACAGGTCCACTTAAGACACCCTTATGCATAACTCACACTTCTTCAGATCTGCAGAGAGAGATGGATGTTAGTTCATGGGGAAAGCAATTTATCACGACTCGGTTTATCTGTCATTATTCCAGCAAAAATCAGTAGCAAATTTGAAAATCTACATTTATTTTCCCCAGACCAACCACACAGAGGGCTAAGTCACAAAATCTATTATTTCCAATATTCGATCAATAAGGCTTTATTTACACTTTTTTTCTATAAAGTCAGGAAAAAATTCGGTGCAATGTGCAAGAAAAGACTGCACATTTCACTGATTGGAGACTAACATCTGCTTATGGTTTAATGCTAACCCACAGGCAGCCAATTAAAGTTCCATATATCCATGTTTTTACATAGAGTTTTCTTCCAGATTCTGTTAGAAGCATACTAGCAGTCAGGCCACCTAAAAACAGCAAAGATGGCAAAGTTTTCTTGAGACTGAGTTTGGAATGAACACTTTTCCCAGGGAACTTATTTCTTCTTTTAGAATCCTTTGCATCATAAAATTCTATTAGTAACCTATAAGCAGAGAAAAAGGAGATGGTCAAAGTCAGACAGCAGCTTAAGACATTTTTAACAACTTTACTTTCATCCAGTAACTGCTTCTAATCACACATTTTTAACAAATGATCTCATCATATGCAGCAGCTCCTCTAAAACAAGTTCAAATAATGAGTACACCTTACGAATATGATGCACGTCAAAATACTCAACTGTCAAAATACTGAACCCTTGTAAGCATTAAAGCCATATCTTCCTTGTGGACCAACTGCAACAGTGAATATAAAAGCTGACAAGAATTGTTTTCATTCAGCACTTAGCAGAAAAGCCCAGAGCAGTGGGCAATATTGTAGGACAAAACAACACACTGAGCACCAAAGGAGGAGGAAGAAGTATCTTCATAAAATAAACCAATAAATAACAGGCTCACAAGACACTGAGTGTATTGGAAGCTAAACATGCCAAGAGTAAGATGCTACGCCACTGGCTTAGTAGTAACTTTTTTCCTCCTAGTTTTAAAAAACAATAATAAATGGATCTGAGGTTTTAACTATCTCTAAATTTGCCTGACAGACTGCTTTGGTCCCAGGAAAGATGCTCCAGTGAACAGGAGCTTACAATGACACGTGGATGATCAGGGTTCAGTTTTGTTCATCTTCACTAGATAACTAAATGGACAGACACTGGACAGCCATTTATTTTACGTATCAGCTCCTTACCTATTTAAATTAAATTCAGACTTTCTCTCTTTCAAAAGTGAAGAAAAAAACTTTTTAGTGATCCTAAATGTCTAAGACACTTTAGTAACAGTACCATGTTTACAGATAGTAATTTTAACTTTTCTATTAATTTGAAGTTCATAGGAAAAATGAATATATTTCTTACTTCTATGGAGTGTGAGACTGGCAGAACAATATTAAAACAGAACAGAATTGATGAACCAGGGAAATTTCTGTCTCACTCAAAGTATTCAAGGATTTAGAAAGGAAACAGATTCAGCTCCCTTAAGCTGGACTTCATATCTGGCAAATTAAACCATCATTTCTCAATCCATACTTAAATCCTACACTTAGGCACAAAGTCCTTCAGGAGAACAAGGTCCTCCAGGATCTGCTGCATATGTGACCTTATCTGGAGATGCTGGAGGAAGCCAGGCACTTTACTTCTGCCACAATTCAAAAGTGGACAATTGAAACTTCTCCTTCACCTCGTTTCCCCAGTGAAGGTAAGAATTTTGGGGTTAATTATGTTTTTATCCAGTCACTGTCTGGATGAAAGATTTGTAAACAATTTTGGCAGAAGAGATTAGATCAAGACCTGCCCTTCTCTCATTCCAACTTAACACTGATTACAAGGGCAGAATCACACTGCTTTTTCTTGTTTGCCTACCACAGGCATCTTACATTCCTGCACAGGACTTAACCAGGAGAAGATGAATGGAGAGTATTCAGATGAATATGAGTCTTGCCTGGAACATGGACTCACACCTCTTCAATCCAAAGAAGGTCAAAACCCCAAGAATCACAACCTCCTGAGAATCCCTACCTCCTGAGCAAAAGGTTTAACCACATGGTAATGTTATGTATGGTATGGTATGGTATGGTATGGTATGGTATGGTATGGTATGGTATGGTATGGTATGATATGATATGATATGATATGATATGATATGACATGATATGCATAGGAGTACCAACATCATAGAGCCCTAAAGCTTGCACTGCTGGTAACACAGAAATCATGGGTATATCTGTTAATATAAAAGAAATAAGACAAATTCTTGGAACAGAAAGTTCTACATATTTCTACTCACTTATCCTTTATTTCAAAACGTTCATGAAGCCACCTTCTCATATACATCTGCTCTTCTGGAATGTCCTTCAGTTCAATTCGGTCAATGAAAATATGAACTTTTGGGCATTCCTTACAAAGAAACTCTAAAAAGAGAGCAAAACAACACAACTGAGTTACAAAAACACGGAGTTACAAATATACCAAAACATCTGACTGTAAGGGCCTTGGAAGCCTAACTTCAGTGCTCAAAAGCCTTCCCACCTTATGTTCGGATCCTGAGCACTTCACTGAACTTAGAAACCATCTGGCCTATACATTTGAAATGGTGGACCACTATCAGGTACAACATAGAAGAACTGCCCTAAAATGCACCTTGCTAACTGTAAAAGGCTGTGCATGAAAACATTACACTCTACCTCAGCCGCAATCTACTCATTTAGTAGTGTGGGATGCAGTAATTTTGATGTCATAAAGTTATTGATCCTGCAATTTTTAAAAATAAAGTAATCCTCTTTGCTTGTCCTTTTTAAAATCTAAATTTTGTTGCTGCTGGATGACAAAATTGGAATTATAGTGATTTCCCAAAGCATCTCCAGGAGAAAGTATGCTTCAGTTTAAGCAATAACCTGTAATTAAAAAGTGTAATAGGGCAAAAGACTCAGAACAAAATGCTGCTTTCCATTTTTTATCTCTTCATTTCTCTTATGTCTCACAGAGCTTGAGACAGCCCTATTGTAAACTGCACACCTCCCCTGTCCCCATTTCCTCAATTTGTCCCTAAACAAACTTACCAATCAAGCATTAAGGACAAATAAAACTCCATTACTCAAATAGTCTTGTGGGATTTCTTACAACTAACAAGTGGTAAAAATAGTGGGCATGAATACTGTAATATACTGCATACTGTGAATGTGAAATCCTGTACAGTGTGTATTGGTAACCCTTTGCATTTATCAGTAGCAAGGGGTACTGCAGTAACTGCAGCACCCCTGGACAGATTTGCATAAAGTGAGGATGGAAGTCCTCAGAAATTTGGATAGTCATCCTATTTTGAAAAGGGACCAGACGTGCCTTCCTAACAATACATACAGGCAACAAATGTAACACAGACTGGGTGGTCCCTTTAGGTTGTTGACATTTTTCGGACAGCAGTGCAGATGCTCAGAAGACTTTGACCCGTAACTGTAAGGGGTATCTGGAGGAATGAATGTGCAAATAAATTGTTGCAGCATGTACATCTTTATTGTTGTCTGCCAAAGCAGATATCCCCCTATTTGTTTTTAATCTTTACAGGATTATTGATTAGTAAGGACTTTGCTGTAAAAACAGTCCTTATCACATACTAGAAATTGCCTTAAGGAATTTTAAAAGCCTGTTTTCATGTAAATGTGTGTGTGTGTGTGCTTGCAGAGGGGGAGGGAAGGAGAAGAGATAAAGAGATCCCTAAAGTCTTGAGGCGCTGGAATGCAGAAATCTGTAAGGTGCTGTGTGTGGCTCTATCTGGATGTCATGCACAGAGCCCTTCACCGAGCCACAGCATAATGGGAGCAACACAGCCCCACACCGTCAGCTGGAGAGCTGGATGAAGGCTCCATCCAGGCCTGAGTCCACCTCTTGGCCATGGAGCTGCACACACAGCTGTTGCCAAGAGGTTTCTGGTAGAACCTTCTCCTAGCTACAGCTATTAGATGGCAGGCAAGTTAAGGACTCGGAGTCCAGAATGATGGTATATGTAGACATCTTCTTCAGGTGTATGTGCAATGCTTTTACTAACCACAAAGAAATCAGTGGTCATTTATCTAAAAGCAGTTTTTTTTCTCTTGCTTTAATGTGAAGAAAGGATTGTGTAGGGCTGTTTCTCTAAGGATGCTATCCAAGCCACTACATCAAGGTCATTGACTGTATGAGCACCTAAATACAGGCTATTAATATCTTAAAATGACAGATGCATTATCCATGTCTTAAATGCTTATGATGTTCATTGATGTACAAATCCTCTTTTGAGAGTCATCACCTATTAAGTGGAACATTCTAACAATATGCAAAACTGTATCTAGAAAACAAATGCCTGGAGGCCAGATGATATGGTCTTTTTCTGTACTAGACTCCTATAAAAAGCATCTATGGTATGCATATTCAATTAGAGCTGAAGATACAGCTTTAAAAGATACTTAAAACATGCTGTACATTGTATAGTGTATGTTTTTTTTGCTTCATAGCATATAGGTTGTTCTGCATAGGAACAAACAAGTCTTTACTGATGTTACTTATAACTCAGTTATAAATTATTAAGGAAAATTACAAACCTTTAATTATAAACCAAGCAAAACTCAAAACATAAGTATTTCAAAAGAAACACCTTCCCCCACCAAAGCTTGTGTAGCAATTCTACAAATCTGCTTGAACAGAATCCCCTCCTCAAATATGAGTGTTGCTGCGGGCTTTCTACCTTACGCCCAAGTTCCAATGCAAGTTGATTTTTACCATTTCTCACTTCTTCAACCAGTCTAAATTGAATCCCCATATGTGAAGATCCTAAAGCTTTGTCATTATTTCCCACCTTAGTGAATCCCAGTGCTTTCCCCCACAACCTCACCCTCCCTTTTGAGTCTGACTTAGTTCAGCCTTACTGAGGCCTGTGTGATCTGCTACTTCAGGTGCTACCCTGGGAAAGGCCATGATTACCACACATCGATTCAAAGTCTTTTTATCCAAAGTATAAAAGTTTTATCCTGGGTATTCAGGACATCTGCAGATGACACTGTAATGCATGCAGTCAAGCAAGTCAGGTAATCTGACTAGTATTTAATTATCTAATTCATGTCAGGGTTTAATGCAACCAACTCAACTTTTTTGCCCCCAATCTACAGTGTCACAGCAATCACATAAGAACACCAGTGGATAAGGACAACATATTGGAGGTTGATTTTGAGAAGAAACAGCTGGATTTTATCACCATAACCTCTAAAGGTTTGTGGTGGTCCCATGACCCTTAATTTCACATTAGCTTAACTCCCAAAAGACTTATGTAATTAAGCTAAGAAACAAAATCTTATTGAAGCGATTTATTTTGCGGAAATTACATCCAACTTCAGGGACACTAGCCCTTAAGGCCAACATCTGACAGGCTTTTCAGATTCCTAAACTTGCCAGATTTTGTCATAATTGACAGCAGGAACAAGCAAGCCTGAACTTTCCTTCAAGAGACAAAACAGAAATGCAAATCATGCATTACAAGCAAACATTATGTTGGGGACAGCATTAGTCAAGAACCCTGTACAATTTGGGTTAAATGAACACTAACAACTTGTGTGGGAGCCAAATGGACTTTTGTGTGGGACATAATTTGCTAATAAAACTTTTTCTCTGGTTAAATAACAGATACAAGTATATAATGCTTCTAGTGACCAAGTACAGCAGAAGAAAGGAATTGAAAATATTGAAGTGGATTGAGCATTTTTTATTCTTGAGCTGTGACACTGTATCACTCCTTCGGTCGGACACACTAAAATTAGAATTCACACTAACACAGGGCTTTAGGAGGGGTTTCACTGCAGCATTGGGATTAACAAATAAGGTGCAACAGCCTCCAAGAAAGGAACTGAATCCATGGAATTTTTAATTGCAAACCAATATTTGGGGCTCCCACAAAATTCTACCAGTTCTCAACTCCTTACCTTCAAAAGCCAATTAATTCTCTTTGGAATTACCAGCATTACCAGGAAAACTGAGGGAGGAGAAAAACTCCAAAACATAGACATATCTGTAACTGAGAAGGGACAAACAACTGGCCTCAGACCACCTTCCCCTTCTGAACCATGTAAGTTCATTCCATCACTCCAAATTATTTGCCTTGTTCTTCATGAAAGTTGTGACAGTGGTGTTAAACAGATAGTCCAGTTACTAACAAAGTCTATTTTTATATGCACTTTAAATATGACAGCAATAAAATAGCTCAGGTTTCAACCTCCTACATCGGCTCTGCTAATGCAATGTAATTGTTGCCAAAGTCCTTGAAAATTATGGACAAACTGAGGCCTGACTTAGTTTTGTCCACTTAAAGAGTGCCTAAATCTCTCCTGTTTTAACAGATTTCAGTAATGTTTGTAATATATGATAGTGATATCAAAGGAAAATGAAATCTGAACAATGTGTATTTATTCTAAGTAACTAGCATTTCAAATCTGTAAAAATACATCTCTTCAGTAAGAGAACATTGTGTGTTGTGGTTTGTATAGTTTTACAGGCAAAACCATGACAGCAGAGACATTCCTCTGAACTGTACATGCCTTCTCCACTTCTTAAACTTGTATTAGTCTGGACTTTAGTGTTCAGCTACAAAGCAATTTGTAAACTATCTCCTCTTCAAAGAAAGAAATCTCATCTCTGCACTTTCATTTACTTTGTAGGCCAAATTAACAATCAAACAGCAAAACAAACATGCATTTACGTGCTGTGTTGTTTCTCAGCTCCATGCTTTCCATCATCCCAAGTTGAGCTGACAGGAAACTATTTCACGACTTGCTCTAACAAAATAAAGCAGCAGTAGAGCAAAGCAGCACTAGACAGGAAAGCAAACATCCTGGGCCAGGGGAGGGTGATGGCAGGAGTTGCCCTGGGCAGCAGCGGAGGAGCAGCGCCAGTACCTGTGGGTACTGCAGATGTAGGGAAGCGTGGAGGGGATGCCATGCAGCCTAGACTGAAGCTCACAGCCAGGAAACAAGCCTGCACCCGAGGAATAGCACTCTCAGGATACTGCCCCTTTGCGAGGCCTGACAGGCGCACAGAGATCAGTGCCCCCATGCACGCACAAGGGCACAGTGTAAGGAGTGTACAGCTGAGATGGGGCATGTTTTGAAGTAAGATGTGGGATGTAAGAAATGGGATTTTGAAGTAAGAAATGGGATGTACCTGAATCATTATTAAGCCAGGGCGCTGGCCATGAAAACTGAAAAATTAAAGACTTTCAACTGGCTCTTGGGCAAGACTGAAAGTCAGAAAAAGCAACTTGTTCAGATGGATGTAACATGAGGTGGATGTGGCTAAAATTCATTGTCAGGGCAAAGTTCAGAAGTGCCTCTGTACCAACATGAGAAGCCTAAATATGAAGACAGAACAAGAATTACTGGCACCAAGAGATCACTCCTTCCTGTAAGGCAGGCATCCTGGTGGGCTTGCAGGAGTGGTCAATGTTACCACACTACCAGACTTCTAGGAATGACAGAAGAGGATGTACAAGTGAGGGTAGGGTAGTGTGCATGAAAGATTATAAAAAGTATAACAGCTTTATATAATAAGGAGACAAAAGCACAATAAAGTCCCCATGGATGGAAAATCCAGACTCTACTAGAATATATATTAGATAAATAATTAAATGACTTCCAAGAAAGTTTAATAGTAGTGAGCAGAAACTGTGAAGCTGGACTGAGATCTGCAAGTTCAGGACTGACAGCAGGAGAGTGAGATTCCAGCTACCTTCACTGAACTGCACTGATACTTCAGCAGGATGAGAAGGGAAAAAATCCCAAATAAACACAAACCAAATTGATCCAACCAATTGGGCAAAAAGCAGAGGTGAAAAAAAAAATTGTTTCCTAGTAGAACAAGTAAGTAAGAAAACCCCAAAAGAAAAGATGCTGTTCCTGGTGTGGTCTTGCTCTGCAACCACAATACAATTAATTTCAGGGTTGTAGAGAAAGAATCCAGCACAGAAATACAGAATTCTTGGGGGTTGGCCTTTTCTCCCAGGCAGCTAGTGATAGGACAAGGGAAAATGGCCTCAAATTGCACCACAGGAAGTTCAGGCTGGATGGGTATTAGGAAAAATTTCTTCACTGAAGGAGTCGTCATGCATTGGAACAGGCTTGCCCAGGGAAGTGGTGAAGTTACAATCCCTGGAGGTGTTAAAAAAATAAGCAGATGTGGCACTTTGTGGTAAGGTTTACTGAGCATGGGTGGTGTTTGGTTGAAAGTTGGACTTCATGCTCTTGGAAGTCTTTCCCAACTTTAATGATTCTATGAATTAAAGGAAGTGGGAGGGAAGGCAAAGTGTCAAAACACCCTAAAATATAGAGACCAAAAGAAGGCAACCTAGAGGCTATTAAAAAACCCACCAAATACCAAATCCCAGAAAAACTTGTAAGAGAAACTGGCATAAAACATGTGCAACACTGTAAAAGGAAAAGTCTGTGTGAAAAACATTTGTATGGCTTTAATGGGAAAATCAAAGAGACTATCATTATACCCCTACCTTCTCCTCCGCTTTGAGGAATGGAAAGCTTGTCCAAGTAAGGAAAAGCCACAAAACTGCTCATGCCAAGTGTAAATCTAAACTTAAGAGGACTGAAAATGAACTTGAAAAATGGAAAGGATGTTCTATTTTAACTTTTTTTTCAGTATATTAAAAGCAGTAAACTTGATAAGACGCTGGTGGGGTTGCTGGATGACAAAAGTGAAGAGCAGCACTCATGGTCAAATATAAGCCCTTGCAACAGAAGCTCATATATTTGCTTGCATCACTCTTTCTTGTTGAAAATGTTTGATCCCTACATCCATGGCATTCTTTCTACCAGATCACTCAAAGGAATTAGATCAATAAGTAAACATACAGAAAATACTAGACTAAATACAAACAAACATGTTAGATGTCAGGAAACCACCAAGATCAGACAGCATTCATCCAGAAGCTCTCAAATGTGGAATTTAAAAACAAAGATGTGTAACCTATCATCATAAACAGCCATTGTACCAGAAAAATGGGGAGTTTCCCGTCTACAAACAACGACGTTAGAGAGGATGCTGGGAAATACAGACCAGAGTCTTACATCACTGGGTAAGATAACAAGTCTGTAATAAAATCACTGAGCACATGGATAATCACAGTCTGTTGAAAAAGATTTGGTGTGCATTCTGTAAAGGGAAATCCTGTCCCACCAACTTGCTGGATTTCTACAACAGTGTCAAGGACCAGGCGGATAAAGGGGATTCTCTGGACATGATATATTTGGATTTTCATAAAGCCTCTGACAGGGTTCCACACTGAAGGCTATTAAAGAAATTAAGCTGCCATGGGATTAGAGGCAATGATGTTTTATAGAGGAAAGCTGCTTAAAGGAGCGGAAGCAAATGGAAGGACTTAGGGATGGAAAAGACTCGGCAACTGGGGTCCTCCAGGGATCGATGCCAGGACTGGTTTTACTCTGTCTGATGACTGATGAGTTGAAAGGAGCAAACTGTGAGTGCTCCAGGCTTTCACATCTCTTTCAGAAGACCCTGAGCTCTTTTGGGTAGTCAAATGTTGGCTGAACTTCAAAAGGACCTCAAAGCTGAACAAACAGGGAGAAAATGTGGAAGCCAAGCCTCAGTGTAAACAAACATGGGGAAAAAAGTAACCAAAATCCTGATTACATGACGTTTAACCTGGAATTGGTGGTTACAATCTGGGAGTTGCTGACCCTTCCCTGAAACCATCCCCTGAGCAGCAGCCCCAAACCTCCCAAATACTGGGTAGCTTGAGGAAGGACATTGAGAACAAGGCAAAGAGAGTCACTCTACAGATAAAGATTATGAATCCACATTTTAAATACTGTGTGCACTTCTGGTCTCTGTATCTGAAGGAGGATGTAGTGAACACAGAGAAGACCACAGAAAAGACCAACTGAAACATTTAAGGAGGAGACATTACAAACAAGGAGACAAGGAGACATTAAAAAGGCCCAATTTTCATTTTGGAGAAGGGAAGCAAAAGGAAAGACATGACAGCTTTAAAAAAAAAAACAACACCCCCCCCAAAAAAAACCCCAAAACCACATATGAATATAAAAAAATTCCTGAAGATGGCAATTAAGAACTATAGCTCCACAAATCATGCAAATTCAAGGGTAAATAATCACTTGTCTGTGTCTTCCTGAAGATGCTGAGATCTAAAGAATCTTTTAAAATTATTATTAGAAAATGGTATCAATAGTTAGCTATACTGATATGAGCACTGGAGAGCAGCAAAATGTCATTGTCAGTTGTCTTGCTGATCCAAGATGGTCTCTGATGAAGACCTACCATACTTGCACATTATAGCTCGCTGAAACAATCTTTGAGTGGCTTCAATCTGTTATTCTAACAGATGCACTCTGGCCTTTGTACTACTCTGTAACAATATGTGAATATTGTACATTGGTCAAGTTAGCAGGAGGTTTCCTTCAAAAGCGTAACAGTTTTGATCAATAGGCTGCCAGGAACAGAATCTGGATCAGGTTAGGTCTGTGGATTATACCTAAAAGGTATCCCACCACTGCTAACTGAAAATGAGCAAATTTAGGAGATACTTGTGTCTTCCCTGGAACATCTTTAAAGTTTCAGAAGTGAAAAGTCAACAAAAGACACAAGTAGTGGACCAACTCAAAACTATTTTCTCTCTAGCAAAAAAACAGGAACTGTTAGGAACTATGCCAGTACTGCTAGTATTGATGTTTTTGCCTTTCTTTCAGACAGTCTGTTTTGAAAAACAGAGAAGAGCACCACAGAGTAGAAGAAAAGCACTGTGATGCATAAAAACCCCCAAAATAAACACAGACTCTCAAAGCAGCAACATGTATTTGGCCAAACATGACAGCGTGAAGAAGTTAAAGTTGTTTTTGTTATCCTCAGGGTTTAGATACACTTTTGCATAAAGATCAGGAGTTCCTCGAGCCTTTGTAAATAAATGCTGCTTGGGGAGTGGAATGCTTCCTCTCACATGTGCATGTGGTCCAGGGTGCAGGGTAATTTTATGAATCTCCAGTGTAAATACTTTCAAGAGCCTCTTGTGTAGCAGAGGTTTCCTGACGACCGTGTGTTTTCAGTTCACAAATTCCCAAAGGGAAGCTACAGATGCACTACAGATGCCTACCTTCAGTAAGAGCTTCTTGGGAATAACTGAGATACAATAATCTGGTTTACAATCAGAGGAACACATACCTGGGGCTCAGAGAGAGGTGCAGGGGGTCATTACCCTCACTGACGGGGTGTGAGCACACAAATGCAGTGCCCACAGGTGTCTGTGATTTGGGAAAAGTTAGAATCAGTTAGGGTACCCTGAATCTTGCATTTCTCCTCAGGCATCAGAGTTTGGCTGATGGTGGAGACAAGAAACTGAACTATAGGAATTCCAAATACAGTTGAAATCTCTGTGTCCTTATTTTCAGATGGATAGAGAAGCAGAGGTGCAACTCATGCTCAGACTGACCTTGATTTTCTCTGATGAACTACATCAAGGCTTTCATATGTTCCCATAAACTGATGCTGCTCTTCGGTGATGTGTTGTTTTTGACCAGAAGTAAAATGTTTAATTCTTACAGTATGAAAATACTTTGCATTTACCCAGACTTATCTGCAGAATATTGATATATATGCCCACATCTGTTTTGAAAATGCCACTACAAACAAGTCATCCCCAAATTAACAGACAGGTTTTCATGTTACTCAGACTACTTCTAATAGGAAATTACAGGGGGTCTAAAATGACAGATCTAGTCCTATGGAGGACAAGTGAAAGTGCATTAAGTTAAAACTACTTACTCTGTGGTATCTGGTGAAATCATGTTATTAAAAAAGTTTTATTTTAACATTTTGCACAAAATAAAACTAGGGTTTTCCTTCTGTCTTGGATGTGATTTTATGGTATATCCTATATCGTCTGATCATGCTGAGAAAAATGAACTTTATGTTATTCTGTGTCTTTAAATTGAGTCTGAGAGGGGAGAGAAAAAGAAAAAAAAAAAAGAAAACAACAGCCAGAGGGACCAAGGTCAGGCCTCCAGAGTCAGGCTGTGGCATCAGGGGGAGGAAGAAGCACCTTCTTTGCTTTTCAGCAGGCTCGGCTTTTTTTTTCTTTCTTCGGAGAGAGACGGAGTTTTTTTTTTCCCTGGGACTGTGGGTTTCTTTTTTTTGTTTTTCCCTCTTCTGGACTCGTTCAGAACATCAGAATATTGGGTCCCTGAGAAGTTTCTTCATCAGCCGAAGAAGGGGGGGGAAGCCCCTTTCCCCTGGCACCCCAGGAAGAGGAGAGACCACACCCGCTTTTGCCCAAGGTTCTCTTCTCTCTCTCTCTCTGCAGTGAGGAATTTTTGTTATTATTTAGAATTATTGTTCTTTTCCTGTGTGTTTTGTTTTGTTAAATAAATAGGTTTTTTTTTCCTTTTTTTTCTCTTCGCTTTCCTCTGGGGACATTTTCTTTCCCGAACCTGGTGAGGGGGAGGGGTACTCAGGTACCTCCGGCCTGCTTTTCATCAGGGGATATCCTCCTTTGACTTTGTCTCAAACTGGGACCTTTCTTGGCGCCCACATCATGGGGCCCGGAGGAAAGTGAATACTAAGCTGTACTAATTACATTTTGGTTTGGTGTTAATTACTTTGTATTTAAAGTAGTCATCATGTTGGTCGAGTTCATAATGTCTCTCTGTTTTAGGGTGTTAATGCTGTTCTGGTCCTTAGGCCTGTTTGCCTATCCTCAAATTGCTCTGGTTTTGTCTGTGATACATAACTTTTATGTATCGGGAGCTCAATTCGGATTTACATTTTGTTATGTGGGGTTGTGATGCTTCTTAAGCTAGGTGGGGTTCTGGCAGCTGTTCAGAGTGTGTTTGGCCTTTAAAAGAAAAATGTACAGAATATCATAGAATCACAGAATTCTTAGGGTTTGAAGGGACCGCTGGAGATCATCTAGTCCAACCCCCACCGAGCTATGTTGCCAACTAGTGTTGTTATCAAAATTCCTCCAAATATCTCAATGCAAATTTTACAAATTGAAATACGAAAGGTAATTATTACTTACATTCTTCTTGAGCAGATGTGGACTGACAAGTTATTGATGTGAAGCTTACTGTACATGCGAAAAAGCCATCCTACACTGGATACAAATTTCACCAGTGCTAATGTCCAGCCTGAGGTCTAATCTACATCCTTTCTTTGGTTATTCTAAAATAAATGACATTTACTCTTCAATATTCTTTCATGCAATAAAACATGGCAGCTAGCAGAGATCTGAAGAGATTATTAGTCATTTAATCTCTATAAAACTTACTTTGGACTGTTTTATACTTCTTTTACTGTTTATCAGCTTAATAGTTCAGCTTTTCAATTCTTTCAATCTGTAACTATGTGCTTGTTATCATTCTTTGGACCTTGAAAGACAATGGATGTGAATAAATTCGGGCCACAGTCCAGACAAAGACTGTTTTATATTGCTCTGGTTTCTTTTCTATAGTCTTGCACTTTCCTGTCTAACTGGATCCTAAAAAAAGTACAAGTTTTGGAAAAGTGTATTTTCCCTGAGGGAAGTTAGGCCAATCTGACCTCCTCAAATCATACTGATCAAAGTGATGTAGAGATTTTCAGAAATGCACACATACACAGGCTTTCAAAGTGTTTGTTCTGGAACTGATATACAGCAGAGTCAATAATTCTCAAGAATTCCTCTGACTTCTCTAAGACAGAGTCTATATGTACTTGCTATTTTTATTCAGTGTTTATCATTGTCACATGCTGCTATTTCACACACTCTTTCATCTACAATGGCCAGATAAATACCATCTGGTTATGCTAAAGCCTTCAGGCAGAATAATAAAGATGTAGATGTGTACATAATGCTCTTTCAGGTGCAAGAATGATAACAGTTCCCACGTCCCACGAGACCTGCCCCTTAACACCAGACAAAGCTGGATGTGAATGCTTAGCACATTTATTCAGAAGGGGGAAAACTAGGTTCTCGTCCTTTCTTCTCAAACTTATTCCTGCTTTCCACTTGATGACAGTGTAGTAAAATACTATCAACAAATTCAGCACAAGAGTTTCTCCTCCTCCTTTTCCCTTCTAAATAGTTCTTCCAGATTTCAGTACCTGAGATGTCCTTCAGCTGTGCCACAGTGTCTATATGATTATTTGCACCTTATTCTAATGACCACAAACAAATACTGCCTAGCAGCATGGTCCTCCCCAAGCACGACCATGATGTTCTGTCATTAATAATCTGGACAAGCCAGGATTGTTCAGGAGAGATAGGGGAGAAACCTGTGGGAAATTATTATTATTCTTTAGAAAGGCTGCCATGTGCCAGAAAAACTTCCACTAGAAACATACCAAGATCCAAACTTGTAATGAAAGGGAATGAATAAATGGTAGGAAAAAATTCCATCCATCCGTTACAACTGGATATGAAGCAACAGCAGAAAGCAACATCCCTATGTAAAGCTAATCTAATCTTAGTCACTGTTGAAGACTAATCAAATTTGATGTCTTCTAAAACAAACTTGCCACTGGAAAGAGCCAAAAAATATTAACATGCATAAGTAGTGACAAAAACTTAAACACATTTGAAAGTATACACTATAGTAATTTGCCTGATCTAAAATGGCACTGTTATATCAGGTATATCTGGCATTCACTGTTGTTCTCCTGGTGAAAAGTCTATTTTCCAGTTGCTAGTATACTATGCTTTGTTTTAATCCTATTGAGCAAGTCAACATTATGATACTTCAGCTTGCTGGACTTAAAATTTAAAAATCAGATTTTGTTAAGAAAGACTATTTAGATTAAGAGTTGCAGACTGTAAGATTTAAAAAGCAATTCACTTTTTTTCAGAATTTTTTTCCCATTCACAGTTTGATAACACAATTTCTCAGACAAAGCGTGTTAGTACTTCTCACAGTCACTAAAATGCTCTATTTAACCTGCTTTGTTTACTACTGAAGACAGCAGCGAAGAGCTGATGATGTCCCAGGTAAGTATGGGTTTTTCCTGAAATGGCACAGGCTCTTCTGAGGAATTGAGATTTATAGAACTGAAAGCAAAATGCATTTCAAGAAACACTATATCCATGTGGAATTCAGATTTCATTCACATGGGAAATGTCATAGTATGGGAAATAAAGTCCTCAAGTAAAGTTGTGTTTATCAGAAGTTTGTTTTCCATGCAATAAATTTCAATCAGTGTTGCTAGATTGAAAAAGACATGTCAACCTTATCTTTTAAAAATTACCAGGATTGCATTGCCATTTTATTATGATGAGAATGAAAAACAAAATTCTCAACCAGCACTGACACAAATATGAAATGTTCAAATAAGATGATAAGGACGTGAAGATGTCCTTTTCATGCATGCATAACTCATTTTAGCACTGTACAAGAGAAATAATGCTAAAAAATGTCAAATGCATAAGTACGTCTAATTCAATTCTTGTTATATTCCTGACAGACCAGTTGCTGGACTTCGGCATAACAAACGGCAAAATGACCTTGATCTCTTAAAACAGAAATTGTTTGTCTGCCACTTTGTGTCTGGAGAGCATAAAAGAATGACAACTATGTTCCACACTGTAATTCATAAAGTGTTCTTAATCTACATAATTTATATTATATGGAATACATGTGACTGCCACAATAGTGCGGAACGCTACATTGATCCATCATGGATATATAATTTATCTGCTCTGTAAGGGGTAACAGCTGGTTGGCTGCACTTCATTCTGTATTACTGCCTTATTTTCAACCAAGGCTGAGCCAGTAATTACCCCAGCCCTAGCAGTAAGCCTGGCTGAAAGATATGCCTGGATTGCTGCCACGGAGGCTCCAAAAGGCTGGATGTGGAGTGGCCACCCCAAAGCATCTGATTCCTGCTTGACACCAACACAAAAAACAGCCACAAGGGAAGTTTAACTTGTTGGTTCCCCTTCCATAATTATATCATGTTTCATGCAAACTGTAAGGTTCAATAGGTGAAGAGGTCTTGTAAGGAATTTGAACATTTGCCATCTTATCATTAGGTAATGACATTTTAATAGTTAAATTAACCATTAGGCAGTGAGAAGTTCAGCATGAGAATGGTTGGAACTGCCTAGTAATTAAGTCATGAAACAAGATATGCTGCAGGGAAGGAGACACAATCCTATTTGTTTTGAAGGGGGTCTTAGAAAGGGTTGGGTGATGGGACAAGAGGGAAGCTGCTCAGACATCAAAAGTACTGTAAAAGGGTGAGAAGGCATTTAAAAAAGAACATTAAATCATAAAAAGAACTTTTGACATTAAAAAATGCCCATTAGGAACAAAATGTACATAAAATAAAACCATGCTAAGACCTTACAGTACAACACAAGTGTTAATACACAGTATTGACAGTTTTGTTTCTCACCTATCCAGAAGAATTTTAAACAGCGTGAAAATGTAAAAATAGACAATACCAGAACTTGTAATCAACTAGCACCTGGGAACCAGCTCATGTGACTCAAGGAGTTACACCTGCTAATGAAGTGACATGGAAACAGCTGCACTACTAACTATTTTTAGCAGCAGAAGGAATAAGTCCAAGTGACATTGGGTAGGCTGAGGAGTAGAGAGTTAGATAAGAAGTTCCTGCAGGTCCCTCAGCTGACACTGATTCCTCACTCCAAAAGTCTGAACAAGACTTTGGAACTACTGTGGCTGTTTTTTCTCACTTGGTATTGGTAGCGCAGAAGACTCAAAAATGTCACTTTGAGCCAGCCAGCAACAGACAGTCAGGCACAGATGTAACACAGCAACTACAAATGGAAAGAAAGATGATCTGGCACTCCAGTAACAGTGCAGGCAAATTATTTAAGAACAAATTATCAGTTCAAGCATAATAAACAGCAAAGCCTGAAGCTCTCTGTCCCTGAGTTTTCCCCAGTAGAAACCCCAGAACATGTTTTCTGGTTAGATTACTCAAGGAATGTAAAACCCATCTATTTGATTTTCCTTAAGGTCCTGTAGGTAGTCTAAAATACTAAAGCAAGTGAAGCCCACTTGCATAAAATACTGTTGAGTGTTGGTAAGATTACTGGCTGTGTGCAGCAATTTGAAAAATTGTCAGTAAAATACTACTGTTACACATTTGCCCTTTAAAATAAGTGCATTTCAGCAATTAGATGTACATATGTACACGTACACATAAGTAGCACAGCAGAGGGAGAGAGAGAGAATTTAGGATGATGCCAAATCCCAGTGCTAGAAGAAACATGAAGGTAAATGGAATCTGCTGCCTATGGCTCCAAGTTCCCTTTGACTGCAAAGAGCACTTGTATTTAGAATTGGAATAGCGAAGCAGAGGGCAGGAATGTCACAGACAACTCCTGTAAAGCCCAGTCCCTAGAATAATGTCCTACCAAGGGGCCATAGGATGGCTGAAGAGCTGTGGAGATATCTTTAGAGCATTTCAAAGCACCTGAAGTTGGTTCTGCATATGAACAAGCATGTCTAATAGGCCTCAACTCACCTGTCATAGATGGTGCCAGTTTTCTTTGCCCTTTGTGGTCCACAGTACCTTCATAAGCCACAGTCACATCGTACACTGCATCCAGATAGTCTTTCATTGTGTCAACAGCTACATGAGTTGCCTTCACGCGTGGAGTCAGCACATGCTTTAATATAGCAAGTCCTAGAGGGGGAAAAAAAATCAAAAATAGTTACAGTGTTTGAAAATAAACTAGACTACTTTCACAGATGGAACATCATGCCAAGGAACATCAGCATCTCCCTTCAAAATCACAAGAAGTTTATTTTCAATCTCAATTCTCAGTTGAGAGAATGTGCAAGTGTACTCACTGAACACATGCAGAAGATGAAACAGAAAGCCTAAAGGACATTAGCAATAGAAGGCTGCTCAATAAGAGGGCCCTTCTCACAACTCCTCACTAGATGCAGTGATGGTTTTAATGTGGCTCATGAGTGATGGAACAGCACTTCTTGCAACTGTTTATGTGTGTCCAACTGAGGTTAAAATAAAGAGAAAATTATCTGAGAAATACTAAACACACATAGCATCATCTGAAATTCTGTATCAGAAACAGATTTGACAGATAATCAGACAGGATTTTAAGCACACCTAATGCTCATCTAACATTTTACTTCCCAAGGACAAACCAGTTTAGTGAATATACTGAATCCTAACCTACTCACTATCCCAGCAGAAAACTTAGCAGCAGTGGGGGAAAATACAGCACCAGGAACCAAAACTGAGGAGAGAATCCGTGCTTCCTTGCAAACAACCTGTTAAATTGACTTGGCTACTGACAAACTAATAGTGACAGAAATCAACTTTCATCTTTAACTATTGTAGGCCAAGCCACAAAGACTGGTATGTCAAGGACACAAGAACATCAGGTTTAACATCACTCCACATGTCTTAACAACAGTATTTAACATCCATGTTTACTTCAGTTGACCACTTCCACTTAGAGCATACTTAAGAACATAAAAACACACTGGGCTCAAAAGTATAAACCTGTTTATCTTTCCAGAATTTTAATATATAATGACTTTCAAAATGAAAACAAGCAAAGAAATAAACTCAAACTGAAAACCTCTTCTTAATCTGAACACGGTTCTTCCATATTTCCTAGAAAAGGCTTCTAGGAAAAAAAAGCATACAATGTACATTTTTTCACCATATGTCTATATGTATCTTTCTCACAGAGAAGTATCAGAATAAAATTGTGGGTTTTCATTTCTGGCCTATCTTTGATTGGCTTACTCTTCAGTCCATTTCTAAAGAAGCATCAATTTGTGAATCCACTGGTTCCTGGAGGGGGAACAGGAAATTTTTCTAAACCAAATTATTGTGGTATTGCTTCTAATACCTCTCTGATTGCAAAAGACTACATATTATGTCCTGATTTTGTACTGAACTCTCTTTGATCTAAAATTATGAAAATATCTAGTAAACACTGTAAGATAATGCTAGTTTCTACACCACTCTGACATTCTTAGGAGTTGAAAATTTCAATCTAAATCACTATCTTGATTTCTTAATATTTGGTAAGAATCTCCTTGTCTGAATTCAAAGATAAAAAGCTGTTTATCAGCCCTCCTTCTGAAGCCGTTGTTCCATGCTTTACCGGCAATAGTGATAACTGTCTATGCAAAATGTTATATGGATCATGTAAATATTTTGAAGCATAACATGGTGGTAGTGTTTTCTTAGCTTGTGAACTGTTACATCAAACAGCTAATTATGTTATGCTTCAAAATGTTTACTCTGTAAGTGAAGCACCGAATATTCTTGTGCTGTGTCAGCAATGATATTAGTGCGGACATGACACTCAACACAACTCTTGCTGAGCCAAATTCTCAAACGTATTCTAAAAACAATGTCATTCCTTTCCTGCCCAACTCATCTTCCGCTTCACCAAACTATTACTGTGAGGAAAAAAAAGGGAAAATTCAGTGAGAACTGAATCCTCTACACAAATTATTAAGTTACGTATCTATGACTATTAACTGCTGATTTTTTTTAATCCATGGCCAGTTCTGCTGATGGTCAGTGACAATCTGTGAAGTGCAACTGCAGAATAAGGCACTCTTATTCCACATGCTACCAGTGAGCTCTTGAGAGTTTAAGTACCATATGAGTATGTATCTAAATAAAATCAATAAAGTCCATAATCCATTATTCAGAAACACTACAGTGCATGATAAACATGCAGCAACACCAGTTCAGCACATCCTTTTAAACAATCAATTTTATACAAACACTACATATTCTTGCAATTACTTAGGATCTTTGCTAAAATCAACATAACAGAATTTAAACCCAAGTAGTTACAGTATAGTTACTTTGGCAAGCTGCCTGCTTCCAATTCATAAAACACACTGTGCTTAAACTGTTTTTAATGTTGTGCAATACAACTGGGACCCTCTGTCAAAGTATTTAAGGTCATGAGATTTTATTTTAAATGCCAAAGAAAATGAACTAGATACTACTAATATTGTAATGCTCTACCTTAAAAAGCCATAGCTTTGCTTTTGAATGATAGACATAAAAAAAAAATCTGAAAAAATATCATTAGCAATGATACTTCAAATATCATCCATTTACTACATTATTGTAAGATGCAGAATTACTTCAGAAAGTCTTCAAGAAAACAGAATGAAATACAATAATTACTTTGGCAAGTACAAAGGCCCAAATCATTAACATCTATAGACCTGAATTTTTCATCTAAAGACAAACTAACAAAAAGACACTAAACAAAACATCATTTCTCTAACTTCACCAGGATGAAGTAACATATAACAGTAGCTAAGTACAACTCTATGTAGAAGACTGCCATCCTCTTCCATTCATCCAGGCCAAAAACTCAAAGAGCTGTTCAGTACAGGCAGGCCATCCATATTTTTAGAGTTGGACTTTATTAGTTGTTTTCCACTCCTGATGTGCACACACCACAGTTTAAAAGGAAAACAATAAAAATCCTCAGCTCTAAATGAAAAATACTCTATGAGTACTATATTAGCATTACCACATTTCATCAACAAAAGTTAAGTGCTCACTGAAAGTGGATGTCAGAATTAGTTTGAGGTCTCCACACCTCTCTCCCCTCCCTATGAAATCATGCACTTGAAACTCAGCTTTCAAGTGCACAAAAACTGGGGTGAAAAACAGGGTGAAAACCAATTAATTGATTTCAAGACCAATTAGATCTTTCCTTTTTCATGTGAATGTGTGTGCAGTGATGATATTAGACTGAAAGCTCTGCAGTTATGTGCAATGTCCCAAGTACTCACCCAACTCTTGAGTTCCCACTAGCTTTCTGGAAAGCCTCCAGTGATTCAAAGCTTTACATACTGAAACCAGATTCCATAGTCAGACTTACAAAATAACAAATGGTGGGAGAGCTCATCCATTTATATGCATCATAAACCAACTTACAGAAACAGGACTCAGGTGATGGCAGTATTAAAAACCTGCCTGCACTTGTAAAAAGTGTTTTTCTGTTACCATGAACTGAAGCATACAGGAAATGCAACTAATCTCCTCAGGAAGAGTATGACCAGCCCACAGTAAGGCATGGGAGGCACCATACGTTTGTACACTTTCTTCCATCATGGGTATCTACAGAAATACAATGTAGCTTCTTGTTTTCCTAACTTAATTTCCTGAGGATAACTTTTAATAACACAGACCCTTATTTCATTCTATTTTTTGGTCTCAAATGCTACTCAAGGTCCATTACCCACTCTTTTTCAAAACTATATTCTTTACCCACATCTCACAGCACTTTTAGATTAAGCCGGCTTTCAAGAAAGTGTAGAATAAATACCACCAAAACCTATTTTCTTTAGAGACAATTACTAAATAACTTTTATGGATACTGAATGCTTTGAATTGCATTAGAATACAATCAAAAACTAATGCCAAGATCTAGAAGGGAAGCATTTTCAATTAGCTCTGTTGAAACACTTCTTTTTTACATGACCTGTAAAACAATTTTGAGATAAGCATATCCTGCATACACAAACATCTTAGCAGAAAGCATGATATTTGTCAAGATAAACTTAGCATTAAAAAATATTTACATTAGCAACTTTTCTGCACAAAACCAAAGAAGATAATAAATGAATACCTTAAATGTTTGCTTGATGAAATGACCTTTGTTAGAAATCAAACATTAATACAGAATTCCAAAAATGCCTGTCACCAGGGAAGATTGTTTTGTCTTCATGCGGCAAAAACAAGCCAAGTTACATTTAAGAAGCTTCTGATCCCTTTGGCTTTGACTTTTCAGAGTTAGTAATATTAGGAGTAGGAGGGCTTTGGATTATTTCTATTTATTTTCAAATTTTTAAAATGCCATTTGTTAACATTTTGATAAAATTCATATTTTACTAAACCTGAGAAATTTGTGGTGTTTGGGATGTCCTGCACAGGGCCACAATTCAGATTCAATGATCCTGATGGGTCCCTTCCAACTCAGCATATTCTACAATTCTATGACTGACCACTACAAAATGATAAGAAATAAATGTTTTGGGTACATATAAATGAAATAAATTTTATACCAGAAGCTGGTACAAAAAATAATAATAATGTATTTTGTGGGGTTTATAGACATTTTTCTCTACAGTCCAATATCATTAAAAAGACCCAGGCTTAAAAGATTTACAGTTTGAATTACATAGATAAAAAAAAATTTACCACTTCTATTATTATGACAAGCTTAGTTAAAACCCTATGAAAATATGAGTGCCACCTACATATTAAGACTCCCTGGACTCAGTAACTCAAGCTCATTGACTAGTATGGAAGATGTCCTGTACTTTTAAGATGCCTAAACCCATAGAACAGAGTCTGAAAGGTATCACCAATATGTAAAATGAATGAATGACCGCATCAGACTTTGAAGATAGGAACCATGTTGGCTGACTACTCCCATGCAATGGAAAACAAAAGCAAACTTGATTACTGACTATATACTTAAATACTGGAAATTGGAAGGCAAAAGCTTAGGAGGGACAAAACACATGCCTTCACATTCTTAGTTCTTCAAGAGAGCAGAGGAAGAAATATTTAATTTGATTATGGGAATGTTGCAAGATGTACCATTAACATCAGGAGTCACCAACCATACTGAAGCATGGAGGGGGAGCCCATCCTGGTAGCAATGGCTGGAACCATCTCACCCAGGCACCTACTTTGTGCCAGGAGAGGATGATGAGGTAGCTACGTGGCAGATATGCCTCTTAGCTTGGAAGCCTCCACCAGAAATGAGAAAACCTAACACATACCTACATCTGATATTCTGGCAACACATGGTCTATGTGGCTTTCTGTAGCTGTAAAATCCCAGAAAATATTGCTATTTTGACCAAAAAATATAAATACTGGATTAATTTCCCTAAGTCCACAAAATTTACCTTGTTATATGATTAACTCTTGCATTAATCCTACCTCAAATAACAAAACAACTTAGTTTTAGACACATCATTTTTGTTTTCATTTTTAAATGTCAACAAGTTCTTTTCCCAATGCAATCAAACAAACATATTTTGAGTTTACCTTCTGTCCCAGGTAAGATTCTGATCTGAGGGGAATCTTATGCCACTTGTAAAAGGTTTGAGTAATCCTTCAGTTTTTGGAGGTACTAGCATTGCCCTTAGATGACAACATTCTCAGTTCATCACCATAAAATCAGTATTCCTGGAAGTAAGCAACTTTCTGTTGCTTATTCACACTGAATACAATTGTAGACAGAACCTGCAATAGAATCACCCTGTATGTTTGATTTGCCTGTTTCATAAAGACGAAAACCATCTGCTCTTGCTAGAAATCAAGAATTTGTGTAGAACCCCAGCCCTACGGCAAAACAAACTGTAATGTGAATTATTATTGGTATTTTTAAATGTTGCCTCTCTTTCAAGGGCTACTCAAGGTTAATTTTTTTTGCTGCTTGATATCCTTCCATCCTATTCACACAGAGTTAAGATTTATTTATATATTCATATCAGTAAGTTTCAATAATAGTTGAAATCATCAATGTCACAATACTTCATTGGATGTCAATCTCAGCTTTTTAAAAATTCATTTTAAAATTCTTTTTGTTGAACTGGTCCTAGGACCAACTGTAAAGAGCCAGTAACTGTATCCAGAACTTAAAAAAACCATCAACATATGAGATGCAGCTCATCAACTGGTCCCATCAGGAGCAGGTAATTAAGTTCAGCCCAAGAATTCTGCCTAAACCCATCTCTAGAAGAGGATGCAGCTCATGTAAAGTACAATCCCAAAAAAACATTTTTATACTTCCTCTCTGCAAAACTACAAAAACATAAACACGCACTAATGTCAAAACCAGTATTTCAGACAGCATCATAAACACTGAGTTATGCTTGTGCTCTAGGAATAGCTTTGTTATCTTTGGGGGTAATAGCTCTGGTTCTAACATGAGTTTCTAGTTTAATTTTTCCTAATTGAACCACTTTTTCCAATATTACACTTGCAGTATTTTCTCAACATTGAGCAAAAATTTAGGGAAAAAAATCATTTCAAGGTACAAAACAAACAAACAAATTCCCCTACATGTCAGTAAGGCCCACAATGAAGCACTGTGCTCTGTAACAAATAAGATGGCAAGACTAAACTATATAGACTTCATTATATCCCCACAAAGAATGAAGTGAAATTTTATTTAAACTGTAGGTTACAGTATGTCCTCCTCATTCCTATGGCTGGCAGAACTACTGGGTGCTACTACCCTTCCTAAAAGTGAAGGAAGTAAGAAGTCTTTTGGACAAGCATGGAAAGGTGTGTTTTTGACCCAGCTCAGCAGTATGCTGTACCAGCGCTGACAGGGAGCAGGGCCATGGCTCAGCCTGCGGCCATGGCTCCCACGCTGCAGCCCCAGCCCCGGCCAGCACTGCAGGGACACCGAGGCTGCTGAGGGCAAGCCACGGGCCAGGGCCAGCAGCACTGCACAGCAGCAGGGTGGGACCCCAGGGAGCTGTAACCACATCCTGCCAGCAGCCACATGGAGCTCCCCGTCCCCACAGCTCCCGGCACACTGGGATGTGCCCTGGGCTGGTATGCTCTCGAGGCTCAGCCTTTGGAACAGCCTGGTTCTGCTCTGAGTTCTGCTTCTCAACACACTTGCATGAGGGATACTCCATGTCCAGGGAGTATGTATCTCTGAGTGGACATGCAGCAGAGCAGGGGCCAGGGGAACACGGACTGCTTCTGATTCTCCCCACACAAAAAGTGGAGCAGAGGCCAACAACAAAAGAATTTAGCAGTGGAGGGAAGCAGATCAAGAGGATTCTTCAACAGAATTGGAGATGTGTCTTGTTTAGTCATTATCTGTCGTGAGAGTTTTTAAAAGGAGTAATCCTTGCAAAATAAAAACAGATCAGTAGTGGAGAGAAAAGCAGTAGAAGAAACAAGCGCTCTGAAAGCACAAAAGCAGTGCTTTACTGTTTTGCAGAGTGCAGAGATATAATTATAAGGTGAAATAAAATGATAGTAAAACAATGAGCCTTTTCCCTGAAAAAGAAGGAGAGGAAAAAAAATCATATCAAACACCCCCCTCCCTCTGAACTCTCAAAGAACCACCAACCTAAATGAAACATTTGACTTTCATTTCCAACAGGAAACTGAAGCGATGAACAAATACATTATGACTTCATATGACTTTATGCTCATACATGAAAACAAATTCCATTCTTCCCATGGAAAAGAAAAGCATATATCCTTTTGTACAAGAGTTAACAATACCTAATAGCTTGATTGTATCAACAGGCTGATTCACAGACTTGTGAATTCATTTCAGTGTGTCACAGAGATGAATTTACCAGACCTATTTGTTATTTGTTTACTCTTAGAGTGAATTATTTCACTTTTGGTCAACAGGAAAAAACAAAATCAGGAAACATGTTCACTGAACTGTTGGACTTGAAGTTTACGTGCATATGATGTGAGAAAATACGAAAAATCTTGGGACTCTCGGATTTTTTGCAAGCCTTTCCAAAAGTGAAGTAATTCCATCTGTGGTTAAAGAGACAATGCCAAATCAATAAAGTTCAACCAAAAAACAATGAGACTGGAAGGTGAGAGAGGAACAAAACCAAAATGCCAAAGGACTACCAACACTAATTAAAAGTGAAATGATGGAAGACTCTTTTAAGGTACAACAAGCTCTAGGCAAAATATTCTTTATATTGACTAACAACTGTAATTGGAGCTACAATATCAACTTAGAGGGACCAGTGTCCTGATTCAGTGTGGGCAACTCTTACAATCTGAAGGAGTAAGAAAATAAGTAAATACACACGTATAGGTGGAAACTATAGTGAGCCTTCTGGAGTACTCCTAATATGATACATTGTGAAATGCATGAAATGTCTGTATATAAACAACTATAATCTTACTCTGTAAGAGAAACAGTCTAAACCTTTAAATACCTTTAAATGGAGGTTTAAAAGTCCAGTTAAGATGAGATGATCTTCATATTATGTAACAATTTTATCTAATATAACACTAATTTTGTGTTATATTAGATAGCACTTTGTTGCAGTGCTATCTAATATAGCACTGCAACAAAAGAATTATTACAAAATTTTTTTTGCTTACCTTCCTTTTCAGCAAATGATTGACTATCTGCAATGACTTTTGGTATTTCTGGATTGTAACGAGTCCCCTCTGGAAAAATCACTAAATACATCTGTGGAATTAAAAAAGAAACAAAACAGACAAGTTGTTATAATGAATGTAAACTGACTGCTTTTACAAAAATTATCAACACTTGATAGGTCCATATTGTATATAGCTCACCATTGACTATTGTAAGGATCAAAAGAAAATCAGAATACTTGAGCTAAAATTTCTTAGCTCTAAGAGACCTTTGAGGTCCAAACCTGTTTGAGGTTCAAAATAATTTCCTTTGAAAATACACCATAGAAAATATTTCATGTGATTTAGAAAGGGATATAGTATGTGTCAACAAAAGTCAGCAAGTAAAGAGCAGCTGATATCAACAAGAGTATCAGTTTTAAGAGATTTTGAAAAGATAGACAAATACATCACAAAGTGACCAATTTTTTTTCTTTAATAGTGATCTTGCCTCTAGTCTTTCCTTATACTGAAATATATAATAATTAATTCATAATCAGAAATACTATTAATTGAAATTATGATAGATTTTATGTGCCTCTATGTCTCTCAGTGCCTTGAATATTAAATATATTAGGAACTCAAACTCATAGTTTAGCATAATTTGAACTTTAAAGTCACATGCCTTTAAGCATGCATATCTGAAAGGTTATATTTCCCAAGTAAATTCATTTGCTTGCCTGTTCGGCACCAAACTATCTATGGGTTCTCAAATCACAATACAGGTAAAGGTTGCCTAAATATCTGCATATCTGTCAGTAAAATTATGTAGCCAAACAGGAGCAGTCAAATTTGATGAATTTACCATTTTCTTTTGAAACAGAACAGTGTGTGTGTGTGTCTTGCATCATCTCCTACAAACAAAGCTGATGCAAAACATCACTTAAACAGTGGAAATTTGGTATTGGGTGCTCATCTGCAGAAAAGACTATGGTCACAAATGACAACTGGTATGGAGTTGAACATGACACATTCATAGTAAAACGCCTACTGTAAATACTTAATTTATTAACTTTGCAGAAAGGAGTATCAAGAAACATTTGAAGGAAAGTGAGATAACAGATTAACAAAACAGTCCAAGGAATATTACCAGTGATTAGATGGAGACTTTGATAATTGGAGTGCACATCATGTAAAAATGTAAAGTTAAATAAATAAAAACTCAAGAAGAGACACACGGGAATGTAACTGTGCTTCTGGCCCACACAACATCAGAGTGTGCTGGTATTTGCACTTAATGATTGCAGAACAGCTATAGAAAGGGCTGAATGCCAAAAGACAGCCCCCAGCAAATGACCTCTCCAGAATCACACCACAGTGAGGAAGGTTGAAAGACGCACTATAATGCAGAGGTGGGAAGAAATCTAGGAAATATGCCAACCAGAGAAGCCAGCTGGAGATCAAGAAAAAGGAGAACTGAGTGCATAGCCTAGAACCTGACACAGAAAAAGAAAAAAAAAAAGAAAATAAATATTAAAAATAGCAAAACCAGTGTCAATAGAGTAAAGAGAACTAGAGGAAAGGCTGTACTCGTCACAGTTCGGGGGAAACTGACAGACTGCAGAGACAGGTAGAGTCCAAGAATGTCCAAGGACCAACCGAAATCCAAGATGCATACAGATTTGGTGGTGAGGGAAAAAAAAAAGGTTTTAAGAGTCAAGGTGCTTACTTTTGCATATATAACAGTAGCACAAGTACAGGGACAAGTATGGGAATCCTTAGACCCAGCTGTAGTCCGCACTTCCCCCAGTCATCTATACACTTCATCTATGAAGTATAATGTTGAGATATTTAAGCGACTAAGTAAAACTTTTCAGATGTAGCTGGAAAGGACATAATATTAAAATCCAGATGGATCTTTTTTTCTTTTCATAAATGTGCTTTTGTTCAAATCTTGTAATCTGGATGCTTAAAATGGTCCTTCAAGATGAGGTGCTCCAACCCTCCATTGCCATTAAAGACTGCATTGCTCAGCTCTAAAGGGTAATACAGTGAATGTAACAGATAACAGAGCAAAGAAAATGAAGCACACAGGACAGGAACTCCACTCTTGGTACACAGGTCAGCACTTACAAGCAGCCAACAATGTCACTGGTCTTCAATGCAGATAATCACCCCCAAAAGCTGATTACACAACAGGGAACAGTATCTACTTACTCCAGTCCTATATGTGTAATACAAATCAGGGACAAAATCATATTTTACTTATTCGTGTAAACTTTTAAAACACAAGCAGCCAAACAAGGTTTGTTGACCAGAATCTGAATATCTCTGAATTGAAAGCATACCAACAAGACAGAGAAGTGGCCTTTGCTCTAAATTCAGCACGTATTAACTTATTAGATAGCTCATCAGGACTATTCTAACAGTAAAATTAACGAATGTAAATAGATGAACAACTTATATCACATACAGTCCTGCACAAGACAAAGACATCCTGCCAGTAAAATTGAGCCTACCAGAACCACTTGTACAACTGGCTTTTCTCCCACCATGGGCAGCAGAAGTTAAATCCTTAAGCACTATTTCCAAAGACTCTAAGAACTACAAATCTCTGAGATTTTAATAACTAAATAAACTCCCCTGAACTTGGAATAAGAACTTGCAGAAGCATTTTAATTGCCGAGGAATAATAGCTGCAGTTTAGGCCGTTTTTAATACAGATTTTTCAATTAGGGCAATTAGCTGCATAAAAGTTACACATTTAATTGCTGCAAAATACAGTGCTCATGTTCAAAATGCCAGAGATAATTTTGGATTACTGCAGTCCCTGATTCATTGAGACACCAATTTTAACCCAAGCAATAGGTGCCTTTGCTCAGGTACGTGGTACTTTCATTCCTTCTGTGGAATGGGTGGGTGTCAATAAACTTGGTATCTCTCATCAATTTGAAAGATTCAAGGAGTGGATCAGGATTAATTTAGTAGAACACTACTGATTGTTGTTGGAGCTAGAAAACCAAAGAAGATGCAGGGGCTACCTGAAGAGTTCCCAGTGCAATGCCAGTGCACTTGCCACAACCCACAAATGGAATTAATGGAAGATGGTAACTGCATTGTCCCAAATAGCAACGTTTCATTTCCCCAGCACTGTCAAGGTCTCACAGGCAAAAAGAGACAGCAACAGCACTCAGAGGGGCTGTGCTTCCAGAGAGGGGTAGCTGAGGAAGTCCCTGAGATAGATCAGAGTGTCACAAATTGAGCTGGTATGGGTGGAGCAGGGGAAAGCAGCGAAGCGACACACAAGTCTCTGGAATACAGAACAACCATAAACATACAGCAAGAAAAGGTGGCCAAGGGCTTTGAAGAATGTCCTGGAGTGAGTAGCTGCTACTCTGTAGAAGAACACAGGGCATCAAGAAGTGGTAACTACCGACTAAAGGTATCTTGCATTTACTGTGGTGTTTCCAGGTAACAAGGGGAAAATAATTAAATATTTTAATTTACAAAATTCAAAATTATCTTAAACAATGCACTTGCTTAATTTTAATATTACTATTACTATTACTCTATCCTGACAGCTAGACAGATTCATATCTGCATCCATTTAGACCACTGCCTAGAAAGAATGCTTCTAGTGAACTGGATAAGAAATATTACCATGCAGACCAGTAAAATACCTGAAAAGGATATGGTATGAGAAAGCCTATCTGGTGTAAGTTAAAATACAAAAGGTGATGTGGAAAAAGCAGGCAAGGACATCCGTGATTTACAATAATCAGGGATTTGCAAATTAGTAACTATATCACAAAATTATTACATTAAGCCTTATAGCATTTTTATTGATGTATCTCTCCCCTACATGTTTTTATTGTTTGATTGGCATTTCTTCACATGACAATGATTTATTCTATGACTGAATGAATGACAAAACCAAAACATAGTAATCAGCTAAATATTGGTTGTACAGGGTTAAATTCAACATCTCAGAATGCAGACTTCCTACTCTTGATGCATGATAAAAAAACCAGAAGTTACATTTTCAATTATTAAATTGAATAGTTTGCTGTTCAGAAGAGTTAACTTTCTTTACAAATCAAGGAGATTGAGCATATCAAGTGTCAGTTGGATACCCATTCATCTTGGTCTTACATTCATCTACGGTTTACATTAAAACTACATTAACACAAAAGCATTCTTTAAAGACTGTGACAGTCTCTGCTCTCACAAGACGTAAGATTGCAATTTGTTAGCAATCAGTCAAATTTTATGGAATTTTAAACCAAATCACATCATCTCATCTTGAGTGAGTTTAGGAACAAAAGGCCCAATAATGCACCATTTAAATGTATAATTCAATGACAGCCTGAGAAGCAACTTGATTACCAGAAATAAGCAAGAAAATATATTAGTTCAAGATCCCCACTAAGAAAACACAGGTGCAACAGTGTTTCAGCCTGGCATCAGTTTTGTGCCTGACACTGCTGTGCTGCATCTGGGAAGACGTGTGGACTGGCTGCAAATTAGAGGGCAAGAAAAGCAGCTGTTTATAGCAGACAAGTTGTCAGTTGTAAGACAAGTTGTAAGAAGTTGTAAGACAAGGTGAGCAAGGAGAATCACACAGTCCACCGTTGCTACACAAAAGGAGACATGCCAGAGTGCTAATCCAGTACTACTGTGCATGTAAGAGGCCGAGAGGCAGCCTTACTTTGCCTGTCAGTTTTAACTCAAATTTACTTGTCATTAATAATAATTTAAAAAAAGAGTCCACAGTGAAGTGGTAAAGAGCTTGCTATGCTAAGGAGAACAAAAGACTGGTTCTGTCTTCCTACACATCTTCAATTTCTTAATGGGAAAAGGGGTGGCTCCAGACAGATTGAACATTATGCATCTGGATTTTTTTGTTTTATATTGTATGTGGAGAGAAACTGTAAACAACAACGTGACCCTTAACAGAGATTCCTGTTCATCTCTTCTTTATTGGAATATAAATCTTTCCTGAGCAACTGAAAAGCCAGCTCATCTCTAGCCCTACATTAAAGAAAGAACTCTACCATGTACACACAGCTACACCAGCTGCTCACTAAACCAAGGAAAAGCCCAGCCTGAGCTGCAGCATATAGTGCATAAAAACTCCAGAGTCATAGATTAGTTATTTTTGCATGAAGCTGACGAGTTCAGGGCACACTTGCTTTACTGATCAAAATGTCTCCATTTTAAAAGCAATATGGTTGCTTGTGAATGTCGTGATAAGTTGCAGAACTGCATGAAAAATGCAGCAAGGACACAGGTTATCATGTTCTTCTCACAGTAGTAACTGTAGGGTAAAGGCCACTTAATAGCATCTACATTTAAATTCTCAGATAAAGTGGGCTATAGGAACTTTAGTCTTCCCTCAAGTGACAGCTCAAAGGTCTATGTCTTTTACTCATGCAGATGCAAACATTTGCCTCAGTAAATAGGCTTTTGACAACTTTGGTTTTGTAAATTTAAGTGTCACTGCCTATATGGTTTGACTGAGAGATTTTAAACAATTAATTTCTGCAGCAGTTACATTTATTTCTCTTCTATACTGCAACATCTGATAATATGAGTCAAATGGCAACAACTGCCTGGTGTGCATGTCCAGGTTCTGTGCAACACCAAACTCCCAGAGAGCTAAACTGCAGCAAAAAACAAGTACCCAAGTGGTCCCACATTTATTAGGCATTAGCTTTGATAGGTTAGGTATAGGCTTTCAATATACACACAGCTCAGGAAGAAGAAGAAAGTTGACTCCATAAACAAAGGCTTCTGGATTTATTTCACTTATTAACCACACAGAAAGCAGAACCCACATCAGTTGTATCTTTAAAGAAAAGCTTTATGCTTAAACCTCTCCTTACATTCCAACCGTGCTAAAAAGGACACACACTGCAGCAAGACTGAACATCATTTGCAGGTTTCCAAGGACATAATTAGATGGCTTTCTAGGCACATCTTCCCAACATTGTATTAAAAGAAAAATACACATTTTTATAAAGCAGATTAATTTAACACAGACTTTGAATTAAGAGTCTTATCACAATGAAAACCTTATAATAACAACAATTCCCTGCTTTTTAGGGGGTGCAAAGGGAAGCCAGAAATCCAGACTCAAGCAGAAGCTGTCTCTTTAGCTAGCAAGAAATCCATGGGCCTATGCAGGAAAACACCTTGCTGGGTTATTTCACCCAGACTAACTAAAATGAACTTAACCTGCAGGGGGAAGAATTGCTTAGGGGATGACTACAAGTATGTTTCATATGTCCTGCAAGTGGCCTTTGCTTATTCCATTATACCACAAGTTCTACAGCAAGGAGAATCTTTACCACTGACATAAGGCAAATAACGAGGCAACACAACCTCTTTACATTCCGGGACCCGCCCTGGTAATGAGAGTGCAGGTTGCCACCACTGAACCATCTTCTCCATGGATATTATTGATTAGATACTGGACAGCAAAAGTTTAGTTGTTATAATGTATTTCTGGCCTAACTTAGATGCTAACATCTAGAACTTTCTTTACCTAATTAAAACCAAAAAATCATGCTAAATCTTAGTTCAAGAAAAAAAGAGTTTGAGCACTGTCGGAAATAGGGATACTTTACTCATTTAAGCCTCTCAGTAAGCACAAGGTCAATTTACTTTTTCAACACAGACACATGCACAAACATAAACTCACTATCTCCAAATAAGAAAAAAGACTATTATGAATGTCAAAACAACCCATGCACTCTTTTTACCTCAGTTTCAGCTTATAAACGTTTTGACAATATGTGGAGTCTAAGTCCTAATAGCACAATTTTAAATAAAATAGAAGTTTAACTCTTCTATATCAAGGCTTGCTTAGTTGTTTTTTTACAGCTTGCCCAAAAAGGCAGAAAAAAATTTAATGCACAGCAAGTAATGGAAGCAAAGCACAGTGATTCTAACCACTGAGCCACAAACCATACAGGGAGTCATGAGAAAAGTCACTTGGCAGTAATAGTCATTCTTCAAATAGAAAATTATCAAGAGTTTGATTTGGGTTTTTTTTCCTCCTGCAGGCATAGCAGACAAAGTTACTCAATTCTAAGATGTCATTGCCATTAAAAATGATTGATCATTGTGATGACTAATTAACATTTGGTAGGAAAGGTTCTTGACTTTTAGGAGTCAAGAGTATCAGTCTCTGACAAGCACACAGTAGTCAAAATGTTGTCTTTTGAAACAGAGGGTTTCAAAAGTGGTTTCATAGTGGTTTCTCAAGGAAGGTACTATAGGTCATATTCTAAGGCCAGATCCCCCTTGTCCTCTACAGAGAGGAACACGAAGTTCCTATCAATCATAAACAACCAGTCAAATTTTCCTCAGTTTAATTAGAGGTATCACTCTAATCACGTAAAGTAACTGTAAAAACACAGAAAGAAAACAAATCCATGATTACCATCTTAGTAGTTTGTGGATATCGGGCATGGCTCTTTTCTCCAACAAGCCTTTGCCATTAAAAAAGTCAAAGAAATGAGAAGGAAGGTATAAGCTTACTGGAGTCTCAGCTTTCATCTGGGCCCGCAACTTCTCTCTCATTTCTTTCTCATTGAAATTGGCACTTCTTTTTACATAGACTCCTCCATGCTATCAGAGAGAAAAAAAAAGAAAAACATAAAATATTCATGTATTTAAATGTAGAATAGTTGATAGAAGAACAAACAAGAGACAATGACAAATCACCTTTAAGACTCACACTGCAAATTGTGCACAAGACATTTTCTCCTATCACGAAAACATGTGAAACTACTTCTACATTTGCATATAATTTAGCTCACAAAATCTGTTTAAATAAAAATCAGATACAAAAACCCCCAATGCATAAGATTTTGAAGTATCTTGTTTAAAGGTGGTAAATAATTAACTAGAAGATGGCATTAGAAGTGACGCCAGGGTACTTATTCCCAGCAACGCTGACATGCAGCTTCATTTGTGTACCAACGGAAAATCACAGAACTGAAGTTACTCACATTCAGGTACTTAAATAGTAACTAATGCAAATACTGGGAATGCAAGCATCACACTTCTACATACAAAATTTATGAATAACACAAAAGTAAATAGCGTAGGACTTGAAAACCTCCATGCAATTCACTAGAGAATCAAGCTTTTAATAAAGTTATATATCAAGATAATAACTGAATAAGTAAACAAAAATCTTCAGAAGACAATGAATTTTATAGATGTATTTTTACTGAAAACTGTTATTAAAAGTTAAAGTATGTCCTGGAAGAGATTAATTTTATAACTTTTTAAAACTTATTTTTATAACATGCTGCACACAAGTTATCACAAAACTTCATTAAAAGGACTAAGGCAAAGTACACACATAGAGAAATTTGTCCTATCATTTCCCTCGTCCACCATGTTGTTTTATCTACAGAGAAAGAGGATGTAAACAAAACATGCACCACCTATGAACTACTGATACAATGAAGTCTGGAAAAAATAAAATTAACTTCCAAATAACAGAATTTCAGGTTTAAGGTACATTGTTTTTGTGGGTTTTCTAACTGACTCCATAACTTGGTAATTCTCTTTTCTGTTCACCATGACTATTGGTATTAGGATTTGTCAGACGACTTCTGTCCATTTATGGTTTCATATGCTCTTAACAGAAAGGTGACAGTAAGATTAAAACTACTAAGAGTTGAGCCTCATTCAAATACCTGATCTCATGAAAAGATACAGTACATTGTAGAAACAGGGGTGGTGGCTGTGTGCAGAGCTGTGTCCATGGCATGGACAGGAATAAAATTTAAGGGGTTAGGAGGAGGCAAGCAGAAGAGGTGGTAGTGCAAAGTGCTTTAAGCCTTTGCTTTTCATGGTGTGGAGAGATGGCTCCTTAGCTAGTGGTGTTTGATGTGACTTTTGAGTTGTTCTTCAAAAGCTGCATTGAAAGGGAACAGAAAGCCAATGATGCATTAACTGCAAGCTAAATATTCAGTTTTGTCATCTGTGGTTCCCTCCCAAGGTGAAGTAGCCAGCTCTAGAACTCAGCTTTGCTGCTGTGATTGGCACAGGACCAAAACCATGAAAAGAATTCTCCAGTTCACTGAGCTTGGCAGTGGCATAGTATCAGGACCATCCCACAAGCACTTTAACAATTCCAGACAGAAAGCAGCAAGAACAGAAAAACGTTTCTTCAGCTGTGTAGTAAACAGAGAGCCTCATGTTATCTCCACAATCCACACGTAAGACAATTTTTGAGATATGACACTATTAAAGGGAAACAGAAGTCTTAAGCGAACTGAAGTATAGCTGTATTCTGACACTCACCACAACCACCCCTTCCAGGAAGGGAAACTCAGTTTGGTATCTTAAGAAATTAATCTACTGTATAAGATTTCCATGTAATTGGTAAGTCATCACTCTCTGTGAGCTCAGCTAGGTCAAGCTTTGATAAATGAGAGAAACCTGGAATCAAGGTCTTCCCGTATCATCAAATTACTAATCAGCTGCAGTAAATACTGCAGAAAAAACTGGAAAAATACTGAACCAACTTCTCCTTCTTTGATTTGTCACCTTGAACAAATGAAGTTACTATTGGACTGTTTGGCTGGGGACATCATGACACCAAAGATAGATCTGGTGTCACATGTCAGACATTTTAATGCTCAGAAATAGATTTGCACTTCTCAAGTAAATGAGCAGAGAGTCATGTAAAGTAGGAACAGACAAAGTATCGCAATATCAGCATTCTCTGCATTCACCCCAACTCCACCATCATCTTAGGTCCCTATGCTAAAGAGAGCCAGGGTATGTGGCTAAAACTTGGGAACAACCAAAAGGGTGCACAGGTTGATACTGGATAACAGAAAAGATAAAGACATACTTCCTATATTAAAAAGTCAAGCAAACTGTGGGGTAAGAAAAATACTTTTCAAAATTACATCTCTGTCTCATCACGGCTATAAGATAAACAGGAACAAATCAGATGGTATAAGCCAATATAAGTGATGGGATTAATTGGTAGCAAATGATAGAGGCAAAAAAAAATTTCAGATCTACCCAAAAATAATAAACACAGTTTCATGAAAAGAAATTGGTTCTACCTAATAAATCAGCCCTGGAACATAATAGGTTAATTTAAGTGTTTCTTGTCTTTCCTTGCTATTAGACAGCTCCCTCAAAGAAGAATGCTAGTTATGTGATTGTATACAGCTTGAATTCCCCAATTTGTATTGCATTTCCTTTTCAGTAAGAGATCAAATATATGAACATTCTTCAAAACAGATTTCTGGAAGTACTGTTTTTAAGGTTATAATTTTTTTTCCGCTGTACTTTAAAAGCCCCTCTCTCAGTCAACAATGGATTGTGTTTACAAATATACTTCCTTTGTGCCTGAATTTCGCTCTCCTGGACATCCAGACCACGTTTATTTCCAAACAGGATGTTTACCTGAGGAGGGAATATGAATTCCGTAAGCATGGCGTAATTATGTGGCTCTGGAAAGTTTTAGTGGAGTGTAAGTGACATCACTGACAGAACATCAACAGGAAGGGCAGGAAGTGTTTCATGTTTTTGCACTGTTTGGTGTGATAAAAACAATAAAAATACCTATTAGCTTGCACTGCAGGCCTTCTGCATCCCATCTCAGTCATTTAAGCATATATGCATAACCACTGCCTGTCAATTGTGTCACTGATTTAAATATATATATATATTCATCTCATAAATATAAGATCTTGCAGAAGTTTTATTTTTTGAGCCAAAGCTGAATAGATTTTGTTTAATATATACATGTTTTGATTAAAAACGTAGGTGACATTCAGATTAATTTCCACAGGAACTGCCTTTTAATGGTCACTATACCGGTCAGGAAACTGAGCACCGGATACTCCACATAGCAAAAGTAATTTTCCAAAATCCTGAAAAAAAAAATTTCTGGACACCTAGTGAGTGATAGTGGGTGGAATATATATCTTGTTTGCATTTTAATTAAAGCAGACTTAAATCACCACCATTGTAATGATTAAAGGCAAGGACAAAGAGCAAAATATTTCCACGCAGCAGATCAGTCACTGTGGTGGATGAAAAATGTAGAGAAGCATTAGGGACAAGCATTAGAAGACTGAGAATTCTGTTTCCTCCTAATGCATAGCCTTAGTGAGGTATGACAGGGTCTGACAGTTTGTAGTTATTTGGGGGACTGGGACAGCAAACCCACCAATGAAAGAAATTGTGAACCGTTTTCTCATTTTCTCTGCAGCATATACTTCTCTAAACATACCAGTTTTAGCAGAAATGATGGCAACCACCCATGCTCCAGCCTAGATCTACAGACTACTCACTAAGGTACTCATCCAGAAGACAACAAAGATTTTCAACCATCAACCTGAAGACACTGGATGTGCTGCAAAGATGAGGGAAAGAGCAAATCCTCCTATTTGGACATATACCTGTAGTGGCCCACTCTTCGTATACTCCTTTACTACTTATATAGTTCAAATCATACCCAGCAAAATATTTATTTCTCTCAATGTTCTCCACCTTCTTGCTCTCTTGGACAGGGCTGACAGTCAATTAAATCAAACTGTCTAATTTTATTAGAAGTATTTTCCTAAGTGTGTGTGTGTGTGTTTTGGGAGTTTTTTTTTGTTTTTTTATTTTTCTTTTTGGTGAGTTTTGGTTGGGGTTTTTTTGTTTCTTTTTTGTCTTTTCTTTGCCTAGGCAGTAGGGTGAGGAACAGAAAGCAGATTAGTGTTCAGAGAACGCATTGAGATCAGAGAAGACAAAGGAGAAAAGTCTTATTGAATAAGCTTTGGAAGCACTACCCAAAACTCTACCCACTTCTGTTCTAATAACTAAACACCCACTAAAGCCTGAGATAAGTACCATGAAGCAATTTCCGCTCACCTAAAAAAGGCCAGTCCTTTCAAAAACATCCAACTCTACATTTTATTTAGTTTTACATAGAAATAGTTCTGCTGTCAGAAGAAGCAAACAGACATGACAAATTCACAGAAGATTTTAGGGAAGTAAGCCATCTACACTGCTCTCCACCATTTTAGACTGAAGATCATATCCATGCAGTATGTTGGCTGTTCAGTGACCATAGCCCACTGTTTCTCAGTAATTGTATACATTTGAGGCACATCAGGTTGAGCTCTCAGACTAGAAGGAACAAAAGGAGTAATATGCAGAAAGAGGAGAAAGAAAAAGGTGGGAGTACTGTTAAACTCAGGTTTTTGCTTAAATGAAGTCCAAAATAACCATCAACACTTTCATGGTGATGGGATCTGTCTTTCCTCCATACTTTACTAAGATCCAATTTTTCTCTTTTATATTGTGTTAAAACCGAAACAACTGAAAAACAAAGAAGTACATCAAACAGTAATGCCAATTTACTCCCAATTTGTAGCATGACAGACATCAAAAAACATCTGTTTACACCTTCTCCTAACTGGAGTTTTGGATTTTAAAAAGAACAAAGTTCTAGAATATTCTTATATACTCCAAACAGAGTCTACAGTTTTAATTCTATCCATAATAAGTATTCATTTAGAAAAGCAAACTGGGTCTTTAGTAACTGTCTCTCAACTAAGACACATCTAACTACACTGAGTGAAACCAGTTGCTTTCATGTTCAAGTAATTGAATTCCAGCTCAGAACTACATCTTCACAGCATGCATGGAAAACAGGGGAAATGTACATCTTACATGTCTGACTCATGAACAGCAAGGGAAGAGTGAATGGGCTCACCTGTGAAAAGTACCAGCCGTACAGTGGAAGCCATTTTAAGCCATCCTTCAAGACATAGCGGACATGCCCGAGCGCATTCTGCCTGATGGCCAGCATGTCCGCAATAATCCAATCAACTGCAACGACAAAAGCACAAAATAATCAGTTAAATTAGCTCTTAATTGCTACTGATGAAACAAAAAGTATGTGTTGTATGTATAAATGTCATTAAAGGTTTCTGAACTACAAGTTCTTGCTTGTTAGGGCAAGGCTGGAAAGAGACACAGCAAACAGACAAGCAGACTTTTTAAATCTATGAAAGTGTTAAGACAAGCGAAAAAAATACAAACCTGTACACTGATGATTTGATAAATATACTACATTTTCTTTATTTTTTGGCAAATCCCCGTAGATAATTACCTAAAAAAAAAAAATTAGAAAATATGCGGTATTACTTTAAAATTTATTTTCATTGCATTAGGCTGTGATGAGATCCAATGTAGTAAATGGCTATTTACTAGGAAAATTGTCAGCAAGTTAGCATCATTGACAGACAAACACCCTATCACTGCTTCAGTACCCACCATACAGACAACTGACTTATCAACAAAACTGTAAATATTAATTAATGAATGCTTAAGAAACTTATTCTGTTCTTGTGCCTTAGCCCTAGAACTGGATCCATGGAAGGTGACCTTCATCCACAAGCTCCCTACATCATTATAAGTGAAGTTAATGAGGAATCATAAACATGTACAAAATCACCATTTAATTTATACATCCAATGAATAAGACATGCTTCAGTCAGATGTTTGCTATCACTCAATCTAAAAGGGTAATTTTTCCTGGATTAGCTCAAGAAAAAAATCTCAACCATTTGCCATGATTTTAACCACCAAGAGTGAACAAAAAGGCATGAGGTTGAGGGGTGCCTTTAGTCTGTGGTTTCCAGACCGCAGGTTTTTAAATATTTTTTTCTCTGTTACATTAAAGATACACTTTAACCTTGTAGTTTCTCATCTTTGAAAGGTGCTGGTCTACTAGTGAAATAACCTTCTGAGAGCATGACTACAAAACAAGATGTTGATGCTGGAATCCTAGTCACCCTTTTAGAAAGGATTCATTCAATTATTTTCAAATATAAAATGAGAAATTAATTAATTTTAATTCTGAACTGAAGAACCAACGCAGCTGTTAAATTATCTTTAATAAACATTTTCATTACTTAATGAAGCCTAGTTTTTCCAACCAGTACATTCTAGGTAGACTTTCACCCTTGTTCTGCCAACGGACATACTCCTTGTCTCTAGAAGTTGGCTGTATCAGACATACACACTACTTTGAAATTATTCCATTCACCAAAACCACAGAGTGCTAGATGGAAGCCTTTCCCACTTATTATCATCACTTCCTTAGCCTGGGCAATACTGGAATTTTACCAGGAAGAACTAACTAACATTCAGATCTGAACTGGTATCATTTAGTATGCCAAGTCTCATACTGATCCTTACAGAAGGTCTCTACCAGCATCTCTGGAAAATCTGTCCATATCTCAGGTAACCTGTGATGATACTGGATGGCTAATGCCTCGAGTTGTTAACTCTAGGCAAAACACCCACAAAAGCACTGTGTGTTTTACATTCATGCTGTTTCTTCTTTGCAAATACAACTACACTGTTGATCAAGTTTTGTTTTCAAGTTTGAAACCAAATATTGGCAAAGAGAGACACTCAGTCAATATGTGAACAAAAGATCATTCAGCATACAGTAAAAGAGGACATGACTTGAGTCACTTTTTTCCAAAAGTGAAAAAGAAAAGGCATGCACAATAAATTCTATCTGAAAAATATTTGTAACAAGTCAGTTGACAAGTATACTCTGAACAGTATCTGAGAAATTTAAACAAGATTCTGCTATAGGAGTAGTCTTCTCATTGAAGTACCAGAATTTATAACCTTACTGCTGACACTAGGTACCACACACGGATTAGAGCAAGGTAGTAGTCTGAGGGTTGACCTTACAGTTCAGGTGCACAAATTCCTCTGAAATAAATCCTCCTACTCTCACTTATAGAGTTAAAACTTCATTTTCCAAATGTATGCTTTCACAGCACTCTAATGCACAAAGTCCATAAATACTGTTTTCTTTAATTTCAAGTTAAGACTCCACTATGCAGTTTCTGGCAAAGTCAATTTAGAGTAAGAGAGAAGGCCCAATACAAGAAATCACTAAACCAGAATGTTTATTTGAGCTTTCCTAAATGAGCTTTCCTAAAATCTAAAGAAAAAAAAATAACAAGAGAAAAACAAAACCTGCCCTTGACCCCAAGAGCTGCCCCACACAAGAAAGAGCGTTCGAAATATACAATTTATAACTTCAACTTGTAAATATTTCCACTTTAATGTACAAAGTCTCAGTGCAATGACTCACAATTTACAGCACTCACTTCTGACTATTGCATGAGTAAAAAAAAAAAAATAAAGGATCATTCCCCTAAAAAAAAAGCATGCTGCTGTCTGCCAAATCTAACAGTTAATCTGTGTAATTTTTTATTTCAGTAAGATTGGATCTAGTTCACTTTTTAACCCCAGAGGAACACCCACTCACTGTTCCTGTAAACAACTACGCACAACATTATGGCTTACCCTAAGGGTTAGATGTGTTTACATGTAATGGACTAAAATCTTTTACTCACGATAAAACACATAGCCATACTGTTGTACAGAACTAAAAAAAAAAACAAACTTATTTATGATTAGTTCTCATTAAACACACAAAACCGGGATGTTTTATTTCAAAGCGAAGGTAAGAACGAGAAAATCTGAAAGCTCTATTTTTTTGCTCAGATGGCTCAGCCTAAGAGGATGCACCAGCTTTATCTGCAGCATCATCCACTTCAGCACTGCCCATTTCACTGATCTGGAGGAAAGGCTTACAGAGTTCATCAAAGGCCAGCAAACAGCTATTCACCTTAGACACTCTGAGAAAAAAAACTGAGCTACAAACTTACAACTGTTACTACAGATAGCTAAGAATGGCAACTTCCAGCCTGCAGTCCCAGGAGACACCTACTCTGTGGGCACCCATGCAGCTCTCCTTCCGAGACCAAAGCATTTTTGCTTCATTGGACTTCTGAAAATGCTCATCATACACAACAGAGGGGTAACAGTTAAGAGCTTTGAATCCTAAAGAAATGTCCTTTTCCCTTTGAGATGGTGTCTGAAGAAATAACCTCCTGGCAGATAAGCAGAAGAAGAGTCTGTTCAGAACAAGACTCCAACTTCTGACCATCTGATGTGTTTAGGTAAACCAGAGCACCTCACGTATATTATAGCTGCTCTTCCTCATGGCCTCCAAAAAACCTGAATACCTGTTGTTTTTCATAGCTAACTTTGCAGAATTCCTTGCTGCAGAGGCTGCACAGCCTCTGACTCCTTCTCATTCTGCTAGTGCAGAAGATGTTTGGGGGCCACAGAGAATTACAGAACCACAGAATATTCTGAGTTGGAAGGGACCCACAAGGATCCTCGAATCTGCCTTTTAAGTGATTGCCCGTACGGGGATCGAACCCATGACCTTGGCTCTATCAGCACCTTGCTCTAAGGCAGCACTTGAGTGACTCAACAGGGACAGCAGTGCAGAAACAAGGGTCCACAGTGCCCACTTCAATTCAAACCCCTTTTGAAGCAACCTGAAGATATCAGAGTCGCTTAAAGACTCCTAGCCCTCCTCAGAAGAGCAGTGCTGCTCCTGGAGTGTGCCTAGCATAGGCAGGGGTGGTTTTGCCACCTGCAGTCAGTGCCAGGGAAGCAAGCACAGGACATGCTTGGGAGGCAATTTCAATTTCAGCATAAGGTACCTAGTGTTTAATGTATTTCATGCATGGCTCTCTAGACACTACAGTATACATACATTCTACCTATCAGCTTAATGAGCTGATAAGTGCCCTTTCTGCCACAGTGAAGCAAGCGAGGAACCTGTTCATTTAGAAAACAATCTGCTGTGTCAAAAAAAAAAAAAGGCACAATGAAATCAAGCAAAGAAAACAAGTCAAAAGGAAGAGCAACATAGCAAGCCAAAGTAAGCAGAGATTTGAGGGAAAATGTTTAAAATGCAGATTTACAGTCTAACACTGTAAACATTACTTTTGTATACAACACTGAAATGTGTGCTTTTAGCCATGTTTTGGTTGCTTCACAGCTCAGTTCACAGTAATGGGTAATACAGTTAGTGTTAATGTGGGCCTTGCACATCTGTTTACACAGCAGCACTGTCAAACTCAATACAGTGAGGTCTCAAATAAAGGAAACTGGATGCTGTTAGATCCCTTCTGTGGGAAGGTTGGAACCCAGCTGCCATGGATGCAATACACGAAGCTGCTCATAGGCTCAGTGGCCACAAGACACACCTCAGTGTCCTGTTCAGGCGAAGCTTTAATGCATTAGCAGGTTACAAGTAGTTCTGCTGGGAGAATGCACTAATTCACTGATAGGCTGATCTAGGCATGCAAATAGGAACTCCCAGGTTATCTGGAGACACCAGTTTTCCTATCAGACTGCTTTTTCCAGTGCAACATATTCAACTATGGCTGCGCTAATGTGGTAGGTCACGTAAGAATGTGGAACAGTCCTGCATGGTAGCCACACTTGAATAACCCATAATTTGCACAGGTGTTCACTGAAACAAGGTGGACACTCCTAACTTAGAGTTAAGAATTTTATTTCTTGCTTGTGAAATCTTTACATACCAAAGAAAAATAAATAGATCATTTAATCCCATCCTAGCTATGTCAGCTCAGTAAACACCGTCATGGCAAAAATAACTGGAGGTAAAAGTAATCATACTATGAGAAGATCTGCTTGCAGGTCAGCTGGTGATCACATCAAACTCCTAGCAAAGAGATTACCTTAATATTGTAATTGGATGCGGCTGATAATAGGAGGAGTTGGAAGCTGATCTGCAAGCAGATCTTCTGATACCGTGACTTCTGCTTCAGCAGCATTAAGGCAACACAACTGGTTATTGCTGGTAAAAACTGAGGCCATCTCATCTGATGTCTATAAGTCTACCAGCACACTCAGTCTTGGATCCTCAGGCTTCTTAACCCTCCTCCCTTCTCTATTCAAAGAAAGCAGGTGTGAATTGAAGAATGATGTTCCCATCTTTGCTGTTACTTCAACAAAACTCATGTTCACTGGAGTACTTTGCGAAAGCAGAGCATTGTGTTCAGGAAAAATGTCCACTTCAAGCACAGGCAATAGCACCTGGAAAAAAGGATAAAAGCAGGATAGCAGGGGGAGAACATTCCTCTTCTGGAGAACGAGTCAAAACATCAACACTTAAAAAGGATCATACAGACTACTCAGCTTACTATCCTCACAAAATGCACCCCTCTCTACTATTTCTTCATGATTAATAATTGGGACTGTGTGCTCTTTGGGACGAGCAACTCTGTTAGCTGGGCACTACTACAAAATATCTACTAAAATAAATAGTATCCCAGGATGTATTTCTCATGTGTTTGTTAAAAACTCTGGATACAATTTTCTGGTGAAAGGGTGGAGCTTGCATGAACAAACCACAGAAATAACTACCATGTAGCAGCTTCTGAAGTCAATACACACCCTGTGCAAGCTGACTTCTGCAGCATTGCTGCAGGCACCTTCAGCGAAGTTCTTTAAATTTGCTCAGGCTAAAAACGTGCCTCATGTCATAAGTCCTTAGAGTTTCCAGAGAGAGCATCTCAGACCACGGAATCTATTTTCCCTGTTTGACTAGACGCAGGCTCAAGACAGGATACAGACAGGCAATCTGTACTTGGAGCTGACAAATTTCTCAGGTTTCCAAAAGTCCTACTGTAAGAATTTTAAATGTTTATTTTTCTTCACAAAAGAAAAAGAAGCACTTTTATTCACATTTAACAGATACACATTTCACTTGCCTACAGCATAAGGAATATGAATAGAGCAGAAGAGGAAGGACTTTGATGTCTTCAGTTGCATTTTCTCTAGATCTGAAAAAAAGTTTATAAATTTTCTAAAAATTCCTTTACAACACACAGCTTTTAGGTAATGATCATACTATTGCCACACATCATAACCTCTTTAGGGACTATCTGCTCAGTACAGAATTGCACATGTCTGAAGTCCGTTGCTGAGACAGCTCTAGCAAGCTCAGCAGCAAACCATAAAATTACAAAGCAATCCATTTTATTGAAGCAGAGTTCATTCAAACATTTTTCATCTACATATTTTACTGGGGTTCAGTGAAGAAAACCATTGCTAAGAGACTAAGCTCTGGGGAATATTGAACAGATTCCTGTATGTAATGTAACTCAATTTTTAAAAAAAATACATTTTTGATTTGATTCAACAAGAGAGCACAGAACTTTGGAAAATACACTTACTGCCATTTTATTTCCTTTTTGTAAGAAAACTGTAGTAGCAACCTATATAGATTAAGCAGGACTAAATCATACCATCTGATGTTAAATATGAAGTCTGTATATTCTTACTTTCATACTAGCTTTTAGCCTTATGGTCCAAATTGACAAAGTGTTATGAGAGGTTATACTTCATTCAGTGTACTAGATACATGTATAGAAGTCATTTAGTTCTGATGCTGACTGTAAAGGCTTTACAGTTTCTGAGCTGAATTAAAGACAATTGTACCCTGTAGTCCTTAGCTATCTGATGAATCATTAAAAATTTTTTTAAAAAGGCATCTGAAAATCTTAAATGTTCCAGTCCTGATAACAGAAAAAAGAGCAAGATTTATCATTATTTTAATTTTAAGATTCTGACATCTAAAGTCTGAATAAATCCTATTTTAAGTCCAAATAATTTACAGATCTTTCTCCAAATTACTTGCTTTTGATTACAGTGCAGTTCATTGGCATGAACCCACCATTACAATCAGTGACCACCTGGGAAAAATCAAAATTAGACCATCTAACTTTCATCATAAATGACCAGTAATGAAATTTTTTAATAATAACTGCATGTACTTCAGACATATGTGACAGGAGATTATTTATATGATGACGTTTCAACAAGTGTTTTTCTGAACATTTGTCATCTTGGTATTACATAAAACCTGAACATGCCTTCTAGTACAAGAGTGAAAGTAAGTATTCCATGTGTTTCAATAGAAGAAAGTCTCATTTATAAGCCTCTTGCATCTCTGGAGATTTTTTCATGCAGATTTTTGTAATTTCCTGAGAAGAGAGGCAAAAACCCCCCACACTTAATGTAGCCATTGTTTATTACCCTTCTGTAGCAGAAAATACGTAATGTGCATTTAAGCCCACTCTGGAAATACCCTCTGCCCACCACACATGAGCTAGAAGCAGGAAACCTTGTGGCAGTTTTCAGTATTTCCTCCAGCCAGAGCTCTTTATACTAGGAAATTTGCTTCTAAATGCCTAGGACTCCACGGAGGAGTTGTTTGCATCTTTATTTGTAATACTGGAACAAGTGATTTGTATCAAGTACAGACTGAAAACTGCTGTAAAGCCATCAGTGAGTTAACATGAATGAGGACGATTAAGAAACACCTCTAGTCTCTGCCTATGACTGTGGAATAGGATTTTTGAAAGCTTCTCCACACATCATTGTCAGTAAGTATTTAGAATTTAACCACTCTGCACTTACGCAGTGCAGGCAAAGGAATCACTACACAGCTCAAGAACATGTGAGGTGTATCCACAACAATTCTGGCTCCAGAATTGATCACAGTAAACTGATCAGCCTCAAAAATCACCACATTAAATCACTCTCACGTGCTCACCATGTGTGAATGTGCCAGTTCACCTGCAGCTTGCTTGGGACTATGCACTATGTTTGCTTACTCAAAAAGAAATGTTCATGCCCTCAGATTCCCACGTGGCCTTAGGAAATGGAACAAAGTAAGTATTCAAGTCAATCCATAAGTTCAACAGGAAAAATTACTTCACTAACACAATACAGTTCAAAGCAATCCAAACTAATATTTTTCATATCTAGTCATGTGCTAAAATAAAAATTTGACCAAATCATGTGTAGCTTATTTTGCCTTTAAAAAATCAAACTAGCATAAATGCTATTTCCTACTCCCACAGAGGATCTAGTTGTAACAGAGAACATGACAAATAGTATGTGACAGAAATGAAATGAACAAAAGAAAATAATTTCCCTGGCTTTTTATACCAAATCCCTTCATAGGATAAATTCAAACTGACAGAAGATAGATTAAAGAGTATTTTTCCCCTGAGAAGATATGCTTCCTCATAATTGTAATGTCAAAATCCCTGACATCTGAGCCTACTTTATCTAACACAACTAAAACTGAGAAAAAAAAGGATATCCCGCCTGCAAGCCAAAGGCAAAATGTTTGAAATAACTGCACTCAAATGTTTAACTCTGAACAGAATCCTCTCTTAGGAAGAACTGATGGTAAAGCACCAGGAGAAAAACCACCGAAATTAACAATCACCCTTACGTAAAGTATCCGGACATATTATGCAAGCAGAAGAAAAGGGCATGGAAGAGCACTGTAAAACTCCACAGCCCAGCACCTACCAAAACACAGTTAAACAAAAAGAGTAAAGTGTATAAAACACATGCAGGTTAAAAAAAAAAGTGATAAATACAACTTTTATTTTCAAATGTAACAAATTATGCAAAGTCAGAACAAATTGTATTGAAAAATGCACATATCAAAAATCTAAAAATATAAAAATAAAGTATATTTAAATAGAAAATTTTAAAATCAAACCATGAGACTGCAAAACTTACTGGTCAAATACTTGGAATCAGAATTTGTAAGAGCATTCAAACTTGCCCTTTGACTCTTCAGCTCTTCCTACCTGATACATGCTTTCTAATATTTTCATACATGTATGCAGCTAACTTAAAAATGTAATCGCACATTTTATAAATTGCAATATATAGCGGACTGCAATATATAGCGCTGATATAAAATTCAGATTCAGTTGTGACTTGCAGATTCAGTTGTGATTTGCCTATTAGAAAACATATGCTAGGCAAATCTCCACATAAAACTGCTGATTTATAAACCCAAACAGCAGGTTTGGTCCAGGTAGCTGATATTTGATTTCTAAAAATGCTAACAAGACTTCAGTTTAAATTTATTTTGTTTTTCATATATCAGACAGCAAGTGAAGGATGATCAGGACCAGCAACTGAATGTGGAACCTCTCTATACTAAATTCTTTCCAGATTGCCCCAAAGCCAAATCTGCAGTACACTGGAACTCTAGATGGTATATTGTCAAACAAGAGTCCTGAAAGACACCACTTTCACCTTCAGATCTACAGTCAAAGGCATAGAATAAAAATTAAGATATATACAAATATCTGGTTTGCAGTATCTAAAACAGAAAGACCACAAAGTTGACATACCTAAGCTATCTATTTTTGCTGCCTCATACCATGGTTGAACGTAAGAGTCTAAAATTAGGCATACATCTCAATTTGAAAGCTGTATCCCTCAGGCTTAGCAGATATCACTTAATTTCTGTTCTAACAACACAAAAAACTTTGCTGTATACTACAGAAGACATATATGCCTGGAGACAGCTGTACACTGAAATCTCTGATGAAATGAAGCAGGGTAAACTGACTCTTAATGGAGTCAGAAAAATTTCACTGGGCTTCTTTCAAAAGTTTACCACACAAACATGATACACTTCACTACCTTCTCCTAGTTTCTTTTCAGTCTGCACTGCACCAGTCTCCACATTTCTATCTTTCCCTCAAGATCTTCATTATTTCTACCATCACGATTAAATGACAAGTTATGATTATTTTAACCTCTCAACATGCCTCACAACAGCTAACATTGTTTCACAAAGCAGCAACATAAGCAGGTGCTAACAGGGGTTACTGCCGCAAGTGACATAACTAGGAAGCTCAAGCCCTTGGAGGCTGCTTAACTCCCACCTGAGCTTAGAGGTTTGCCTTGATGGCAGCTCTGCACCTTCCTGCCCAGCTCCCACACTATCCCGGTATCCTCCCATTCCTGAGCTGCCACACAGGGAGGAGAGCTCAGGAAACTCAAGCGCAGGTTCACACACCCAGGCTCAAGCCAAAATGCAACTGCCAGCACTTTCTTTCCAAACACAACTGAAGAAGGCTGAAAAGTCAGGTTTCCTTTTGACTTTTTGGTTATGGCCTTTGCCTGGGAAATGGGTCCTCATCTCAAGATGAGCCAAACCCTGTCACTCACATCTACTGACAGGAAGCAGTTAGAAGCCAAACCTGCACCTTGCCATGATGAAACCCGGTTATGATGCCTCTCCCAGTGAGGAGAGGGAAGAACCAAGTTCCCAAGAGATGACAAACCACCTCAGCAACAGCAACCAGAAGCACCTCCTTGTATGCTGCAACTTGGCCATCAGACTTGTGTTGCCTCTTGCCTTTCCACCTTGGGCCCTTAAGAATCACCTGTTGGACAGCTGAACAGCTTCGAAAGGAAAAGCAGGAAGCAAGTAAAGATAATCTTGTCTAGGAAGCTTGCTATCCTGGGAATAGAAATGGGCACAGACAACCCAGTTTCACTGCAAATTTGCCAACAGCTCCAAGACTAAGCATCCATCCCAATCACAAACCAAGCTCTCCTCGCATTTCCTAGAAATGCCAAGATATGAAAAAAGTCCCAGGCTCTATTCCACTGGAAAACATTGTCAAGAGTTCAGCAGCACAGTATCTCCACAAAGTTTTAGTTTGCTCTAAACCTAGGTAGTTTTCAACCCTGTTGAGACACAGAAAGTGCAAGCTTCAATATCAATCCAGGAAGCATACCACACTGTTTAAAAGGCATCTCTTGTATTTTATAAAATAATTGTTCAGCTCTGCTAAACAACACTGAGATATTATCTGATCCTTACAGCCTTTCCAGAGTCTTATAAAGACAATGAAAACCAGAATTTCATAATGTCTTTAATAAAACACCACTTAAAAAAAATTCTATTCACGAGGAAGTGGGGGTAGGGAAGACAGCTGACACAAGTACTGAACAAAATCCATGTGCATTAATTCAATTATGGATTTCATTCAATTGTCAAAACCTTTCAGATGAAAATGATCCTTTAGGAAGCAGTCTGAGTGATGATTTCTTCATTATTTCTTCACCAGCATTCAGTACAAAATATCAAACACAATTACAACAAAAAACTTGAAGAACATTTAGTCCTCATCTGATCTGAAACATGTGCACAAACACAACAGGCATTAATTTCATCACCCTGACAGCAACTGGGATAAGATGCTCAGGGTCAGAGAGAGATGAGAGCATTCATCATATTGAATTACTAGTCCTTTCAGCCCTTCAAACACCCTAATCACATGCATATTTGCTGCCATTCTGGTTTTCACATTCTATGGTAAGATTCAACTGTTCATTGTCTGTTTGAAATATAAGAGACCAGATTTCCCTAACACAGTAAAGACAAAAGCAGTAACACAACCACAGTTCATCAGCTACTTGATGATTCAGAAACCTGGGCCAAATCAACTATTAGCATCAGCAGATGAAAGTCTTCTGAAGTGCATGAATTGCACCTGTTTTTACCAGTGGCTGCTTTGGCTCATCACTGCTAAAATTAACATCCTTTGCTCTCTCTTTTTACATAGAATTCTTCTTACTTTATATAGTGTTCAAGCACCTTTTCTACATTCTTCCTGGAAACATATATTCTTCCTCGTACTGTAGGGCACCTGCATCTTATGACAGGACAGGTGAGAAGCAACACAGGGCCAAAGTAGGGACGTTCTCTCTATGCCACTTTCCAACACACCACATTTACACATTTTCATTACTCTGAGTTTATAATCTTAGAGATTATTAAGCAGCACTGCCACAATGCCACAGATGAATTAATTTCATATACTTATAGCTCCTTAATAGAATTCATGGAAACCCGCTAAGCTGTAATTGCACTGACAAACTTACACAGCATTCTAGGATTTCACTTTATAGTCATACTAGCATTGTCCAGTTTACCTCACAACACTGGGATGTTGTTGTTGCTTTTTGGACTCTCAATACTGGTTCTTCAATCTTCTATAGCCAACTCTTGCATGACAGTCAGCGAAAAGGACTATTTTTGGCAATTCATTAATGAATTCTAATATTACTGGAAAACCTAAACTGATGCCAAGTTAGCTTGAGTTCTCTTAGGCTTACTAAAACAAATCATTTCAGTGGGAAAAAATTGAGTCAGACCCAAAATTTAAAAAGATAAAGTATTTACAATACTTTTACTTGGTAAGTACCAAGTAAAAAACTTACAGTTACTTCATAAGCCACTCTCTAGGACATAAGATACCCAGAGGCTCTTAGCAATTATAGCTCTGCATTTATTTTAGACCTCAAGTCAAATACTTAAGAGAAAGGGAAAGACTAGTATTTCTATCATGCATCATATCAAGATTTTCTATCATGCAGATCAAGTTATCACCTTACACAGCTACATTTCAAAACAGAAGAGTTTGCTACAAAGATAAAAAGTCTTCCTAGCAGGAACTACAGTTTTTGTTTTGAAAGAATTGGTTAAAAACATCCAAGTCAAGAAGAACAAAATAAAGAAGAAAAATACACTTGTGCATACAGTCATGAGGGGGAAACAGGTTTAGACACTTAATGGATTAACAGCAGATAATAGACAGAAATATCACTTTTTGACAGATAAATAAATAGAAAATAAATATCACAATACACTAGTATTTCAGTCAAAAAAATAGTCATCCACGTTTATGATTCTAACCAACTTTACCCTATTAATGCCCCACTCACATTGCTGGGAATTTTGGCAAATTATTTTAGGATCAGACACCTCAAATATCCACAACTGGTTCAGAGTGTTCTTGTATTGAAAAACCACAAATATCTTGAGTGTAAAACCAAAGAATGCTAAACTGCAATGTTAAAGACATTTTAAATACAGTAAAACAGCAACAGTGCTAAAAAAAAGTCACTTAAGCATCTGTAGAATCCTAACAACTTAAGTGAGACTATGCAACAAATTCCAGTATTCTGATGGAAGAGGTTGTTGTCTCCTATCTACCCAGCTACAAAAATAAATATCCCAACACACTTCAATTGATTGAATAAATTTATAGATCTGAAAGAGATGCAGAATTCCTCCCTCCCAGGGCTGTTATGGTGCCTTAATGCTGGTACAGCCCGACAGTAGCCTTTACGAAGCTACTATTTTTGCTAGTTTATTGGAATTAATTTTAATGATGCTACACTTCTGCATCCAATCACATGCCTTAAGACAGTAGCTCTCAGGTTACCATCCCGATCTCACACACCCAGGCACATGGTTAACTTTCCACTGTGAGTTTCAAGTTCAAACACGTGCAGTGTTCACAAGAGTACGTCTAAAAGGACACCCTGTTTCTCTCCCTTAAACAAATTGGGACTATCTTCCAGTTAAATGATACATGGATTTTAAGACCTGCAACTTTTATCTCTCTACACATGTATCGTATTTTCCAAGTTTTTATTTACCTTTCAGTGGCAGTTACTATTTTATTTATCCTACGACATATGCCTCCCATTCCACCATTTCTTATCATTATTTGTTGCTTCCTGTGATGAAGCATCTTTATTTTAATATTGTCCTAATCGATCTCCTGTAAGTGGCCTGTAATTGATCACCACCCTTTTGGTGTTTGCATGAAGTTTATCAATGCAATGGAACAGAGGTCAACAGATAATGGTTGCCTTTTTGGTTCTTTTGCTTAGCATTTTCCTTTCTTTAATGTCCCAGGCAATTTTGGATAAAAGTTCTTTTTAAAAATTCTGAGTGTTGGCTACTGTCTGCACACCAATTGTAGGCAAGTTGAGCAGTTTTTCCACTAAAACTTATATATTGATTTTGGGCTCTCATTCTTAGAATAGATTAAGTTAAACTACTATACTGCTACTGTCAGCAGTTAATGACCAAGGTGTGTTACTACACTAAGGTATCTGCACTAGAGACACGACATAAACCAGAAGGCAGATATAAGTACTTAACCTACTACTGCTCCCTCTTCCCTTTTCTTTTTCTTGTTTGGTTTTTTTTTTTAATATATGAAGCACAACACAAGTCAGCTTATTTGGACAAGAGGTAAGGGTAAAGTTACAGAAGTTACAAGCTGAATCAAAAACTACCAGTAAAAGAAGCTCTTGCTTCAGTTTTGTATCTGTTCTATTTACTCTGATGTCAAACTGTGCAACTCTTGTACCCTTAGCTGGCTTTGTGGGTTTTCTGAGAATCAGTATGAAGCAAGGCCTACGACCGCACTCAAGAGTGGAAATTAGGGGAGATCTAGCCTGATTCTGAAATAGATGCTTCATTAGAGAGTGGAAAAAGGCCTTAGCTGTAAATATAAGACCTTATTTGTATGAGCTCTGTCACCTGTCAACATGTATTAGTATTCTTTGCTCTCAAGCACCTAAAGCTGACGCTAGCTTCAAACAGACTTCTGTATATTCAAATAATTTTGAAGGTCATGTTTAGGCACAGAAAGCACCTGTCATTTACTATTTTTTACATGCAGAATTAAAAGTCTCCTTGCCTACTCTGCAAATTACAGACAAATATATAACTGCTCAAACACTAAGCACTTTGTGAGGTGTTATCACTTGAATGCAAATACCCCTCTGATCACACAAGAGAGGCCTCCAATTCCAACGTATTAACCTGAAACTGAGATCCTGAATAATCACAATCCATGGCTGATGCAAAATTTAAGGGCCAAAGAGTGACATGAAGCAGATTGCACGAAAACTGAAAATCTGTAATTATTTAGAGATTAAGTAATCTAGTTATTAAAAACTTGTACGTGTACTATGTACAACTATATCTGATGACAGCTTTCTCATCTGCTGCCAATTTAATACTACAGATGTGCAGCATAGGCCACGGGGGTTCAAAGTGTGAAAAGGCGGCTGCCATTCAAGTGCTGACAGAGCACGACCGGTGTCGCATCTCTTCCGTTTCCCCGACCTGCAAGACGAACACAACACCAACACTCCGTGAAAAGCATCACCAGAGGAGCAGCGGCGGCTGCGGAACGAGGCGGATCCTCTGCGGTCCCGGGCACAGGCCACGGCCGCACCTGCCCGCGGGCCCCACGGAGGGCGGCCCGAGGGCTTAGTGGCGGCGAGCCCAGAGCCGGCACCACCGCCGGAGCCCCTCCTGCCCTGCCCGGCCGGCTCACCTGCACGCCCGTGTAGTTCTCGAAGAAGAAGAGCACCATGCTCTGGTAGATGGTGTAGAGCCGGTCATCCACCTCGCGGTAGAAGCGGGCCGGCAGCACGGCGGAGAGCAGACGCCAGGCGCCCCAGGCCAGCACGTAGGTGGGCGCCGTGCCCATCATGACGGCGGCGGGCAGCACGTAGCGCATGGAGTAGGTGTGCAGCACCAGCGACAGCAGCATCTTCCCGCTGCCCCCGGCCTCACCGGGACACCCACATGGGCAGCGCGCTCACACACAGCCCCGCAGCCTCGCCGCCCGCATCGCCCGCCGCGCCGGGCACACCCGCCAGGCACCGCGAAGCGACAGCGGCGGCGGCGACTGCGGCCGGGAGGGAAGGGGAGAAAGAGAGCGGCAGGAGCGGACACCGGCTCACGGCTCCTCCAGCGCCACCGCCGCCACCATCTTGCCCGGCGGAGGCGGAGCTGCGCCGCAGGAAGGCGGCTCCGGGGCCGCGGCGCTTCCGGGCGGGCGGGACGGCCCGTGCTGCTGCCGGGCTTGGCCGGGACCCGCCTTGCGAGCTGCCTGGGCTGGGCTACCGGCCCTGTCACCGTCCCCATCCCCATCCCCATCCCCATCNCCGGCTGCATCGGGGGCCGGGCTTCTCGTTTCCGTGCAAAACGAGGCACACGCGTTTATAGCTGATGAGCTTAGTCTCTATTATATTGTAACCTAGCATAGGTTAGAAGAAAATTTACTCCTTTTTCCTGGCCGTCCCCCGCCCCCTCTCCCGCCCCGCACTTTCAGCAAATGAGTCCAAAGTGGAGCACTAAAAAAATCGCAGTTCTCCCTTTGCCAGCTCCAGGCACAGCGATGCTCAGGGTTTAGGAGGCATTTCACGTGCCCAGCCTGCGCTTGGATGCGTTCTCGCACAAGCAGGCAGCTGCCTGCCTCAAGTCCTCTTCTCTGACCCCCAATCTCTGCCCCTCAATAACCGGGTGGCAGCAGAAGCCAGAGGCACCATCTGCTTTTGAAGAAATTGCAAGAAGTCTTGCAGAAAACAGTGTAACAACCTTCCCAGAAGAAATTTCTTATTAAGCTCTAGGCTGTAGTGAATGAAGTATTTATTCCTGGTCTTTAAAAAATAAGTTCTATCCTGAAGCTTGTGGAGATCTCATTGTTTTGAAAGAAGTGGATGTGCAATACCTTCTGCTAAGATGTGTTCTTTGCCAGGTTTTAACTAGGACAAGCTTTGTCCTTTGCTGTTGTTGACCTCATGCTAGCTGGTTTTTAGTGTGTGTTGAAAATGGCATCCTGCAGTTCATTAGTCTTAGGTATAAAAAGACATGTCTTCACCATTTTTAGACTGCTTCCTTTTTATTCCTTTGAATGTTTTTTACAAAGACTGCCTGTATTTTCTTGGCTGTGTATTACATTTCATGTTTTCCTTTTTTGTTACACTCTTTGAATTTATTTTTTCTTTCCAATTTAGGCTTTTTCAGCATTCTTAATGTTTTCCGATCCCATACCACACAAACATGCCCATGTTCACATGAGCTTTGTTTTTGCTTTTCATAATTGGATGTTTTCTACAGATTCTTTTAATATATTTCCTCTCTTTGTGAACTATATGTTATCAAATGTACAGATATCATTTTAGTTAAATAAAAAGTACAGAGTCCATGTACTTTGGCTTAGGGCTTAATTTACTGATTAAGTAACTAGTATTAATTAGTATAATTATATAATATGATATCATAATATGGGATTATAAAGTCTCCAACTGAACAAAACCCAAACTTTTCCATTCAAGGAATGATCATACCACAGTGATGAGCTCTGGGGTGCTGCCACCAAGTCCTTGCTTTTCTTGATTCATAGATACTTTTTATCTTGGATCCCTCTGAATTGTGCCACAGGAATTTGAATACTGGTCTTTCACATTGTAGATAACAGAGGCAAAATAAGAAAAATGTTCTGATATTTGCTATAATTTGTCATTTCTAGTCTTATGAAAGCACAGGCCCCAATTACACATCCTTTAACCAAATTGCTTCCTGTGCATTTTACTTTCAGATGGAAGAAGAAAAATCACCCAATTTAGGGTGATTAGTACTCCATTTTGGATATTAAGACTTCAAACTTGTTAAGGTTTTATTTTCTTCTTGACATTTAAAATAATGAATAAGCCTGAAATTCTGGGGGAAAAGCATGGGTGAGCCATGTGTAAGGTGTTCAGTCTGTTTTGTGTGAACATAATTATTTGGTGTGAACCTGATTATTCCAGTGTTAGGTTATTCTGCTGCTGGTTGCAGAAAGTGGCCAAGCTCACCAAGCTCTGGAAAAAATATCAGTTGTTCATCTGATAGTGAAAAATACCAGCAACTGCCTCTAGAAGGAACTGAACCACAAACTGTGTTGCTAAGCACCAACTCTGAACGTTAAGGGAGTTTCCCATTTTGCTACTCACAAAACCATGTTTCACAATTCCGTCACCCACTCACTGCAATTGTCAATAGACTAATCAAAGCCAGATAACATTAGATACAAATCAAACTCCCTTAAGCTTTAAAATTTAAACCTTTACAGATGGTCAACTTCAACAAAATACTGGAAGATGATTTATTGGTATCAGTTCTGTTGTTAAATGTTGAGAAACAAGACACAGATATTAAGGCCAAAGATCTAGATCCAAATAAGGATTTAAGCACCTGAATTCCTGGATTTAAGGGCTTTGATTGTTAGCTTAGGCTTGCTATGCAGTGCATGTCATGCAGAGAGCTAAGCAGTGCATAATAGGATCCATGGCCGTCGTTAGTCTGCACAGGAAGTTGATTACAGTTAGCAGACTCAATTTGTATTTTTGTAGGGTCAGGTAAACTGAAACACTGGGGACAGCATTGTGGCCGAAGTATGTTCTTACAAGTTCTCATTCTGTATTTCAGAAGCACATGTGTCCACTTGAGATCCACAATCCACAGATCTCTCTCAAATTTTGGTAACATGCTTTTTTAAACGTTTAACATACGTTTTAAAACATGCTTTTTAAAAAGATGCTAGAGAAGATACCAACAGACTTCAGAGGACTGGATTAGACATGGATTCAGTTTGTTGAGTGTATCAAACTCATACCTCCCATTACTGAGGTAGGTGACCTGCAGGGTAAGAGTAATGAACATCTCTTGTGTTGAAGGTGCATTTTTGTAGCAATTATTTAATGTAACATAAAAAAATAATTAGATTACAGTTAGACTTGTTTAGATTACAGGTCCTCTAGATGTGTGCCTTTTTTCTAACAATGGCCATGACCTTCTGCCTCTATTGGCATTTGCTCAAGGAAATGAAGGCTTCCTTGAATCCTGCAATCCTCTCCAACCTCAGGCGAGAAATGTGGTAGTTCTTGTCCATCCCTGACTCTGTTCTTGCAGGGCTCCTTCTTCTTCCTCTGTCCCATTAGACTCCTTGTCTGCCCTCATGCAGAAAATAAGGCTGCGCAACATCTGACTGGTCCACATCGGTAATGTGTCTACATGCCTGTGCTCTGCTCGTTCCATTCCCTACCTTCAGGTCTTGCCCAGAAAGGATGTCTCTCACCACCAGACAAGGAGGAATCACAGTGGGCCAGCTTATGTTCTGAGCTGGTTCTTAAGGATTTTTCCTGGGTGGCCAGGGTTGTGTTTGTGGTGTGATTTACACAGTCTTCTGCATCATGCCCTTGCAGTGATAGAGAAACTCAGGTTCAGCTGTACACTAACTGAGGCAGCTTTCACTTCTTCTCTGCCTCCCAGGAAATTCCTTCTTAAGGATTTGGTTATACTTTTTGCTCCTACAAGTCAATAAGAATGGCAGATAAAGAAGAAGTAAGGGTGGAGAAAACTTCTCCCAAGTTCTCCCAGCCTTCTCCAAACCCCTCTTTGTGGTTCAGGGTCTGGAGCCAAGTCTAATTCACTAACAGATTTATCCTACCTGTATCTACTCATTCTTCCCTTTACCCATACTGGTTTTTAGCCCCACAGCATTCTGTGACAAGCAGTAGAATCTCCTTTTGTTTTGAACCTGCCTTATTGTAATTTCATTTTATGTACCTTAGAGCTTGTATTGAAAGAGACAGAAACCCCCTTTCTACTCTCTTATTTTTGCCACTCATGATTTTTAAAAATCTCCATAATATCCCCTTTAGGCAAACTGTTTTCATACTGAATTTTACTCAGTTTTGCCCCATATGAAAGCTCTTCTTGCAAGCTTCTGTCTTGCAAGCATAGGCAGGATTACTCATGGCATTTGCTAACTTTTAGTTTCATTTTGCAAGTCATTCTTCTTTTACAAAAAGAAATCCCAAATCTTCATGTGAGATATTATGTTCATTCATAAGACTTATCCATAAAAATAACTTGCAGAATCTCTGATACACATCTAGTATAATGTGTCATCATTTAATAAACCAAACTGGTAAACAAGGTGTAGCACATTTTTTCCAGTGGTTCTTAAACATATCTGCTGACACCAGAGATCTGGTGATTTTCAAGACTCTGCAGATTGTGGAGGTAACAGTTTTAAGGAACACAGACTCTTTTGCATCAAGCTGGATTGCTATAATCTTTCGTCTGGCTCCAAGTTTTGTCTTTCCTCTGTTTTCAGTTTTCACCCATCAAACTCTCAGTCTCCCTTCCAAAATACATCCTTTGGTTCTCAGCTTTGTCTCTACATATTTTTTTCCAATCTCCTTCCCAGGCAAACCTAGCTAATTCTGCTCCCATGACTCTGTACATCCCATTCAGATTTCTCACACAATGTCCATCTCTTTTTTTTCTTAGTGAATCCTTGTTTGGTCTTAATTTCCCCTGAGAGCTCCTAATCCTATTAACCACTCTTCTTTATATCAAATTCTCTTTGCCAGAGCAATTCTAATTTTTACTTCCTCCCTACTTGGTCACAGTCCAGTCTTTCCTCAACAGTTCTCAGCCACAGCTTCACCCTAGACCAGCAGTCCTGGCTTGGCCTTTTCCCCCTCATTTGGTCAAGCTCTCAGTCCCTTTGTATGTAACTTGGGTGGCCTCTGCCTCTGTGGCACTTGGGTGCAGGAAGGGACAGCACTGAGAGAATGGCAGAAATAAGGTACTGTAACCCTCCAGCTAGTCCTTGGATGGCCTGAAGGGGTCAAAGCATGCTGTCTGTCAGGAAGGACAGCCTCCATACAGCCTGTGCAGTGGGCCAGGATTTGTGCATTTCAGCTGGTAAACTTGGGTTCTGTATTGTGCAGTTACAAACAGATTTATCAGATGTTTGTGACTTCGCCAAATTTGAGCCCATTTTCACAGCAGAAGCAGAAGTCGTATCCATAGCTCAAATGCTACTTGTGACCTTATTGTGACCTTATCAGAGTAGATGCTGCTCTAAGGCCAGAAGTAGTAAAAATGAAAAGGCTTGTGAGCAGCATAGCAGAATAGCAGATTTTCCATAGCTATATTCCCTAAAAGAATGCAGTTTAGGAAATTTCAGCCCAAAATTTTAAAATAAGCAAAGACAAGACAACAAAGAAAAGCTCTTTGAAATTTGAAATGAAAATCTACTAATAAAAACTGCCTTTGATACCAGGTGATGCTACAGTTCTTCCCTACAATTAGGGCTGTGTTCATAGTGGAAACCCAGCTGAAGGATGAGTTAATATTTATATAGAGAAGCCTGAGAAATGTAGGCTCATGAAAGACCTGGGAAGAGAATGAATGAGATGTGCCTAGATACAGATATAGTTGCTTGTGTTTAGCAGAACTAGGAAAACCAGCTCAACTGTACATATGAGTGTTTAGGGAAGAATTAGTCACCTCCTTCTATCCAAAGTCTTTGTTCTATACTACCCACAACCATCTATGAGAGTTTTAGTCATACTAAACCAACATTTCTGCATGGACAGTATGGCTTCAGTATAAGAAGACTGTGACACAGGAGTATTTTGCTGTAGGAATTTACACCATGCTGCAAGGTTGCCTGGGACTGACTGTATCTTCTCTGTGTATCTTGTCCACGAAAGAAACAGGTAGGCTTGCTCCTAAAGTTCTGCAGCTTTAGGAATACAGGCTTCCCATCTGCTGTTGTACAAGTTATTTTTGTTTCCCATTTATAAAATCAAAGTAAAAATTATCTCATGAGGTCATTGAAATGGCAAATTAAGTTTAGAGTAAAGCGACTCTTGTGATCAAGGGATGACATGGGATGACATGAAATCTAAGTTTACCTCTGGACTGCAGACCTGACATTATATCTCTGTGCTTTGGTCCCCTTAGTGTAAAACAAGGATAATATTTCCTCCCCACACCCTTTATTTGTTTAGATTGTCAGTAGAGCTAGTTGGAAAAAATCTGACATGTTTTTAATTGAGCATTTGCTGACTCATCAAAATCTAGTGTTTCAATGAGAACTCTTCTCAGCTTCCTGACAGCTTGCTGACCTGGATCCTTGGCAGAGATCTGGGAAGTGCTGGGAGCTGTGGCTCTCAGGGCTTCCAGGCTAATTCTTCCTTGATAGCTGGAGCTCTCAGTGTCCACAGCTGTGGGACAGCCTGCTGCGCAGGGACTCCCATTGCTCATGGCTCTGGGGCAGTCCACCACCAGCTCCCTAGAGCTGCACTTTCACACCTTTTCCTTCTACATAGGGTATTGTTCCCAACAGAAGCACATGATTTTATGAAGTAACAGAAATTTTTGCAAAACAAAGTTATCCTTCTCTACTAAACCTTTCAGAGCAGGACCATTTTGCTTTAATGCTGATAAGTTGCATAAGACAAACAGAAGTACAGCCCTCTGCTTAAAAAGCAATAAACTATGTAGAAAGAAGAGAGGCACAGGAGTTAGTCCTTTTGCTGCCTCCCACAATAATTTTGTCACAGTTTCCAAACTCAGATCACTGGAGACAATGCTCAAGCCTTTTGCCTACAGATGAGACATCGGTGTAAGAGCACAGCTAGAAGTAGTTGGCTGATCTTCACTCTACCTACTCCTTCCTGTAAAGAGTAGATGATAGCCTTACTCTGTAAAGGGAAGGTGATGTCCTTACCTGACATTGTAACACCAAGGAAAAAAGGTAATAATGTTTGAATAATATATCCAGCATCAGCAAAACTAGTCCCTGATCACCTCCAAAGGAATAATCTGAGGCATAAAGCAGTCAATGACTCCAAAGAAGATTCACACATGCAAAGTCACAATTCTGTGTATGTTCACCTGCAATTTGTGAATGAATAGATGTAACAGGATAGAGGGTCACCCACTCCTTGGCTATAGGCCATTTTTGTCCCTGTATCCTGCTACTACTCAGGGAACTACTCAGGGAAATGAGAAAAAAATATGCAGATGTATTAATGAAACAACCATCTCAATGCCCAAAGACACTGATGGTGAAATTGCCAGGCCTAAAGTGCCTGCTGGTGACTTTGGCAATGACTTTCTATCTTGAGACAAAAGCATAGAAATTCGAAATGACACATTTCAAGAGATTATCAACTTCAAGCCCTTTGCATTAAGAAAAGATAAGGATAGTTATTTTATGTTTTACAAATGTTTTTGCTGAGAGAGATAAGAACCAAGCGGCCATAAAGGGAGAATCAAAATGATAAACCAGGTGTGAACACCCAAGACCACTGGATCAAAGCAATAAACCCAGCACCACTAGTATTCTACCTAAATAGACTTTTTGAAAGGAATAGTATGTAAAAAAAAGAAAGAGAAATATTGTTGTCTCAAATGTGGCTGCAGTGTCCTGAGGAAGAACAATCTCCCATAGACCCTGTGGACTGTAAAAGTGAGGACATAATATGCTGTAGATTTACTCTTTGTGAGATACATCTAGCTTCTCCCACATAATCATCCTGTTCAGAGTTCTGGAGAAGTTGGAAACAGAGCTGGGAATCAACATCACAGGCTGCAGAAATTATGTTCTTTCTCCAAAGGGGCCTGCCGGGAGATGTCACACTGGTACAACAGAGATTGCTAATATAATCCAGTGTAAATGCAAGTTAACCAGTTCTACCTTGGGCAATATAAAATGTATTCATTTCCCATTAACCTACTTGAAATGCCTGAATGGAGGAATTTATTGACTTTTTAAATTACTGTTCATCTACCAGGAGTGCTTTCATGGTCTACTGAGGATAGGCAGAATGTGCTGTGTGCATGAAGAAAACAGAAAACATTGATTCTGCAGCTTGCAAGGTTTCAATTATATCAATACATTGTGCTATATTTAGGAAGAGTATTCTGGATAATCTTTCAGTCTGACTTCACAGGACTCAAAAATCTATTTTTGATGGAAAAAATTACCAAAGAGACTAAAATTGCTGTAAAAGGGGATAAAATGCAAATTGCATTTTAATATTCTTTAGTAAGGTAACTGAAAAATTGCAATAAGAGTTATCATCTTCTCTAGAGGACTCAATACAGTGCCAAATGGCAAATTAGTAATTAAGGTGGAGAACCTGAAAGTCAGCATTAGAACTGCAGGCAAGGTGAGGAACTGGCTGAAGAGAAAAGAGAACTAGTATAAAATCAGAGTTCCTCAAAGACTGACACTCATAAATGTTTTCTGTTATGACTTTGCCACAAAAAGTAGATATATGCTGTTGCTCTTTCTCAGAGGCACAAAGCTGGATCACTGGTGAGGACAGAGGAGGTAGAAAAACCTGACAGTAATGGCAGTGACCCATCAGACTAATGCCTGGGGTGTGCTGGTTCATGTGCAGTAACAGTGAAATTATTATCAAAGCTCCATGCTTACTTATAGAGAAATAAAACCATCATTTCTGTTCAGTTGCTTGTCTTGCTCATTTTGACATGGCTGACAGTTAAGCTGGAGGCAGAGTTTCCAGAAACACAGCTGGGGGAAAGCTGCAGAAAATTAGCCTTACTTATATTTTTATCTTGTTGTCTGCTTTGCCAGTTCTTTTTCTAAGTGTTTCATAACCATACAGATTCTTATATTAATATATTAATTTATATTTTTTGGTTAATATAGCGGAATTCTTTTTGGCTACACAACAACATTTGTGAAAATTACCCTCAATACTCCTTTCATAATCCTGTGGTGATGTATTATTGTGATTTAACTTTGCACTTCATTTCTAGCAGAAGACGCCGGCACACTCCTTTATGGAATGTGTACCTATTTTTCTTTCGGAGCTAACAAGCAAGGTCACTCTAACCTTGCTAGGAAAGTAGAGCCTTTTCTGTTTATCGGCAGAACGATAATGCTGTTCTTGTTTACCAAATAAATGTCTTAAAATTACATCCTTCCCAATGCAGCTCTGTAAAGGCAAAACACTGAAGGTTAACAGGGTAGATGAGAACTGGAGAATGGAAGTGAGATTAAATGTAATTGTGCAAAATGCAAGTCAATGCACTAGGAGATTAATACTAGGTAATTCTGTTAGAAACTTATTACTTGGAAATGAGATCTTCCTAACAGGTGCAGAGAGGCAACAAAGCCTAAGTAGTTTTAAGATGGAGCTTGATAACTTTATAAATGGATTATGACATGGTCCTGACATAGCAGACCACTGTGATTTGATGACCCAGATAGTCCTTTCCTTGTCTGTGTCCCCTTTTTGGTGGTTGTGCTGCTGGGGAAAGAGCCAGTTGTCTCTAGTAGGATGGAGAGCTGCATATAAGGAGCTGTCAATCAGGTTTCACATGTTTTTTTAAAGGTCTGGAGACTACTCAAAACCCCAAAGAAATAAAGTTTTCAGACATAGGTGAAAGAAAAGGTTCTGGTCTCATACAATAAGTCTGTCTTGTCCTTGTAATCCAAATTAAGGAGAGGATTTTGGTCTCTAGGCCAGACCATCTGGGAAACCAAATTAGGGATACCTGGTAAGAGCACCTGATGGGGTGTCTGGTATAGAGCAGGAAAGCTGAGTAGGTAGTGGGAGATGTTCTGCATCTGTGTGGGGTGGAGATGTGCACCCTAAAAGTTTTTCTAAACCACAATTTTGCAAAATCAGACTCTCCTATGTATAAGGAAAAATCAGACAAAAATGTTTATTTCTAGAGATTTACAGGTTGTTGAAAAATGTCTGGCTGAACCAAAGGATCAAAATGTCTGAGTCACAGGAATGGGATTTGTATGCAGTGCATATATAAGCACTTAAAAACCCCAAAAGTTGATCTCCCAATTACATGGGGCAAAAACAGGAAAAAGAAGTCATGAATTATTTTTAGACTTAGAAAATCCTTAGATTATACAGACAGAGGAGTAGGATTAAGATTTGCTTTCCAAAGTATAATTACCAATTATCCAAATTTATCCTAGGACATTTGCTAGTGGGCTATGGTTGCCATTTACAGCATCAACAGAAATGTGCACATAACATTTCCTGTTTTGTAACATTTTTTGTTGTAAAAAAATAAGGAGCAGTATTACATAAATAGATACTTGAAGACATGCATTTATTTCCATATAAATTCACTTTATTTTAGTCAAGCAATTTTAAATAACTTGTTTATCCTTTTAAAGTAAGAATCAAAATATTCTGCCCCAAACTGAAGAATACCAATACTCTGATTGCTCTCATATTTGAAAGTGAATAATATTATACATCTACTTTACAGACAGAACTTTTAGAATATGTTGTCTAACATTCCCAAATGTAAAACATTTAAATGAAGAAAAGAATGAATGGAATTCCTTTCACACAATTATAGCACTATAATTAAAGACAGAATATATATTAATCATTTCCTTTAAAACCAAAAAGGAACTTTGAAATCCCACAGGTCATTAAGTTGGCAACTCATTAAAAACAAGACATTTCCCATGCAGCAGCAGAAGTGTACTCCTTAGTTTCACAGACTACAGTCCTGTAAAACTAAAGTTAGAGTCATAAGAAAAAAGAAAAGTCAATGGAAGTGATGAATACAGTTAAATTTCCACACTTCTGTTCTAATAAGCATATAGGTATATGAACAGATAATTTCCAAAGTGTTTCATCAGTCAGTGCCAGCACAGAAGATAGATAACATTCATCTAACTTGGCTTTGAAAATATAAAGAAACAAATCTCAGCAGATCATGTAATATCCCATTTCCAGGTGAAGAGAGCCATTCACAGTATTATATTGTGATTTTTTACTTTCTGTTACTGCAAGAGATATTGTAATTATATTCTGGCCTGAGCAACCTACCAGAGTCCTGAAACCTTACCCAGAAATTCTTTTCTCATGGGAACCTGTTTAGGGAATCTCCAAAGTCCTAATTATTTCAATACAGAGAGCCTCTGTGGTTACTCCACCTACAAGAAAATTGCAAAGGATTTTAATGTATCGTTGGCCAAATCCCAGGTACAGTCAGGAAGACATTTCTACTTGTTCATGCGATTACAGGAATTTATGTCAGTGATGGCCTTTTCTCGGATGTGTTTTGCATTGATCACAGACAACAATAGTGAATTGAACTACATGGCAACTGAGTTATTCGGGGGCTTTTTCCTTGCAGGCAATTCTACAGAGGCAGTAATTTTAAGAAGGATTTAATTAGAAGTACTGTGACATGTTTTGATTGTATTCACAGTGGGTGAGGAATGTCCCTTTCCCCCCCATTGGGTTGAAGCTCTGAGTGCCTGGCTCAGCAGGGAAGGGGCTGTGGGAAGTGATGACATTTGCTGTAGTTAGGCTGTTATTAGTGCTTCCCTGCCAGGGACACTGTGAGTTGGCTGGCAATGATATGGTGACCAGAGTAAAAACTGAAAAAACTGAGGTCACAGCAACTCTTCCAGGGGCTTTGTGGACTTGGAGAAATCACCATGTCAGCTGCCTGCTCCCCTCAGGGCTTACCTCACCTTCTTGCCCTGTCTACCCTGTTTAGCAGGTTTAAAGGACTTTGCAGATCCAGGGCAGCACACATCCCTCCTCCACAATCTTTCATGGAGACTTTTTCATTGCCGGGGTGAGGTGGGAGGATAAATGCACTGTGAAGCAATATAAGCCTCCAAGAAATTGTATTGATTTTCTCCGATCAGTTTTCAATGGCAGGCTTGCCATTTAGGAAAATGGATGCTCGTTCATCTCATTAACTGCACTGTGCAGAAACTCTCATCTTAGTCCTTCACTGTCTGATGCTCAGGATTCTGATCATACTTTTCTTATGGGGCAATTTCACAATGTAAGTTGGGTATGGAGCAGGTCGGCTCCCCACAGCCCTGTGCTCACACACTGCTTCCCTGAGCTGAAATTTAGCTGTGACCACAAGTGGATCAAGCAGATGATTCCACAGAAGATTAATCCATTGCAACAAGAAACAAAAACTTATCATTTTCCCAAATCAGCAAGCTGATGTATCTCAATGTGCCCATACTGGATTGGGTCCCATGCAGTGGAGGTGGTGTGCCCACCCTTTTTTGGCAACAGTCAGCTATCACACCGACTTAGTGTGATCTCACTCCTCTGGCTAATGGTTTCCTTTGAAGAGGCGAGAAGCTTAGGTTCCTTCCCACTTGCTGTGGATTTCCCAGGGAGGCTGGCGTCCACATTCCCATTTTACTGAAATTATCAGCAAGAGCCCCGTTGCTGCCAAGAGGAGAGGATTTGAGTTCTCAGACAGCATTTTGTATAACAAAGATGGGTATGGAAGAAGCAACTGACCTTTGTCCCTTGGAATGTGGAACAGAGGAGGGTTTAAAAAAATTAAACGCAGTTTTAAAAATAGCCTATGAAATTGCTGGGATTTCACCTTAATATGATGAGATTTTTGAGAGTGGCCCTGCTGAAATTAATGGAGATTCTCCTTGTATGGAGGGAAATTTGTATTCTGTCAGGTTGCGATCGCCCAGATACATTTTCTTTGCTCCATTTTGCCAATTTTAGTTTCCTGTTTGCATTCAAACAAAGATTTCTTTCTCTCTAAACATCGCTTTTACTGCCTTAGGAGCATTGCCAAGCCTGTGCCCTTTTTAATTCTTTGCAGCTAGGCTGGAGCTTTTAATTCATGATATTTAAATAACATTTCAGCTTGATCACTTAACTCTTTCCTGTCTCAGCTTACTTCCACATTTAGCTATGTAGTAGATCTTACCTAGACAAGTGTTAAGGCTTGAACCTTGAACCAAGCCCTTGTAGCATATTATTCTGTTTGGAAAACATGCATTTGGCTTTTGGGTTCTGTAAGAACTTGCTCCATGCCAAATGGGAGCAGTCTTTTGAGTTTAATCCATTAGAGTGACTTGCATTATATCCTACAGAGATATGGACATGCAGAAGAAAAACACCATGCGGAAGGGAGATGAATAAAATTGCCAGTTCCGAGGCTGTGGCTCATACTATGACTATTCAAATGAATGCTCACTAGTAAAGGAGCTCCATTTGAAAAACAAGATTGGAAAGAGAAGAAACTGGGCCAAGGAGCATGAGTGCTTACAGAGTACTTTGTGACAATGAGACAGAAGCTGTAAAAATTCTTTTTTTTTTTTCTTTTTGACTTCACAAAATTCCTGGGATTATCATGCTTAACATCAAGTGCACCATACTGGTTGGTGCATTCTTAGCGCTCTCTCCAAGGAGGAAAGAGTGTTGTATATCAAAGCTGTGGTTATTTCCTTACTTTTTTTTTAGGATTATATTCTTACTGTCATAACAGCAGAATCATTTCACTGGTCTGCTGGTTCTCATCTCAATTCTCATTTAAAAATACACTGAATGAGAGTATGTGCTGGCCACTACATTGAGAGATCAGGCTCATCTTTATATAGAGGTAATCTGTGATATGTAGAGCATTTCTAAGTAGACTACAGAGCACTCACTGATAGAATGACTTGATTAGCTGTGATACAAAGGTGTGTTATGTTCCCACATTCTGTCTGCAATGGATTTGAGAAAAAGAAATATTCAGTCCTCTCCACAACATCAAACTACTAAAGTCTTCAAAGATTTTGTCAGAGGTGGCTCTGCAGAGAGCTCTTTTTTCCTGTGCACTGTCCTTCTCTGTGATGAGGAATTTTCCATTATCTCAATATCCTCTTTATCTGGACCAACTGAAATTGAGTCAATGTAAAAAGGAGGTATTTTTGAAGTGAGCCATACTTCATTCAGGGTACAAGCATTTAAGTGGGTGCAGAGTTTGCATACCATGTAACAAATCTGTGAACAGGCTGTGGTAGTAATACTTGTGGAAGCGCTGGCTTTTTTAAAGGAATCAGCATTTTGGTATTGCATACATTACAGACAATTTGCATTCATTTTGTATACAAATTTGCTACTGCATAGATACAAATTTAAAGCTATTTTGATTTCAAGTGTCAAAAGAAAGCAAATATGAATTCCTGCAAGTGTCTCAGCTTGTTTTTATGTGTGCTAAACCATTTCACTGTACTCTTAGTATTAAGAATCACACACTTTACACCTTATACTATGGAGGTTCTCTGAGTTGCTGGAGTCCTAGAGGGTTAGGACTTTTCTCTTCTCATGCTCCTTGTTTACAGAAAGTCATTGCCATCTAATATTAGGAACTCAACATCCCTGCCAGTTCCTAGGCCGAATTTAAAAATGTTTGTTTTTAAACTGGTCTTCCATTACTGCTCATCTAGTTTACTGTAGACATGAAGCCATGCATAAAATCATATAATCTAACTGCTCTTTATTTTTAAAAGATATAATGGCATAATGTGATTTTCTGTTTTCATATTTTTCACATGAACATTTTTCTGGGCTATGTAGAATAAATGGTCTGGGTCTCTCAGCTGAGCTGTTCTACTCCCTGCGCTTCCTAAATTTTTGTGGGAAGCCATTCCCTGTAGCTTCATCTTGCAAAAGCCTGTTCATTAGGAGATACATGATCTACTGTCCCTGAGCAAATACTTTATCATCTTCTCTAGTGATAAACTCCAGTTTTTTTCTGATAATCAGCTTCAAATATCTTTATATTATGGGTAAAATGGATATCAGAGATTTTAGAGCTTTTAAAGCGAAAGTAGTGTGGTTGCTTAAGGTGAAATAAAAAAGGGAAGATGGAGGAAATGAGGGACAGAACGGCAGGACATAATTTGCCATTAGGTCAGGCTTTTTTCCCCCTTCTTGTCATCAGCTTTCCGGGACCGAACCGGCTCCAGAGCGACCTTACTCCCGGCCCAAGCAGGAATTCCCCTCGGCTGCCGCCGCCTCCCTGCGCGGGGCCCGGCGGGGGCGGGCGGCAGGGGGCGCCATTCCCGGCCGGGCCCTTCCCCGGCCCCTCACGGCCCGTTCCCGCCAGCCCCGGGCCATCGGCGGGTCGGGGCCGCTGGAGGCCGTGCGTAAATGCGAGCGGAGGGACGTGTCCTGCACTGGTGTTTAAAGTAGCGCTCGCCGAGCGCACACGTCCTGCACGTAAGCGCGGCCGAGCCCCGCCGTGCGCGGCGCGGAGCGGAGCGGAGCGGGAGCGGCGCTGCCGGCGGGAGCAGCAGCCCCCGCACCCCGGTGCGCTGAGCGGGCACGGACGGACCGCAGCCGGCTGGCGAGAGCCGCCCGGGGTCATCACGGACGTGGACTCCTGGCGAAGGACGCCTGTCCCTTTCCCGACGCGAAATTAGCCCGAGAGCTGCTGAAGCTCCGTCTTGCTAAACTCTCCTAATATACATATTTTTCTGAGCTGTGATCTAGCATTATTCCCAGGGGTTCTCCAAGAAAGGAAGTTGAGAATGTTCTTTTCAAAAGCATGAAGTGGGAAAATGTTTAGAACTATTTATAGCTGCACTTAGGCTGTGGAAATCCCAGACATTATAAACTATTTATAGTTTTTTTCTGGGTTAAAAGGGTGAAGTCAGAAATCTTATTGAAAAAGTCGCATATGCTTCTTATCCATCAGTTAGATTAAATGAAACTTCTGAGTGCAGGATGGGGCTGGCTGAAATTGATTAAAACTAGGAGGAATCAAAGATGAGGTGGAAACACCAATTCAGAGAAACACACACTCCATGTTGTGGAAACAGGCAGGGCCCTGCGGCACCTGTGGACTTTGCCCAGTGCCAAAGGGTGGTAGGAACACACACACAGTCACTCTTTAGCTGTGGCTGCTGGCAGCAGGTTAGAGTTTTCCACTGCCACGGGCTTATCCATCCTGGCTGTTAGGGGAATCCCATGCCAGCTGCCAGCGTGTTAGAGCTGCTGTCTCTGCCTGCTTTGGTGTGTCAAATCTCTTTATGCTTTAAATCCTTGGGAGTCTGTGCATGAGCCTTTCCTTCAGTGAGCTCACCCAGGCATCAGGAGGCACCGGGTATCATTAAGGGCATTATTTTGTACCTTCCTGCCATGCTGCCTCAGCAGCTCCAGCAGCTGGGATCGCCTTCATGTAGATGGCAGAGGGTGGAGCTGCAGGGATGATTCCTTGGGCTGGCCCCCATCCTCATTGCACCTTGGTGACTGACTGCATTTCTAAAATAAATAATCTCTGAAGGTTTTCCTACTTTTGCCTAAATTCTCTGGACCAAGACAGAATTTGCTATAAGTGATTAAAGAAAGCCATAGGAATATTTCTACTGACAGTTGGGCACAACCAGCAGATGCAAACTGACAAAAAACCGACCAGAAAAACGCTAAAATGCAGGTCATTAGAACAGAAATATCATATCAACACTGTTAGTGTAACTAAACATTTAAGGGGAAGCTTTTTATACAGTAACCTGCATAGTGTTAAACATGAAATCCCAGTCATGTTTCCTTCCCACTGCTGTGCTTCTCGAAGTGTGCAAAACCAATGCTCTCCCTTTAAAACTCCTGAAACCAAACATCATAAAACATTACTATTATAAAAAAAAATCTATCATCCAACACTTTTTGCTCTGCCTGACTAGAGTATCTTTCAATTAGTATCGCTGACAAATGGATTATTTCAAGTATTGAAAGAAGTATCTTCATATCTTCAGAAAAACTTCTTTGAATGGTGGGTTTAAATGCCTCATTTCAAAGGAGGGTGTTCTATTACTTTTGCTCTAAGTGGTGCTTCTCTTTGGCCCTGCCTAAGGCTGAAATTTGTACCAGTGTCTCAAAATCTTTTATTGTTTGCAGTTTGCCATGATTTTAGGGTCAGCAAAGAGCTGCTGTGTGGTGATGCCACTAATCAGGTAGGCAGTACCTTCTTACTAAAAATGGATTTTTGTTTGCTAGTGCTTTTGTCGGTCCTTCCAGGCTTTTGGACATGCATGTGTGGGTGTCTAGATTGCCCTACCTTCTGCCTGCAGTTGCTGTGAGTAGAAACATGGGGTGTACAAACAAACATGTACAAACTACCTGCTTGTTCCTCTGTTAACTGACCCTGCTTTCCCCAGCTTGACTATATTTCTGTAGTAGCCCACAATGGAGTGTATGAATAGGTTTCTTGGAGCAAAAGGAAGTAAGGTATCCTTTTTTTCCCCCACGTCCCTCTTCAGGTATAAGAGGTTTTGTAGATGACACTGCAATTACATGCCGATGTACACACAGAGTATCTCCCCCAGGTCAGACCACAGCCTTCACTGTTGAAAAAAGAAAGTCCTAGAGCTCGACTTTGTGCACTCATGCCTTTACTACCCTTCATGGTATGAAGGACTGATTACCAAAGCTGAGGTAAAGTTGGTTTGACTAAGTCAAACTCGAGTTTAGGAGTGAGTTGAGTTTAGGATCTAATTTGTCACAACTGGCATTTTGATAACTTCATAAATCATTTTATTAACACTGCCATGATTCTCTTAATGATTCAGCAACATCCCACGGCAAAAAAACCTAAACCAAACCTCCAGACTTAAAAGGTTGCAGATAAGCTTCTGTTTTAATAGACAGACCTACCAGATGGCAGTAATGGAGCCATTTACAGCCTTATTAGCAGCCACATGTACATTATTCAAGAATTCTCTATGACAATCCTGGGTGCTTCTAAAGGGTATTTTCAAACTGACTTCTCTTATTGCAGTGTGCCTCACTTCTTTGAAATCACAAATTCATCAAGAATTGAGTTAATTTTCTTTCCCTAAAAGACAGAAAAATGTTTTATAGCAAAATATTTTAAAAAACCCCAAACAAAACAAGACGTAAAATAAATAGCATCATTTGTCCATAGACCACCAGATTGTTCTGCAGGAGCAGTGGATGGACAGGGCCTGTGCTGATTCACTTTGAATGTAGCCCTTTCCCCTTACTAAGGAGACCGCAGGCCAGTGATGAAGAACCTCTGACCTTCTGTGATGCAGCAGAAATAAAGTATGGAAATAAAGTTTCTTTTGGAATTTTCTAACTTGCAAAATGTAGCTATCAGTTTTCAGGTGTTCATTTACCTGAATCATGGGCAATAATAATGGGTTGGAAGTCACTTGTGAAGAGGCAGATACTAATACTTTCCTTGCGGGTCATGAAAAAAGCACAGCTTTGAAAGTTAAAAACAAACATTGCTTCTATACTGATAAGCTGCAGAAAGAGTTTATTAAGTGTGTAAATATAGCTAGATTCAGTGGCTCACTGTACAGATTATCTCAATATCAAACCCACAGCGAAGCAGTGTTTTACGTCACTGACTACCAGTAATAGCAATGCAGAAGCAGAGGTGTTGAGTTTAAATGTCAGCCATGACCTGAAGCTCTCAGCATTTTCCCACACTCGATTTGCAACATCCAGTTTTCCTGAGAGACCCCTGTATTTGTACTTTCCTTGTATAACTTGGGATTGGACATTTGTACACCATTTTTTTCTCTGTGTTGGAAACTGGAAGTCTAGTTTAAGAATATTTAGTCTTACTAGCGAGTAAAGTAGCAATTTTCTTAATTGCTGGTTTTACAGGCTCCAGCTACTAAGATAGAAATGAAAAAAAGGTAAGACCACTGATACGAGTAAATTGTATACATTATAACAAAACAGAGCTCTTGTTCCTACTTTGAAAAAGCAAAGATTTTCTTACCTCAGTAACTGAAGTTAGTTCTGTCAAAAATGCAAAAGCAAAAAGTTATCAAGTTGAGATCAAATATGGCTTTGGTTATTTATTGATAAGTTCACACTCTAAAGCTATTCTTTGATTCATTGGAAAGAAATCTGGTATTATTTTAGATATAAACAGTAGTATTAATCAGTATCTACCATGAGCTACTAAGAAAATGGCTCCAGGGTTAAAAAAAAAAGTATAATTATTTCAAGTATCTAGCTGTTACAGAAATGTATAATTAACAAAGGAGACAGGAAAACTTTCTAAAGCTTATTCATTAGGGGTGAGTTACCACAATCTGTAGCACTGAGTCCGAGCACTTGGCAGGAGAGGCTTAGCTACAAGGAACACACTTCCAGTGAACACCAACAAATGAAAAAGGCACTCAATAGTGATTTCTCAGCCAGATGCTTCTTGGTTGTGTTGCAGGACTGCCCAGTGCCCAGCCTACTGCCTCCTGAGCCTGTGTGCTGCGGAATGGCTCACATGGGAAAGGTTGGGTAGCGCCTGTGAAAAGCTGTTTTCTAATCAGCACCAAAGAATGGCATTGCAGGAGGGGCCATGGTGTGCCACTGACAGGCTGCTGTTTGCATCTCAGTGTGTGAGAGCAGTATTTTCAGCTTTCCCTGGGACAGCAGCACAGATCTCTTTCTGAATACAGACACGGAGAGCGTTGGCAACTGTACTGGGAGTCCTTGTAAGTGAGCAAGCTCTCCTACGCACTGCATGCCACAAAGAAATGGCATCTGTGCCAGGAAAGTAGGCAGAGCTGACCACTTTGCTACTCATTTCCTATGGTTATGTACTCATTTCATAGTCTGGTCTGTGAAGAGAGACAGGTTTGTGCTATTGATATTGGGAGGCATGGTCTTTCAGCAGTGTAGGGAGAACATAAAAAGAAGGAAGACACCCCCGACTTGGTGCAGTAATGGTGGGACCACAAAGTTGGATTGCTAGGATTATTTGGATGCAGACTTCTACCTCCAGGGTTGGAAAGATGATGGTTAATTAGGATGTGTATTCTTAAGATTCAGCCTACACTATTTCAGCTTGTGACTGTGACACTCAGGTGTCATTAGTTTCCTTCCAGATGCAACACATATGTTGTCTGCTGCCCTGACCGTAGTGGGTCATCATCAGGATGTTGTCTCTCTGCAATATTGCAGACCACTGTAGTTCATCATACTCATCACTACCAGATAGTTTTGGAAGGTGCATTGTACCTTGTACTGCTGCCTGGCAGCAAAAAGTCCAGGAAACACCTAGAATTGGTGCCATCAAGATTGAGGGAGTCAATTAAGCAAGATTCTCCAGCTTCCAACAATTCCTACTTCCGTTGTTTTTAAATCTATATAAACTTTTAACATCCACTAAGTTCCACAGCTTGATTCTATGTGGTGTGAAGAGTAACACTGCCCTCTCAGCCGTCTCTTTTGAAGGCAGGAGATTCACCAGTTTATGCAATCATTTCTCATACAGAAGACACTTTGTAGGTATGACTTTGCTGCCCCTCTCTGAACCTTCTCAAATGTCCTGTATCTGTTCAGACACAGGGAGAACAGAACTGAATACCTGTGTGCTTGGAAATGCAAAGGAAGGTGCTGCTAGTCGGCAGGAGGTAAAGAACCTTTCTTGAATTCAATGGACAGTCAACTTTTGGATTACTTAGGCCTTTAGCTCTCTAATTTAGGCATGAGACAAAGCTTCCCAAGATACAAACCTCTCTTCACTAATAATATAATCTGAAAAAATTCAGCTGGATATTCAGACAATCTTTAGTACGAGTCTGTGCTTCTCAAAATCCTATCTTTGTGCCTACCTACATGTTTAACTGATGCTCTAAATTGCTTAGATAGCAAATTTAGTGGTATGAGTAACCCTCATAAAGGTATACAGAGAACTGAAGACCTGGGTACAAAGTCCTTGTTAGCCTGGGCAGATCGAGGCTCAGATCTCCCATGAGCTTCTGTAGCTTCAGAGTTTGTGTGTGGCTCGCCACTACTGGTCTAGTTATGCCAAAGATTCCAAATGGGAAGGCAGAGGAGATCTGATTCTGCAAGGAGGGGCTGTGATACTGTGCAAGAGAGTACTGCTTAGAGACTATGGGTTTCTATCTCCAACACAACACTCTTAAAATATATCACATATGAAATATCACTACTAACATGGGAAAAATGTTAGGAGAAAAGAGAAGACAAGAAAGCACAGAAGGAGAAGAGGCTGGATAAAATCAGGGCAAAGTGAATCTCAAGTTCCATAACTTCAAATTCTTTTATTTGCATCTATGCCCTTTAATAGCTTCTGTATGGGTCATCAAAATATGTTCAACATCCCTGCACTTAAGTAGGACATTCTTCTCTTCATCAAGTAGAATACTGCGTGTAGCTGGGAATAAAATAACAGTGTTGATTCCCAGACTAGAGAACTCTGCTTTTAGCGTCAATTTTTTATTCAAGCCTGTGTTGCCTGGGCAATGTCAGGGAAAATATAAATTCTCTTCTGTAGGAGGAAATGCTCTTCCTCCAACTTCTAAAATGCTTATCTTTGTGTACAGCTGAAATACGATGAAGCATGTGTCCAAAAAAGTGTATTCCCAAGTCAGCATTTCAAGTGGGTGTGAATTTCAAGTTATTCAGAAATATTCAGTCATCAGTGGAGGGGAGGAGGAGCACCAGATTTCTTTAAGAGCACATTAAAAGTGGCAAAAGGACCAGTCAGGCTCTTCAAAGAGGTCAAGTATCTGCAAGCTTATAGCAGGGTTCCCAAGTGTCTTGATTTTCATATGAATTGACACATTAGGCTGTAATCAGAGCAGGTCCATATTTGTTCATTCTTTGAACTAAAACCTTTGCCCTCCCCACAGCTGTTAAGCTCAAAAGTCCTGAGTTTGTTCAACATAGTATTTAAAAAGTGTAACGCGGAATTTTGGACATTGGTTTGGTTTTATCCACAATGTGTTGCATAGAACATTGGAAGTTATAACATTTTCTGTACTGCATGCATAAAATTCATCTTGGATTTAGGCTTATCTCTAGATCCATGGGACTACTTACTTAGAAAACTTCCCCTGAACAAACTTCAGTTTGAGTGAATGAGCTGGAATGCTTCACTCCACAGCAGAAAATCTGGAAAATGTTTTTTCTTTACCTCTCCCCATACTTGCATCCAAGTCAACAACTAAAAATGTAATTTAAAGATGAGATCATCTCCCTAACAGTTCTCAATCATAAAGTTATCTCCTTCTGTGATTTTAAAGTATATTTCTTTAATTTTTAAAAGTTTTGAAAAAGTAGGGTCTTAAGAGAGATCGATTTTGTACTGCAAAAAGTAACCACTTGCAGAAGAGTTTCCAAGTTTCAGCTTCAGCTGCCATGACTGTCACATGCACATGTCACATCAATAATATTGTGAAACCACCTCTGCACACTCCTTCCTAAAGACCTGGTTTTCTCTCTTAAAAGCCCTGACTGTATGGTTCCATAAAATGTCATGAAGAAGGAAAAAACAAACCTCAGGCAAACCCTAAACCTGACTGGGCTCATAGCACCAATCCTTTCACCACCTCACATGTAGCCGCTCCTTTTATTTATTTTTTAAATATGTCTCTAAGAACAATGTAAACAACATTATGGGTATTAATAAATCCTCTTGGAAAAGAAACACCCAGTGGCAGTTCTGTCTCTAATGATAGCTCCAGTGCTTCCAGACAACAGAAGCTACAAGGCAAACAACACAAGCTGGCACGGAAGAGGTAACAGGAAGGTTCAGCCAGTGTGAGCTCGAGATTCCCGGGGTGAGGAAGGCGTGGATGTGTTGGCAGGCTGGGAGGGCTGTGCCTCCAGCGCTGTGCCACAAATCACTCTCTGAAGGATGCTAACTCCAGCAGCTCAAGGAAACGTGCAGTCCTGCATCACACCTGGCTGCTACTTATCAACACCTCGGTCCTGCACAGGAGTCTGAGCCACTCCTGGATGCTTAGAGGTTGTTTCACATCTGTATCAACAGAAGTAAAACTGCTTTGCAAGGTCCCACCAAAAGGTCTCAGCAGACACCTGCGCTGAGATAAAATAACAGTGGTTAATTTTTGACCACTGGCACTTTTTAACAACCCTGTTACCAGCTGCTACATGATGCTGTAGTACAGGTGATGCACTTCCAGAGCCTGATGTTTGGTCCTGTCATACAAAGAGCTAATTCCGAAATAAAGCAATACAAGGAGATCAGAAATAAGACTCTGAGTATTGCAATAGGACTATAGCCATTTGGTTTTAGCTTATGAGAGCTGTCATTAAAGATGACTGCTGGCACAGACACAGACTTGTTAATGCTTTTCAGTTTTCAGTGTGGGCAAATATTTAATTTTTTTGTTGTTGTGTGTTTCTTTGGTGGGAAAAAAATTAGTTCAATCAGCTTTCTAGATATTGCTCCTGGTATACCTCAGCTTTTAGCTTTTTAAGTGTTAGAACCACACAGCCACAGTTCCTGCTCAGAAAGACTAATGTAAAGCACCTTTGCCTCACAGTCTCCAAGGTTTCACCAAAAAAATACATGTGTGCTGGCAGCTTCCTAGCACTGAATGTGCTGATAACACTTAAGCACATAACGCGGTTGTGCCTAAATTACATTTTATACAGATCAATTAATATAACACAAGTTTATTTTAGTGGAACTATAAACAGATGATCAAGTGATGCAATAGTTTTTATGAGTTGCTTTTATTTAAAAAGGAACAATGTCCAAAAAGTTGACTATAGTTGAGTAAGGAAAATATCCAGAAACATAAAACCAGCTCAACAAATCTGTAGTTTAGTAAGTCAGTACCAGATGGTTCACATACTGGGATCACTGTGAATATTTAGAGACTTTTTGCTCAATTGACATACATATCACAAATGCAGTTACAATTTAAAATTGATTACTAAAGCAGAGAAAGAGGAAAAAGAGACATAAGATCCACCCACCTTACGAATTTCTGGCAATCTTGCTTTCAAACACATCCTTGGCCAATCTCACATTATTAGTCACTGAAACTAAGAAATTTCTTTAGATCCTAGGCTATTTTTTATGGATATATGGTTTGAAGACAACACCAATTTTGCTGCCATTCTGACATAGCTTAAGCAGCACACTCTTCAAGGCCATGCCTGTGTTTGCCCTCAGTATTTGTGTATTTGCCAATGTGACTCCCCACTAAATTATGTAAAGTGTGGTAAAAGCTCCTCTTATCTCTGGAAGAGGAAGGATGGGAGGGATATTGGTGGTCTGCACACCCAGTTGGTACCACCTATAGCACTGATGAAAGTAAAAGGAGTTAAAATGTGCTGGGAGTTAAACCCCATTTACAAATCAGCTCAGCTAATGTGAATCTCACAGAGGAATAATACTTATTTTGACTTTTCAATATATTTTAGTTTAAACAGGTTCCTAATCAAATTAGGCTATCTTAGAAAGACTGTTAATTGTGCTAATGGGATTAAGCTAAAGAGATTTTACCCACGGAGCAGAAGCTCTTTGAGAAGGAGACACAGCAGCTAAGCTGAGACGTTTTCACCAATGAATGGCTAAAATATTCCTGCAGGGAGCGCATGGCTCTGCTGTGGCAAAATGTTCACTGACCACTGCACGTTGCAAAGATCTCAGCATGGACCAACTCAAAACTACTCATGAATCACTGATGCTTCTCGGTGCTGGATGTACTCTTAGAAAGCAACAGTCAGGGTGGACAGCACTCCTATTGCCTGGAATGTGGCACCAAAATTAGGAACTCAGTTTCCTGCTGCCTATATCTGCCTGTCTACTACAAATTTTGCAGGAAGAGACTAGATAGGGATTTTTATCAACCATATAATTTAAGGTGAATTATCGAATTTGGCAGATTGTTTTACTGGAAAACAGTAAAACAATTTTCTTCGTTTAGAAAAAAAGGATATTAGACTTTTCACTGTCAAATCTGTTACACGTGTGACTAATAAAGACCAACAAGATGATCCAAGAATTTACAATTTAAATAGCTGAGATTAATCTTAAGAAGATTTATGAGAAAGCTGATTTGGAGTGCTATATTCCATAAATTATTAGTGACAGATTTTTATGGGTAGTACACTTAGGAAATTACTACAAAATAAAACCAGGAGGTTGTTATACTCAAAGTTAAACAGTATAATTAAAACAAATGATTCTGTTATTTACTGGCAGCCATATGTTCACATGCCACAACAATATATAAGTATTTGTATTTTAATATATAATACTCGGCAACTACCTTCTTAATAAGGGGGGCTCATAAGGTCAAGGGTGAAGAGTGAAGTGCTCTGCACTGAATAGGTAAATAGTTTTGATGATAAACAGTACAATTTGTAGACAGACGTGATAACCAATTTTTGTATCAAACATACTTTTCCTAGATAAGACACTGTTAAAAATGTGCATATCAGAAAACTAAGCAAGGAAAAGACCTCAGTAACTTAGATTTTGTAGTTTATATACCAAATCCAGCTATATAGCACTTGAAAACGAGGTCATAACCTTTTGAGTTACAGATGCTTAGCATTTCAGAAAATAAAATCAGTTCAATTTTCCACAGATGAATCATAACTTGGAACTTTTCCGTTAAGAAGTGCATTTAATGTTTTACAGAGCAACTATACAAATGCAATTTGTACCTGAAACAGCCTGTCACCCACAGATACTGCTGAACTTTGAATAAAAAGAATGTATAATCCTTGTTTACAGAACTTTTATGTTCTAATCTCTTCTAAAGACCAAGAAGTTAGAATAATACAATAGAATAGCAATGTAAAAATAATGTAAAAATAAATCATTGTACTTTGATTTTTCCAAAATAACTCAAAATAATAATAATTTTTTGTACAGAATTTGTATTTTCTTATGCTGAGGGAACTTTGAGGGGAACACTGAGTTTGGAAGGCATGAGTTATGAGCTGCCATTAAATTACTCGAAAACATTACTCTCTGTCATGATACATAATTTTGATGGTACCTGGATATCTTTAAAGGAGTTTGTACGTTTATAGATAAACAGGTGCTATGCAACCTGTTGCAAAAGTATATGCAACATACTTTACATATAAACCTCACTTTGTACCTACTAAAGACAAATCTACAGATTAAAGAGGAATTTAACATGTAAGAAATTTGCATACACTTTTCAAGCATACCTAAAGAATTTAATAGTATGTTCCATTTTCAACAGATTTTAGCATTTGAATGTGTTGTCTTAATGCATTTGACTCAGGGTCAGTAACTGTGGCTTCAGCCTAGGTGTAAGGTAGACACATTTTGAGATTCAATTAAAGGCACAGAAATCAAACAATACCTTAACTACACATCTAATCATAATTACTGAGTTTCACTTACTTTTGAAAACTCAGTTTAGAAGTACAAGTTTACACCAGCAGGTGCAAGTTGAGCACTATGGGCAACCTTATCCTTTTACCAAAGAGATATATTTAGCAATGGACACGAAGTTGTGGCAACATGGCCCTTCAGGTGTGTGCAGTGGCACTTGGACTAGAGGAGCCAGCAGGATTCCTGCACCTTCCCTCAGAGCACAGCTCCTGCTGACTGCACCAGATCCAGCTCAGGCACACTCACCCACACTGAGCGCACATGTTTTAACTGCACTACAACACAATCAACCTCACTTAAAGACTAGAAAATACCTTTCCTCCCAGTGAATAGTAATTCCTTCAATTTTTAGTTCCAAAGGTCTTCAACAAATAAACAAAATGAAGATTACTTTTATTAGGGAAATACTTTATTTCAAAAACTAAAGATCTCACAAGATGAACACTTGCACAAGTATTAAAAATATAGAAATCGTTCCTCTGTATTTATAAGTATGTGGGAATGTCCTTCACAGCTTACTTTTTTGTTGAATCCAAGTTCAGGCGCATTTCCTTACAACCATATGGAAGCTCTTGAGTTAGCTCACATCTGAAAAATATAGTTTTCCATAGGACATATTGTATACTGAGTGATTGAATCTAAAATAAATTTAAAAAAAACCAGTATTATTTAAAATAAAATGCAGAAGAAACAGATGATAAAGCAACAATGTACTTCAGAGCAGTTTCTGGTACAAAGCAGTCTGGTGGAGCTGAGAACCCAGAGGGAGAAAATAAATGTGAACAGCCAAATGTTAATAGTGCAAACACTTGCCATTTACTTAAGCTTTAAAAGGTGCTGCATTACTGACCTATATGCTTATTATTCTGGTCAACCTTGAGTGAATTTATTGGCAACTGGTATTAGTAGCAGAAAGCAGATAGCCACAAACCAACTGGATTGCAACAGTGAAGTGTCAAAGCAGCAATTTATAGGTAACACTGTTCATACTATTATGCACACAGTTACTGAGAAAGGGGCAGACCTTCAAAGGTCTGTACAATTCATTTAAAGCATCATATAGAAATACTTTTTTCTGAGATTTGATGAATCATCAAAATGAATTAAAACCCATTAGCTGGAGTACGACCATGCCTCACGAGCAGGACGTAGTGATTAGAAATCACCACAAAATTAGAAATTCACTGCAAAAGTGAACTGAGAAATCCATAAATGGCACAAAAAATTCAGAGTCTTTTTTTGTTAGCAGCTGGATATGCAATTCCTTCAGTCCACTGATGGGCTGAAGGTGGCCTGTCCAGCTGCAGGTAGCTCATGAGATCCTTGACCTGGGATGAGGCAGACCTCCATGAGACCAGTAGAAGAGTGGGACACATGAATCACACACCACTTTAGTAGATCATTACATTTGTCCACCTGGAGCACTACTATAGGAAACTTTTGTGTTTAATTTACTCTTATTTTCAGTCCTGCACAAACTTCTGTTTTCATCATCTGCTCACTTTTTACTTTTTTTTGCACGCTTGCTCTTTAAGTCTTCTTTGAAGCTGGAGAAAGGTACAATAAACAATGCCACCTTCTTAAACCTCTCTCGTCAATCGGCACAATTTTGTCTTATATTTTAAGTATGACATAAAATGTTCATTTAGACAAGTATTTTTTTCCCTTATGGCTCACTTTTCCTTTCTTTAATGGTATTTTCATTCAGGTTTTCAGTCATTATGATCTGACACCATTAGAGGTGAAGAGATTAGGACTTGCTTGGCTACTCTCATATAACATCAACTCCTGCAGTACATTTATTGCCAGGGTATGAGCGAGACACTTCCTGGAGGAGATGGACATAGCATACGACAAAAATTAGATCTTATTTCTTTTAAATAAGGTCCTTTTTGGAAAATACCCTTGCTGAAAACAGAATCAGTCAGACTGTGTAACAAATGAGTCGGAAAAATGATAGACTAAGAATGCCCAGAAACGTAACAGCAGATGTTAAAAAGAAAATTTTGCAAGTGAAATAAAGACTGCAAAAATTGTCTTTCAGCTGTACAGTACAGTTTTCAGAACAATTTATCAGAGGGTGCCAATCACCATACTTCAGTAGTGTGATACCAATTTATACCAGTTAAAACTACATCTAAAGCTGAAATACGTGCTGTTTTAGAAAGCAATTCTCATATAGGCATTTCCCTTTATTTAAGTTTGCTCTAAATGAAACCATGATACAAAAGATGAATTCGAAAACATTTGGATTATATTTGGTCTAGGTAAAATTAAAATGGTGAGTATCAGGACCATCATAAAGCAGTCTTATCTATAAGAGAAAGTTCTCACCATAGAGACAATGTTCCTGAAAATCTAGATGTAGCAGTTGGTTCTGTTTTCGTCCCTCCATAACCACAGTTTACTGAAATACTTATGATAGAATTTTAAAATACAAATTCTGCAATATTTTATATAAGTTGAAATTTAGTGTCTTACCTAATACCCATTTTTCTGATAAAGATATTATTTCCTGGTACTTCTTTCCTGGTTTTTTTCCTATACAAATTTTTGCTTGATGTAAGGCTTTACATATTTTCCCTCCTGCCAGCTGTATAAGTTCAATTAGCTTTTTGCAGGGTGGCTGACTGGTAGGAGATACAAACATGACAGGCTGGTTTGAAAAGAGATTCTGCTGGTATTTTCCTGTTGATAGATGACGCTGAAGCCTGCAGATCTATATTTGAGGAAACAAGAAAAGTAATTAACCAATGTGTTATATTTCCACTCACAGTAAGACTAATCCTTGTTTTCCACAATTCCCAAAAAGAAAAAAAAAGGAAATATAATACATTAGTATGAACTTTACTTTTACAGATGTATCAGAAGTTCTTGGGTAAAATATACAAAGAATTTGCTCTACTTGATCAGTACAATTCCCAAACCAGAGTTTGAGATTATTTCATTATAGGTCAGACATTTTACCTATAAAACTTCTTAAAGCACTTGACAATGTTATTTTTCACCATAGTCTTACATTCTTAGGTTTATAACACTGTCCATCACACAGAAATCTTAAAGGATATTATAAATAATTATAGTCTTGCAGCACATATACAATCGGTGACAGCCTTTATAATATATAGCGCTCATTGGTTTGTATTGGGAAGTTTTAAAAATGTATCTGACTCAGAATTTAAACTACTTTAAGACCTCTTTTCCCCTCCTGTGCTCCACAGATACAAACTATGTTTGAGCTCAGATATATGAAGTTACACAAATGTACCAGCGCTCAGAGCGAAACATTTACTGTAAACCCTTTTGTTTCCACAAAATCAAAAATAGTTCTTTGTGCATGCTGTGTAGCTTGTAACACTTTATAACATTATATATATCATTATAACAAAAAACCCGCTTGATCTATATAAGGCAAATTTTCCTCTCTGTATATACCTGGCAGAAAAGTGTTCCAGCAATTAAAGCCATCTCCTTTAACTATAATGTGCATAAAAGCAGTGCATACAGCAAGCGTACACACCATGGTAAGCAAAATAAAGTTTTCATACCAAAATTTTAAAAAAAGTTTGTATTTCTTAGTGTGAGGTTGCCATTGACCTGTCAGTGCAATGCATGTAACAGCTCTGATTTTGTATAGCTTGTCAAAGTTTGGAAAATTTATAATGAGACTGGAGTTAGTTGTAAGATGAGAACAAAAAGAAATTACTCATATTATGTAATGCTTGGAATTTTTCATACAGATGACAACATGAGCATGGAGGAAAGATCATTTTGCATATATCTGGTTTATATGAGACATCTGAATATGAAACTGTAGCCAGTGAGAAGGTGTAACTGAAATAGTGGAAGAAATTACCTGTCTTCCTTCAGTCCTGACAGAAACATGCTGTGGAACTATGGGCACTTAAGAATCTAATGTGGTTATGTATGTGCTTGGCAGACGTGCAGCCAAAGTAAGAATCTCCACCTGACTTGCAAGGGTTTATAAAGCCAAACGGTTCCATGGCATGTTCACAGAAGACAGTCCAAGTGAGTTGCCATAGCACTTCTGATCAATTAGCTAGAGGAAGATCCTGCAAAGCCCAAAACCTGTGCTAATGGCAGACTTCACAGCTCAGGGCTCTGGGTCATTGCCCTCTGCTATTGTGTGGGAGCCTGTCAGCCCCAGTCTCTGCTTCTGGCCCTGCTATCTTCCTTCTCAGTGTCCCATGTCAGGAAAAAATGAAGCGAGACTTGTTTTCTGCTGCTTCAAGGATTGTTTATTGTTTCTTATCTAAGTTTCAGGAGCACACCCTCTGCTGCTGCTTCCAGGAGCACAATGGCTGCTGCTTCCCAGCGCAGATGGCTTTTACACCTTTTATCACCCAATTGACAAACTCTGCGTATTCTATTTTGTCTTTAAAACCAATAAGTATCAATTTTATTACCATGCCTCTTGTACACTAGGTTCTTTCTACCAATTACTAAATCACAGGAATTTAGGTCAGAGAAGAAAGGAAGAAAAAGGAGAAGATGAAGAAGAAAAAGAAGGAGAAGCCAACACCCTGAATTCTCCATGTTGTCTCTATATTAATATATAGAACAAAATCTAAAACTACAAGTACACACTCTGTGGTAGACTAAACAAAAATCTTCTCATTTCTTTGGTGCTCTCAGCTCACTTAGAAGTGGGGGCAGGTGCTCCCACAGACTTAGTTCTAAGGCTAAGCCATTTTGGGGAGCTCTAGGGATAAAAGGAATCCCCACAGAGGGAGGAGAAGTTAGAAGTTTTCTGGCTTTCTCGGGCTCCAACACTATTGTGGGATGTCAATCTCAATCTGAATTTTGAGATCTCCTCCATCAATAAATAATTCAGCTTTCTCTGATTGTTAATTCCTTGGTTGCTCTCCTGAGAATAAAATTAGGTTGATTCTTTGCTTTCTGAATTCCCTTAAAGACAGTGACTGCTATGGATGAAGCAGACCAAAAAAGACTCGATCACAATCCAAGAGATACCCCATATTTTCTATTCCTTTGTGAACAGAGGTTCACAACATTTAGGTTTAAAAATTGTAGGTTTAAAAATGGCATGGCAATGAACATTTTAGGTTTAAAAATGGCATGGCATACCTAATCCTGTCTCATGGAAATAAATAAATAATTTTTTTGATCACAGGATCATTGCAGAGTTATACTGCTGACTTTGGAGAACCCAAACTTGCTGAATATATCTGATGGCCCTTCCTGCACCCAGTGCCTTGCATGTGCAGATCTGGTTTTGGACTCAGTGGAGTACTGCCTACCTCTGTCTGAGGAGAATGCTCTTCTAGGAGTACCTGTCTTGGTAGCTTGATATCTGGGCATCTTGGTGTCACGAAAAACAGAAAATTAATAATTGTACTGTTTTAATGCATGGTATCAGATTTGGAATTCTCTGAGTACCATTTGTGATGGGTCTTGTGAGGCTTAGAGGTTATGATCACTGTCTTAAAAGGGGACTAGGTCAGGAACATAAACCATTTTGCAAATATGTGATGTACAGAGCAGTGTGATTTTGGTATTACTAGGACTGCAATCATTAATCTTAATTAATTAAAAACTGCAATTGTGAAATATAAAAGTGCTTGTTGTAAGCACTTTCAACAAATACAGTATGCCTTATAGTGAAAAATAACGATCTCTTTGTATCAACCTGATAACAGCCTCATAACAAATGCAATGCCATCTTAGTTGATTTGACACAGAGCTTTTTGGAACTGTTTCTTGGCACAAATCAGATGCAACTGATAGAAAAAAGACAATTCCAATGAGAGTATAGTACTAGTATCTAAGATTAGATTTAACTAAAAAAGACAAAAGTCACACTGGTTTTGTCATCTTGAAACTCTAATATTTTAAAGATAAAAATTATTAGAATTGAGACGATTTTATCTTAAAGCAGTAAGCCGTGTTAGATAGAAGACACAATATAAATTCTTGTGATCTGCTATTTCACATATTTTAGGGAATATGATTTAAAAGGGCTAATTGTATTCCTGCTTCCTAAAAAATTTCCCCTGAAAGGATTTATTTGCTGCCATTGTAATGAAAAGTCATTTATATGATACATCGTCCTATAGAAACAGCTGTTGGATGAAATTAATATTAAAACAAATGTGCTCATAGCTAATCATAAAATCAGGAAACCCAAATTTTAAAGACCTAACAGCACTCGCCTCAGCCCATGTCCACAATTAGCATGCTTTATTTACTCATTCAGTACCTAGTAAGAGCACCCAGAGATGGGAAATGCTGACATGCCACAGAGTGGGTTTTCCTAAACTGCCTTTACAGTTCTCTCTGGGTGCATTACCAGTGCATTTGAGAGGAGGACCAGGTAAGAACACAGCACATCCCGGTGGGAGCGTCAAAGGAAAGGTTCAACATGGAATGTCATCTCTGCATTTCCTTTGTCTGGATACCACCACCACTTCCCCAATCATCTGTGCCTGGATTTGCTCAAGCACACCAGGTCCCCTCACAGGCCAAAGGGGCGGGCAAAAATCACAGCATTTACATTCAGAGGTCAGAGAGGAGTCTGGAAGGGTAACTTTGCTTTCTGGCCCACTGGCCTGAAAGTTACACCACTAGCCAGCTGCTGAAGGGCAGCCAGCTGACCACACAGGCTTTGGCGGGGGGATGAGAGGGCACAATCAAACTCTTAACCCCTGAATTGACTCAGCTGCCTTTGCAGCATCAAAGCCTTTGCAGCACTCCAGGGGTGCTCCCAGCCCTTTGAAACCATACCCATTTCGTGCAAACTTTTACAAATAAATAAATAATTCCTTAGCAGAGACCAACCCTGGGAAAATATCAGACCCCAAAAGCAACTATTTCCACAAATTGTGTATCTACAAGTCAGTAGTTACGGTTACAATTGTGTCAGTGCCTATTAGACAGCACTGATTTTTCCTTTCCAATGGTATTCTTTAGCAGATGGACACTAACACAAAGTGTTATAAACCTATCTGTTTAATTTTTTTGGTAAGACTCTAACCATGAACCTCATCCTTTCACTAGCTGGATGAATGGCAGGAAGATACCTTTTACATGCATACATTTCTCATAAATGTAACATTAATTTAGTTATTTATTTGAACCTACCTTTTAAATGGAAAAAAATATCACTATTAACAGAAGTAAAACTTAAGGAGAATGTTTGACAAATAAATAAAGCCTTTGCTATATAAAAAAAAAAAAAAACACAAAAAAAATTCAGCAACTATTGTCCCTCCCGTGACTCATTTTCAATCCCCAAGTAAAAAGAGCACATAGTATAAAACCCCCTAAACTTTGTAGTTTTGTCTAGGACTGTATGAAAATAGCTCCTGCTGGGTGAGGTGTTTGTTTTCATGCAACAAACACAAAACTCCATAAATGCCATAGGCGACAGCTATCAAGTGCCACAAAGGTATTATATCTGAATAATACCTGAATTAATGCAATATGTAAGAAAATAATTTTTTTGGATGTACTTGGAAATTTTTAAGCACTGAAACTGCTAATTTCCTATATATGGCATTCAATTTTCAGTGTCCAACTTCCAGAAAATAGCACATGAAGAAATTTCCAGTCTAAATTGCTTTTAGAATAAAAATAGTTCACAAAAATGAAATGGAGACTATGGTTATGATTTATTAAAATTATATAGAAATTGGATTTGTAGCCTAGAATTGGTATGAAGTACTAGCTTCAAAAATATATATAATGTAGTCATCTTTAATGATTACATGTCTGAAAACTTGTGCATGCACTGCACAATCAATGTATGCATTATTAATCGTCATTCTTAATTTCAATTATTTACTAGAGATGAAGAAATCTACAAAAAACCCTTATAATTTATTTTATAATTAATATTTGAGCACTTAATATAGCATTTATGAAATCACGGAAAGCTGTAGTTATGTCTTGGTTATTGTTAATTGCAAAAAAAATTTATATATTCTATTAAATGCAAACAACAGAAAATAAAATTGCAGACACAAATTTTAAGAGAGCAGCTTGTATATTTTATGGTTTATATATATCCAAAGACTGAGAATTATTTCATTTGAAATTGATGAGAAATTGCTCATTTTCAGTAAAAAGAAAACTGACTGTTGAAATGTTAAGGATTAGTTCATTACTCTGCAAATACTAAATGACAAAACCCCCCAAAACTGATGAAACCAAACCCCATAGGCTTTATGCTTTGATAATGTACAAACTTAACAATAAAAGAGATATAAAATAGCATATTAATTTTAATATAGTTTAGTGGTGTTGCTGGGGAAGTATTAAGCTCTAAGATTTTAATATTCATATTATTTCAGTATGGATCAATATACTGTCTAAATAATGTTTACATTTTCACTTACTATAATTCTTTACGAAGCCCTTGTGAGGAAGGAAATCAAAATTATATCTCTGTCAGGAATCATTACACTTGCATGGTGATATGCACTTTTGGACAGTCTGTCATTTAGTAAAAATTTTGAAGAAAAACATGTATGTGGAGCCCCACGTATATGCAGAGATCAAGGGCTTATATCCACACAAGTGGAGCATCAGATTGCTTCTGATAAAAAGGGGAATATTGCAGTGTGCAGACTTCTGAAAGTACAGTTATCCTGTAGTGAGGAATTTGCAGAATCTGCAGGATCCGACAGGGATCAAGGAGGTTTGTGTTAACAATGCAGTACTGCTGCAAGACAAAGAAGAAATGCTTTCTCTTTCATCTTTCTAAATATCAGGTTTAATAGGATAGAAGCAACTAATCAAGCAGTAATCTATTTTTGTAGGAAAAACATGTGCCATACATTTTCAGCTTTAACTAAAAGCTCATAATTTAGTTTGTTTTTTTTAATTTTACCACTTGGCTGAGTTTTTTTAACATGTTGAGAATACTAAAATTGAAATAATATTCACTAAAAGCTTTAAAAATTACATGGAAATGCTGCACTAGACAAATAAATTGGTACTGTCTGGTATGAAAAGAGCATGTTAAGAGCTGGAAGCAACTTCCTTCAGCAAGTAGTTTAACAAAAAAATAGATCCTCAGCTTTGAAGAATCTAAGTTAATGGAACACCACACTGAGTCAGGACCCCACTGGTTCAGGACATACTGCCATACTGTTATGTCAATAGCACCCAGAACCTTATTCCACTCTTTGGTATGACATGCATTTGTTATTGTTAGTGACGTTTTTCATTCGCAGAGCAAAACTCAACTTGCAACACTCATGCAACGTAAATTAGAAATATTGCAGCTTTATCTCTGACTATTTATTGAAACAATACTTTCTCATTGGTTATCGATATCCTCTGGCTGAAATAGAAGCTCCCTGTCTGTCGAGCCTTCAGAGAGCCAGAAGTGAGAACACACTTTTTGAATGCTTGATAAGGCACCCTGGTACACACACACGTGGAGATTGTGTACAGGCAAACTGGCCATAGGTTTCTGCAGTAGGAGACGATTGGTGCTCTGAGCCAGGAGCCACAACTGGAAGAGGATAGTGTGGAAAATTTGGTCCAGAAAAAAAGAAACCTTCAATGTCTGGTCTTGAAAAACAAAAAGGAAAGTAAAAGGAGAAATGGCATACAGTCAAGACTGTATTATCTGGAAAGTTCTTCAAAACAGTTTCTTCCCCTCCTCTGCTACTCCCTTCATATAAGAGTTTCCTGGCCAAGGCAAGGGCAAAAGGAAGAACACTTGAATCCAGACAATTTAGACGATATTGTTTCTTTGTACTGAGTTTGGCAGACAACAGTGCTTCTCTCAAATCCCACAGACTGATAAGAAAAGTTAATTTCACCAATTTATTCTCTGAAAGACTGAGTCCCAGTGGGAATACTGTATGAAAATGTTTGGCAAATAAATCTACTGTTTGGCAGATATTCAAAATTATACTGGAAGAAGTCTGAACCATTTTTTTTTCCGGCATAGCAAATTTTTGTAAGAAAAAAATAACAAATTCACTTATTTTTAGTTCAATTTCCTTGTTTTCCAGAGATAGAACTATTTTTAAAAACTACATAATTCAATGTAATCAACTATAGATTAATAAAAGACAAACCAATAAGCCTTTTCCCTCTTGAGAATAACTATGACTTGCAAATCAAGGAGCTGTATTTCCAATACATACATATAATTTAAAAACATTCTGATAATATTGTATGATATGGTCACTTTACTATAACTATTTGTTTACAACTTCAAAAATATTCTGAATATTTGCATTTGGTATCAACACAAACAAATTATTTTTGAAATTAAAAAAATCCTTTAATTACAAATTAGCTAACAAAGGAAGGATTTTTCAGGACTAGAAATTAAAACCTTTCTTCAGAAATACCTCAAAACTTGTCCTTCCTCCATTTTGTCTTATTTCTAGAGAACTCAAGTGATAACAGGTGGTGATAATTGCAAATTTACGCCAAAATTCTGCAAATAATTACCCATTGTAATTGGGCAGTGTTTTCCTCACTAGGATATCAATAAAACAGTCCTGTTCCATGCCTCATGCCAAAGTAGAGTAAGTGTGGCACAAGCACCTCTGGGCCCTGCACCAGTGGCATACCATGAGGGTTACATGCACTACGTGTGACAAGTCCCCAAGAATCCCAGTAAAATTCAAAGATAGAAATCTTTCACATCCATACACAATCTAGTCCAATGCTTACCTTCTGTCACAGTTAGAAAGCTTTCCTTAATGATAATTGAGGAAATTAATGAAATTGCCTCTGATACATTTTCAGCCCATTATTTCTTGTTCTAGTGCCAAGGGACATGGAGAACAATTTCTTCTTTTCCTCTTTGCAAGAACCTTTAAATATTTGAAGACAGTTATCATGTCTCCACTCAGTCTTCTCTAGACTAAACAAACACAGTTCTTTCAGTCTTTGCTCTGGGGTCATATTTTGTAGATAGTTTTGTTATTCTCCACTGGATTTTTGCCAATGGATCCCACATCTTTCCTGAAGTGCAGTGCCCAAAACTAGACATGGTATTCCAGCTCAGGCCCCAACACTGCTCTCTGCATACTGTGGAGAGAAAAAATTCATGTTTCTTATGCTTAGCATGCCTGTTAACAGATGCTTGTATGCCTGCTTCTTTCATCTGAGTATGACAGAGATTACATATATTGGGTCAGATCCTCTAAAATACCAAGTTTCTCTTTGGGCATAAATATTGCATTCTCACTCTGCACATGATTATTTCTCTGCCTTTGCACTTGTTTTTACTGAACTCCATCATACTTACTTCTGACCATTCCTTCTACCCCTCAAGGTTATTTTAATTCCTATTTGTCGTAGCTTAGCCCTGGTGGCAGCAAAGCACCATAGAGCTGCTTGCTTCCTCACTCTGCTGGATGTTGGGAGGGAGGAAATTCGCAACGGTGGAAGTGAGAAAACTCATGAGGTGAGATAAAGACAGTTTAGTAATAAAAGAGCTGACAGAGTGAATTTCCAGTTCCACTATTTTAGGTCATGATTAATCAGATTTTACAGCCTGGTAGGTTAGCAAAAGCCTAGACAATAAATGCAGTATATGGATGGAATAGTTGTATGTTTTATGCCAATGGTTCCTACATGTGCTGGTGTGGTGGACTCATTATAACAAAGAGCCCATGTGAGCATATATGGATCTTCTGTGCAGGAGATCTAAGTGAGCAATGTCGAATCTACCATTTTATATCTGGCATTGCTGGTAGGACTATCCACCTAACGCAGTTTGTAAATGCATGCAAGTTCATATGTTTCAAAACCACAAAGGAAGCAAAGTAAGAACAGATTCAGCCGACAGTTGAACAAAAGCAGTTGAGACCACATACAAACCAAGAAAATCTCAGCCTCCAAATAATTTGATTTAGACAACCAGCCGTGACTTTAAAAGGTATGGACTATATACATGGACCTGTTTTTCCTCACAGCTGACAAAGATCTATTTTTGATGGATCTATCCTCACAGGACCTTTGCCAAAATGATAGTTACATTTTTACTGGTCTACTTTAGTGCAATTTTGAAACTAATCTGTTAGTCATTCCCATTGAGTGTACTTTTAGTTCTCACAGTGGAGCAGGCGTCAGGGCACAGACTGTACTACGTTTGGAGGGAATACACTCACAAGATGGGCTCGGTTCAGAGCAGCAGGCTGGAAGGAGCCCAGGGCCTGAAGCCTGTGTGGTGCCCACGGTGCTCTCAGCACTCACTCACACACTCTGCAGATCCCTTTCCATTCATCTGGATTACAGACTCCTAGACACAGGCACCAGGGAGCATGGAGTCACTTCTTGCAGATATAGGTATGGGATTCTTCTTTCAAACGGAATTATTAACTACACAAAAATAATGACCTCAACTAAATGTAGCCTATCTTTTAACAGCTGCAACTTGCCCATATTGGTATCTCATAGTTCATTCTCATACAGCAACAAGGAGGAAGGCTAGTTGTATTTTGGCATTTATTCCCTCATATTGCAACCATTTACCCATATTTTATATAAAATATCCTCTAAGCTTACTGAACTCTCCCAATCCACATAATGCAAATTTTTTGTCATGTTTTTGTTTTAAGCAGACCAGTGCCTATTGCATGAGACCAGTACATTATTAATTTCAGCAGAGTAGCTTAAGGAATGAAGTATTAATGAAGTAAATAGCAAGGTTTTATCATATGGGAGTAAACACATCTGCATTTTCACAGACTGAAAGAATACATTTCCAGATAACCATATTTCAGTGATGAAAGACCACACTGAAACAGAAATTCCATGAGCTAATAACATGCTGCACTTAATGGAAAACAATGTGATACTCCCCATGGTTAAAAACTACAAATAATGAAGACCTAAGGCATGGAAGCCTAGTATTTGCATTAAAGAAAAAAAATTAAAAATTATAAGCTTGTTTCAACTACCTTAGGCTCTTTAGATACTGAATCATTTTAGACAGTCCAACTTCTTTTTTTAATCAACACAGGATATTGAGCAGTGAGTTTCAAGAATGACATTTGTTTTGCTGGCTTAGGAAAGTGGGGAATCCTTCCATTTGCCTTTAACAGTAAATGATAAATCCAGTGCTGTCAACAGATTTGCTATACCTGGCAATGCGCAGATGAATAATACTTTGATAAAAAAAAGAGTTTTCTATTCCAGTAATAACAAAGTGAGTGATCTTGTTGAAAGGAAAAGCCTGGCAAATGTGAAGGGTTACACAGATGCTCCCAAAAGGCTCATTCCCCAAACAGTGGTATTAAGCCATAACAGAAGTAATCTTAACATTAAAAATAATTGCTAGTTTTATCTTTAAAATATGAAAATGTGAGTCCTTTTGCTGTATCTCAACAGACTGAAACATTTTACATGAAGGCAGAATGCATTCTTCTCTCCACTCTTCAGTTTTAGCTGAATGCCATTGCAACGCCCAGCAGTAACTCAGTGTGTGCCAAACATGAATATTTTTAAGCGTCATTTGAGTTTGAGAGGCTACAGTAAGTGATGGGAACATAATCGTCTTGGGAATCTACAAATAACTTTAAAAAAGCTCATAAATCTGGCTTTCATGTTTTGGTTTTCAACAGCTTTATGAAATATGTCAAAGCCTGAACACAGTGAGTTCGTTTTCCTTCAAATTTCTGCGGATTGACTTTTCTCAATCTTTTTTGATATGCTGCAGAGAAACAAATAAAAAGGACTTGGCATAAAAATCAGGCATCATCAAATTACTTTTTTTAAAAGTTGCTTTCTTATTTTAATTTTTTTTGGTATCAACAGAGGAAAAACTAAGTTGGGCAGCCTAAAGTATTTCCTCATCAAAAAAACCACAAAATGTTTCTGTTTAGCACACAATATATTACAACATAACAGAAAAAATACTAATGAAAATGTGATGTATAATTAAAAGATATTTTTTCTTAAATTGTTTAAAAAATATGCATAGTAATGACTAAGCACAACAGAAACCGGGAGAGCTGCATTTAGAAGTCCCACCCAAATTCTCTACTTACAGGGAAACACATGAACTACAACGATAATTAGCAGGGAATGCTTGGTTTTTAAAATATGAACTAAAGGGTGAGTTGAAATTACATCAAAGTTCAACAACTTCTTTAAAATTGTCTGAAAATCACAAAAATGAGTCCACTCAAAGAGACTACCTGGCATCACATGTGGTTCAACTGCTGTGGAATGCTGCCAACTGCAAAACTAGACCTGATCTCGGTTGCTCTCAGAAACTCCCAAAAGAACTGCTATCATGATTACCTCTGTTCTGTAACTTCCCTGAGAAGTACTCCTTGGCAGGAATATTTCTTCATGTATAATAACATCTCCTCTTCACTTAATCTATGTCACAAATTGGAAGATCCCATAGGAAGAACAGAAAGCAGAGACATTTAATCCTCCAGCACTAAAAGTAGCAAGTGGAGTTGCCAGCACACACAGAGCTAAAAAACCCCCAAGGTGTTCAAATATTTGACCAGGTGTTTTTTATCAATTACGTTTTAAAATTACCATTTCTCAAGAAAAGTTTTTTGGAGGGGACCACTTTCTTCAGAAGTGCTAAACAAAAGACATGATTAAAAATTTATATTTGAAGATTATTTTCATGAACTATTGTACTTTTTAGCATGGCAATAATATAAGAACTTTGACTATATTGTGACAGCAAGCTGGGACGGTCTTCTGTACAGCTGAGGGAGAAATATTTATGTTGTGAACACAGAGTAAATTTAAAGCTATGAAAGTTAGTAGGGTAATGGCTGAGTACCTCACACTAAATTTATTCTCTTTGCTCTTCTTATTTGTCAAGTTAAGGATAAGCATTTCGAAAGGACTTGTTTTAATAGAGTGAAAAAATGGATTCACAAACCGCAGTGTAAGTTGTGCATGGTAACAAATGATGCTTTTCTAAAAATAACTGATTCCAGTACCTGTTTAAGGAATTGATGCTTACCAACTTGTGAGCTAATACACTAAACACATTTACAGCAGATTACCCCCCTGTTTTCTTCTGAAGAGTCTACAGTAGGCAGATCAGACTCTGTGTCAGTAACCTGATCAAATGTTGGAGGAAAACAGAAGTCCAACATTGTTGCTGTAAGAAGTTTGAGACATAGGCCTAATTTAGAACATAATCTTTTTCCTGATTAGGATTTCCGATGCATTTGGGATTTGAATATGTAATAACATTTTTGTTTTTTATCACTTATTTCTAATTTAACTTTTTTTAGTGACAAAGATAATTTCACTTCTTTGATATTTGCATTTGGTCTTGCAGGAACTATCTTAATGAAGATAAAATAAAAGTATGACTCTAAAGGTAAAGCTATTGAAGTGCAAATCTTAAGTGGCAATCTAAAATCAATTCACAGGAAAGTCCACTTGTTTATTGTAAATGTAATGGTGATCTTCTAAAAACCTTTTTTTAAAAAAAAAAAAAAATATTCTTGTAAATTCCATATGGAATTTGGGTTTGTTTTAAATTTGAGTTTGCCAGTTATGATGTAGTTAAATACAGAGAACTAGCCAGACTTATTATGGTAGTGGACTTTCAGTGACTTCTCATGGGCAAAGTTTGTAGGGTCAAACTCCTGACCCTGTCCTCCTTTCTGAGTTCCTTTCCTATATTCCTGCTGTTCTTTGTCTAAGAATGGTGCAGGATCGAGTGTCTACTACTTTCTAGTCTATCTGGATATTACTGAAGTGCTTCAGCTTTAGTGATAGCAAAAATCCTTTTCAAGATGCTGCCATTGCATATACAAGCAGTTCCAATTTGAAAACCAGAGGATACTCAGAAAGTACTGTACATAAAATATGAGCAACTGGGAGTTGAGCTTAAATGCAAGATAAATACCTTGAAGCACAGAAACACAGTCTTCAAGCAAAACTACTAGTTATTCTCTAGTCACACATCTGGATATCTTAGATAAAACACAAATGTTCAATAACAACTCTCCTGCAAATTAGTTTTATACTAAATGTATGTAAATAAATATTTATCATATCTGGCTCTGTCTCAATCCAGAATTCCCACTAAAATCCATGAGAATAAAGTGGGTGTATCAGGAATACAGCTGTAGTCCTTATATCAATGCAAACTCTCATGACATAACAGAAGAATACTGAGAGAATGAGGGAAAAGAATCTAATCTAGCTAGTCTCGCATAAAGGAAAAAGTTTGAAAATGTCCTGCATACTCACTGGATCATGTGTCTATTTCTATTTTAAAATTCTGCTAGGTTTAAAATTGAGGAGCTAACATGGTAGTTTCTGTGGAATATCTGTGGAATTTTTTCTCAAAATGACATTATTGATTAAAGTGTAGTGCATTTGTCCTTATGCTGTGGACTGATACTGGGAGAGTTATAAAGCCATCATTGCTCAGACTACTAATGGAGGCAAGAACTCACTGCACAGCACTGGAATTGCTGGCCAGCCTTCGCGTACGAAGATCCGGGGAAGGTCTCTTTTCCTTTCAGACCTTCCAGCCTGCGCACTGGATTTTTTAGGTGAGACACAGGGCGCGCAGATCTGAGCCCACCCTTTAATCCCGAGGTTCAATCTGCCGGGCCAAAGCGATTCTGGACAGTGGCAGCTGAGGTCCTCCTCAGGACGTAGGCAGATTGCCCCCTTGCAGGGCTAACGAGCTCTGCCTGCCCGGGGAGCAGCCTAGCCGGGACTCGAACCCGGGCCCCAAGCAATTGCTATGCCTGGATGCTAACCACTACACCACCAGGGCTCCCACAGCACTGGAATACTCCTGGGGTTAAACACAGAAACAGTAATGATGTGCTTTGGAGGGAATTCAATAAATCCTTCTTATTAAGAAAAGGCCAGTGTCACACAGACTTTGAAGGAAGGGGAAAGCTAAGTCTTCTCCTGAGAAGATACACACATAAACTCCAAAGTGGTTTTTAATGATTCCACAGCTAAACAAAACTACATGGTATCGTCATGCTCTTCTCTGGTATATAACAGACCTCTTATTACAAACAAACATGACAATAAAAAATTAAATAATCTCATACTAAACTTAAAACAGTAGTTTTAACAATTACAACCTTATCACAGCTGATTACTTCTCCAGTTTGAAGTAAAGCAGAAATCAGGTATGAGATGACTAAAGAAGGAAAAATAAAAATACTTTGACTAAGCAAGTTTTACATTATTTCATAAATAAAAGCAATACATCAGGTTTCTTATGCTCATTAAAAGCTGAATGTATTCCCTGAGACACACTCCAGTAGTGCTAGCATGATATAGTCACAAAGCATGCATATTAGGGTGACAGCTAAAAAGCAACAGAGAGCTTTGCACATAATCTAAAACTAAATCTGTATGTAATTTCCTTCCCTTTGTTAATTGAAGATTAAAACTAAATCAAGGGGAAGCCTTCTATGAGGCTACTTCCAACAACAGATGACTCAACTAGCACCTGAGAATTTGTTGTGCTTATGTGTACTGAGGTTCTGAACTTCCTGTTTCAATAAAATACCAAACAAGTTGTGTTTCCTTTACAAATAAGCTATTACATCAAACCCTGTTCCTATAATTTCAGTTTTTGTCCACATTCCAACATTTTCTTTGGCAAATGTAGAAACATTCTAATTAAAGAGAAGAGAAAAACAAGCATCATTCATCATGGTAAGAATGAATGCTCAAGAGAACATCCTTACTGGTTACTTGTTCATTCAGTTTAATTTGGCTTTTTAAGTGCACTTAATTATGGCATGCAGTTCTCTGAGATAAAACATGGGTAACAGTTTCCACTAATAGTGTCTTGTGAAAGCTATTAAAGGTAATAATTCCTCTAATGCCATACAAATGTAATACCACCTGTGTAAAGTAATTAAAAATATTTTTAGAGCACCATAATACTTGAAATACACTATTCTTTAACATATCATTTGAAAAATTTTAAAGTGGAAATGTTCCTCTGTTTTCCTCAGCATAATCTATAAGAGCAATAAGAATCCTTTCCAATGTCCCCTTTCCTAATTTTCACACTTTTTGTTATTGTTAGATTCCAGACGAAAGACCTCGGTCTACTTCCTTTGCAATTAACCACAAGAAAGACAAATTCCCATGAAAAGGTAAATACCAGACCTGAAAACCCAGCACAATGTAGTTGTCTGCTTAAGTACAATACAGCCTGTATATTACAACATATGTGGTTTCTTTCCTAAATTTATTTAACCACAGAATTGGAAGTGCTGATTCACCAAGGCAGACGCTCTAACTTAAAAGGACACTATAACAGGGCTTACAGTTAATCAAAAAAATGTCATTTTGGGTAAGTCCATGTGCACGTTGTATCTTTGTGGAGAGCACTGCTTCTTTGTCTTTTAAACCAAAGGCTTTCAGGAAATGAAGTTAAAAGCCCAGTCAGCTGCTCAGGGTTGTGTTCTAGACAAATCAGGAATGCAGTAGAAAAAAAACCCACTGTAGATGGTTAAAGCCAAGAGAGGATGCCGAAAAGTTCTGATAAAAGAAACACTACGATGTCCGCAATACCCTCCAAAGGCAGCATGAAAATAGAAATAGTGCAGTTAATCCTGGAAAACCCTATATTTGAGAAATGATCTCATCAAAAAGGAGAATGACTTGGCAGTGTTGTTGAGGAGAAGCCAGCAGTCCTAGAGCAGGGGTGAGATGCTCTAGGGGAAAGCACACAACAGGAGATTGGATGGCAGTGTGCACTCACAGCCCAGAAAGCCAACAATACCCTGGGCTGCATCAACAGCAGTGTGACCAGCAGGGCAAGGGAGGCGATTCTCTCTGCCCTCTTGAGACCCCACATGGAGTGCTGCACCCAGCTCTGGGGTCCTCAGCATAAGAAGGGCATGGAACTCGGAGCAAGTCCAGAGGAGGTCACAAAGGTGACCAGAGGGCTGGAGCACCTCTCCTACAAAGACAGGCTGAGAGAGTTGGGATCGTTCGGCCTGGGAGAAGAGAAGGCTCCTGGGAGACCTTAGAACAGCCTTCCAGTACTTTAAGGGGGCTGCAAGAGAGCTGGAGAGAGAATTTTTACAAGGGCATGTAGTGACAGAACAAGTGGAATGGCCTTCAGATGAAGGAGTGTAGGTTTAGACTAGATACTAGGAAGAAATTCTTTACTGTGACGGTGGTGAGGAACTGGAACACCTTGTCCAAAGCTGTGGATGCTCCACCTCTGGAACTGTCCAAGGCCAGATTGGACAGGGCTTTGAGCAACCTGGTCTGGTGAAAGGAGGTGTCCCTGTCCAAGGTGGAGGGGGTTGCAGCGTGATGATCTTTAAGGCCTCTTCCAGCCAAAACCATTTTGTGATTCTATGAACTCCAGAAAAAAAACAACCAAACAAATCCCAAACAAAACTCCAAAACCAAGAAACAAACCTGAAGCAAAAAACCCAAGAAAAAATATTGTCTACTTCTAATATCAAATGAAGTACTATGTGTCCTTCAGCATCTCCTAAGCAGCAACCAGCTCAATCCACATCAGACAGAGAATAATAATAATAATAATGGGATCACACTGTGGTACTGCTTCAAGAAGCACATCTTTTGTTTCATAAGTATAAGCTTAGCCAGATCAAAAACCCAATGGGGTGAGACAAACAGATCTTTCAATTATTTATGCCATTCCTATTTTATAGTTTCTCTTCTAAGCCACAATTGACTCAACTATATAGTTCCACATATAGTGCAAAACTCCTTAATTAACATCATAGTTATCTACCTCCTTCATGTTAGACTAAACCCAGAATTTCAATAATAGTCCTCAATAAAATCTGTAAAGTTTGGCTTTTGTTTTGCTTTTTTTTTTTTGAAACTGCAGCTGTTTCAAGGTACTTACAAATGTACCTTGATTCAGGCAGGAATCTCTTGAGGCTAGGTAAAACTTTTGGTAGATCACTAAGGTTTTGGGACAAGTTTTGCAGTTTTAACATGGTAGTGAGTACCCCTTTAAACTGATTCTTAAATGTGTATTTCCTTTGATTTTAGAAAGTTAGTAGTAAACAGAATTTTCACACTTTCCCCCTGGATTGTCCCAAACATATTAGTTTAAAAGATAGATACTAATTAACAGCTACTGTTAAAACAACCAAGAAAATTCCACCCCATTCAGACTACCCATAAAATTCCTGTCCCTCAGGCAAACATACTGCTGTTAGACTTCTCTCTCTATAATAGATTTAAAAGTAGGCATGACATGCAGCAAAGACTATTGAAGGTGACCAGAATCAGGCTGCCTCATCTCCACAGGTAAAAGTCTCTCATGTGAACCACTGCCAGTTTTCTGCTTGAAATGAATTTGATAAAGCCTCCAGGCCACAAATAAATCTGGTAGAATGAAATACGGGTAAATTGTGACCTTTCAGCCAGATTGGGAAAAAAGAAAGGACAGAAATATTCTTCTGAAGATCAAAAGGTCCCTGGTGCAGACACTATCCTTTGTTTTGGATTTGTACAACGCATTAAATGCAAAGTCTGGTTTTATGTTCAGTGGAAAATAATGAATTTGTAATGGTAATATAGTGACTAGCAAAGTGAGGCTCTTTTTTCACTGCAGCCTCTGGGACTAATTTCAGGCAAATATTAAATAATACTTTTCAAAAATTATTAATTTATACCATCTTTTAAATACTTCTAATAAATAACTTCAATACACAAGACATAAATCATTGTAAGAAAAACATGACAATGGAACTTCTTGCCTTTGAAAAAACCTCTGAGGTCTACAACAGAATCTCATCAACACATAATAAATCACAAAACAGAAAGAACAAGTACAGAAGTATGTTCATATACAAAAACATACTCACAAGCACAATAAGTCAAAATCATTGCAAAGTAAATCAACTGAAGATGGAATTTAGTTCAACAAGCATCTTATGGATACATTTTAAAATTGAATTTTTTTGGTGCTTGTGTGGTTGGAGCAAGGGTATGGAAGTTAGGAATCAAAGGAGCCTATTAAAATGCTTATATCAGGGAAACGAAGACTAGCAGGACAAAATTTGGCACATATCCATGGAGTATTTTCTTCATATTAGCTGTGAATTACTTCAGCCTCAATTTTGGAGGACAGAGTTCTGCAGTTAAGATTATACCTTAGACACACTTATGAGAGTGCCTGAGAAGACAAGCTATATCAGCTAAAATGTACCAAAATGTAATGCTCTCAGGAGATGTAACTGAGAAATACATTCAGAAAAATATCAGGTGTGTAGGCCTTGATCCTACCCTGTAGAGGCATTGTCATGGCAGACTGCCATGTAGAGTCAGTGTCATATTCTCTTCCAAGAACATGAACAGAGTTGCAGCACAACCTTTTGCTTATGCCTATATAAAGAAACAGCAAGAAATTTACTAAAAATAAGGGAACTTTAATTAAATTAATAAGATTCACTTTTACTGGAACCATTGCATGATACTGTGTTTTGAGGGGGTCAGATTTGTAACTGATTTTATTGCCTGGATATAGTGTACTACAATTATAATAAACAAAAGCCAACAAGAGCATCTTAACAGCTGTCTCCACTAAAACTGCCAGACCAGAAATTTTCCCTTCCCAACATAGCTATGTCCCCACAAAGTTCCACCATATTTTGGCTTCTTCAGTTGTTCCATCTAGAACTACTATTAAATAAATGATAATATAATGATAAGAGCCCATAATTCAATACATTTTTCCTCTTATAAAACAATTTCTTGATACACACATTCTTCTATGCTACATAGAAGTAGTTCTCTACAATTTCACCTTTTAAATAAATGGAATGTATTTTGGACTGACAGCATTTTAACTATTACAGATAAACACTGCATATAACCCCGATTTACTGTTATGCAATAAAATATACATAAACAAATAAAATACATATAAACAATTCCTTCTGTCATAATAAGTATGAGGATCAAGTAAGACAAAGCAGGATTTCTGAAGCTTTAGCTATATAACCCCTGCGGGGCTCCAATGGCTTAACCAACAAAAAATCATTATATGCAGCAGCCAGGAGGTTTTTTAGCACATTCTGGTCTCATGAAACTCTCATTCTTCCATTTTGTTCATATATGGAAGACAGAATGCTCCTTCTTCTCTCACTACCATCCATACATGCAGGAGGTTTCACTCATAAAATACTGAACATGTACAGAGAAACCTTTTTTATTGAAGGATAAAGGTATTTAGATGGCAGTGACTAAAACAATCATGGTATTTCGAGGCATTAAGATAATATACATTACTTACCCTAGGAAAAGAATATTAAATCTAAAAGCTGATTATTAGCATCAAGCACTTTTACAAAGTGTACGTGACTGTCTGCCAGTGAGCTTGTAATGAATCATGCAGGCAAACATAATCACAGTGCAACATCACCAGAAGAGAAAAGACAAAGGCACATAAACGTAACCATTTTTTTTTCTACTCTGGAAAAAAGATCAAAGTAAAACTTTGATTGTGTTTTTAAATGATAACACAGTTTCTCCAAGCACTGATTTTCTAGAAGTGCAAATTAGAGTTCAGATGATAATGAAAAAGCGTTTGCAATGCACTTGTAATGTGTTACAATTGCAGCAAAGCAGTAATTTACCAAATCTTCATCAATAGAACAATATAAATCTCTGTTCTTCCTAAAAATTAATACTGGCTGCAAAGATGACTGGGCCTGGCTCTGTTCTTATTACTTGTTTACTAGTTTCAGCTTCCTTACTGCAAGCTCTGCTTGCTCTTCTGCTACTTTGTTATCACAATATTTCCCTTTTAAACACATCTTAGTGTTTCTTTTCATTTAAGAATCACGTCCTTTCAAGAAACTCCGAAAACAAAAAGCAAGCAAACAAAAACTGCATTTTTGGTTTATGAAATGTATGCTGTGTTTATGTGCAGAGAAAATTCGGGGCTGGAACGAGCTATCCTGTCAACACTTAAAACCTTCTTCTAGCAAAAAATTTACATTCACTCATTTTTCATTTCCGTGTTAGTCCAAACTAGTCAAATGCAGAGAGGAAACTGGTGGCATACATCACAATTACAAGCAAAGTAAGCAGTGAAAAGTTTTTGTGACCAAAGTGTACCAAGGCAGCAAGATCCTATTAGTGAGATATATGAGGCCATTGTACTATAAGCAAGGACTACAGAGTCGTAAAAAGGAATTATAGAACTGATTTTTATCCTGGAAAATTAGCAATGAAGATAAAACATATGTCTTTTTAGAAGCTAATTGAGGTGTTAAAAGTTATTTGTAAGTCGTTGCAGAACATAATCATGTGCTCAAGTGCACAGATTAGGCACATCAGGCAGAGAAGCCACAGAACTAGATGGGAGTCCTTCCCAAAATGGGTTCCTGAGCAATAATCAGATGCATCCATAAAGTTCAACAGGTTTCTAAAACAGTTTTATCTTGGCTATTTTGTCTGAGTATGCTCTGTATATCTGAGTATACTACATCTTTAAAAACTTTTGCATAAAATTGGCCTTTTGACTCAGCATGTCTTTGTAAACTAACATTTAAAGGATGTATTCCACAAAAACGATGCTATGTCTTCCTCCTTCCAGTTTGAGCCAATTTCCCTGGTATGGAAGCAGGATGTACCTCAAGTTCTCATGTCTTCACTGGTAATAAAGGATAAAATTAGTGCCAGGCTCAACAATCTGTCTTTATTAAATAAAAATAGTAATTTACATTCGCATCCTGAATATGTAAAATTTCCTTTCTTCCTTGTCTGTAACAATGTATCACATAACAGGGATTATTCCAAGTTTCACACAGACAAAGCAACAGCAATGGAGTATTGGAATATTAGAGAAGCAGCATATAACTTGCAGAAAGTGATAGACTAGTAGGACCTTTTCTAACTTAGGATCTAAAGTGAGACAACGTGTGATTTATGCCATCTCTTGTAACATAGTTAATTACTAATACTGAAAGCATGACAAATGAAGGTAAATATTCTCAGGTTCTTGCCATTAGACTGGGAGCTGAAGTACTTAAAAAATCCTCCTTTTTTTAATGATAAAAAATCACTAACCTGAACATTACAAAAGTTCTACCTGCAGCCACAGTAAGTTTTAGCAAGTGAAACCTGTATGTGACTGTGGATTGTATTGTAGACAGGACACCCAATTCCAGTTTAATTTGAAGTTTTTTATAGCATCTAAGAGATGTTGAGAGGACTTGCTTCTCATTTGGTATAATAAACCCACACATGCCAATAAAAAGGAGTAGAACAGTATTAGCTGTATAAAGAGATACAAGAAAACAACATCTTGAAAGCAATGCCAAATATGTCAATGTTATCAGTATTTACTTTCACATTCTGGAAATGTGAAAGGAAGGTCTTACAATGGGATTTTAAAATTTACATTTCTGGGACTGCTGGCTGAACTATACAGAAACCAGGATTCTGACTTTCAAAATCATGCTAAAAATAGGGTTTTTATTTATTTGCTGCCTTCTATTGCCATTTTGCAAAGGAACATTTTCATGCTTCCGTAACCATGAGGAATAGAATTATTTCCTCTAAATTTAAGCTATCATTTCTTTCTTAATCTAACTAGTTCACCATCTAGGACATAACAGACCGAGAGGACAGAGTAACATAATCACTGGCAACACCCAAAAACAAGGTAAGATTTTTCTTTCATCCCAAAACTTTTGAGAGAATTTGTAACAGCTGCAGTTTACATTTCAAATACAATCTAAACTACTCATGCACATAACATATTAAAATGCTCTTAGGCTTTTCCAAGCTCATAGATCAGAAGTACATTCTTACCTAAAGATGCAAAGGGAAACATACTATGATTTTTGGAAGTCTCTAAACCTACACCGAGAACCTCTGAAAATCTGTCTTTCATTTATGAACATTAAACATTTTAAAGTTTTAACCACAAAGCATTTTAAAGCACAGAATACATGGCTATTCCAGCTAGAGACATTGTTAAGAGTCGACTACAACAGCTGAGACCAGAGCAGAATATAAAAATTAGAAACAGAATAAGGATTTAGTCATCACTTATTCCTCTAGTTTTATTCTCCTGCCTGTAACTTTTATTTCTGCTGAGTTTGGCAGATGTCCCACAGAATGGGGGATGTCCAGTATTACACAGTCAAATCTTACGTCTCATATGAAAAGCATATGGAGTATGGCTTTCCACAGAGTTTCATTGAAACCAGGCTGGTTTTCAGATGCCTAGTAAACCGGAAAAATGACACAGTGCATACATGGATAAAACCTTCATGTTCAGCAGATGCACTACCAAGTACAGCGTATTTGATGTTCCTGTGCAGAGCCATTACACAGTCCCAAACTGTCCTGTATTTCAGCTATTAGTATTTAGAATTCACAGCTCTACTTTTATAGAAGAATATTAATTTAAAAAGAAGAAGAAAAAGAAAAGGACAAGAAAAAAAATCCTCTCTCCCTTATTTCTGATCCTGAATACTTTAATTTCTGTTTTTCTTCTGTTCATTAAAATTGCTTCATCCCACCAGCTGTGATATGGTGCAATACTTACTAAGCCATCTGCAATTCATTTTTTTGGAAACAGGTGCCTCCTTCTGACATGGAAGAGCCAGAAAAGAGATGGAATTTGGTGAATAAACATTTAATGAATTTATGAACATTGAGAAATCAATGAAAGGGTTTCAAGTTTCACTTATTGTAAAGCCTGATTTGCATCAGTCTTGAAAGCCAATATTTTAAGTAGCCGTAACACCTCTTGAAAATGTTTCCAATTGTTTAACTAGTCTACAGAATGTTTGGTGAGAAATCTGTATTTTTAAAAAAAATTCTCACTATGTAAAGCTAAAGCAAATGGCAACTGCTTGAGGATTCACATATTCTGGTTTATTTTAAAAAATACACTTGTATTTGAAAAAAAGACCGTTCTTGGCTACTGTTCATGTCATTAACAGTTTTAAAAGCCTTGGTCCATCCTCTATAAGCAGGCACAGGGTATCTGCAAATTACAATAATGCAGAACAGACACACATTTTGTTTACTTTAGCAGCTTCCGATCATTTCCCGTGACAGACTATCACAAAAAAGTTCTGACTGATACTAGAAAAGGCTTCTAAATGAGAAGACCCCAGTTCGCCTTTAAAGCATCACTTTTTTTCTTAATCCTCGAGGCTATGAGTTTATTGAAATAGCTATCTTAAAAGCAAGTGTTATTTTTCTTTATTGGGTGTACTGTAGTCTAAAACTGTGGGCCAGCAGAGTTAGGTCAGAGGTAAGTGAGTGCAGATTTTCTGCCCCCATTGCAGAACCAGCAAGGTAGAAAACATATGAATACAAAGGACCCCACGTCACGTGAAATAAATGTTTCAAAACAGAGGTTTTAAAAGTAGAGAAAATTGTGGCTTGCTCAGTTCATGATGTCCATAAAGTGCATTTAAAAAAAATTATTCACTGTAAATATGTTTAAATAAGTTTTCTTTAAAAAAAAAATCCGAAAACAAAAGTACCTATTAAGCCATTGTTAATTGTGAATAATTTGTTTGGTTGCAAACTTCTTAGTCAAGGTTTTCATGTGGGCAAAAATAGTTTATGAAGCACAGTCTCACTCTGATGCTTTTAGCAATTGGAATAGCTGTATTCTTTTGCATGTAATTGATGGAATTAATAACGTAAAATGAAGTTGTCCCAATATTGCAAAGAAATCTGAAACCATAATAATTTCCAATATTAAACCCACTGCTGCAATATATATTGGAATAATTATGCTTAACAGTTTGCAGGCATTAATATTAGCTTGTGCCTGATAGGTTTAATTTCATGTTTATGAGGAAAGGCAAGAATTATTTCAACTATATTAATTATATTTTTATCATCTGAAGAGGGATATTTTTTCCTATANCCCTCCCCTGTGGCCAGGTCCCTTTGTTTTCTCTTAAGTGCCCAGCAATTTGTTCCTTAGCAACACAACATGGGGAAAAATTCCTTTTAAGGAAAAAGAAAGAACAGGGAACTTCTAAAACCCCAACAACTGTAAATATGTTTAAATAAGTTTTCTTTAAAAAAAAAATCTGAAAACAAAAGTACCTATTAAGCCATTGTTAATTGTGAATAATTTGTTTGGTTGCAAACTTCTTAGTCAAGGTTTTCATGTGGGCAAAAATAGTTTATGAAGCACAGTCTCACTCTGATGCTTTTAGCAATTGGAATAGCTGTATTCTTTTGCATGTAATTGATGGAATTAATAACGTAAAATGAAGTTGTCCCAATATTGCAAAGAAATCTGAAACCATAATAATTTCCAATATTAAACCCACTGCTGCAATATATATTGGAATAATTATGCTTAACAGTTTGCAGGCATTAATATTAGCTTGTGCCTGATAGGTTTAATTTCATGTTTATGAGGAAAGGCAAGAATTATTTCAACTATATTAATTATATTTTTATCATCTGAAGAGGGATATTTTTTCCTATAAGCACTTTTCACATGGAGGCCCAACATAAACATTTTTCTTTCTTTCATCAAAGTGATGATGTTTGATGAGAGAAATTAAGAGATGAAAAAGCTTATTAAATCACTCAATTCATACTGCTGCCAGTACAGGATTTTCCTTTACATTTTTCAGTGTTTTGCCATCTGTATTACTCATACAACAGGGATTCTGCTGCTTTCCATGAGAGGCTTTTCTAGTCTCATAGATCTTTGCTTCAGAAGATATATCTTTATACTCTGTGAAATTAAAACAAAGTTTAGGCCATGACTTCCTACAGTTTCCCTGCCTGCTGTAGTCCTGCCTGGAATACTTCACAGCTGGCTGAAAACTCGGTCCAATGCTAGTCCATCCTTCCTCACCATGGGCTGCACGGGGGCTCCACAATAGCCCCTGCCTAAACATTTCAACTGACATTTACCAGGTAAATGTGCTCTTAACCTTGCAAAATGTGCCTACAGTGCAAAAAGAATTATCTTTCCAGGGTGAATTATCTATTTAGACCCCAATTCTTACTGGCCTGTTTTTGTTTGGTTTTTTTTTTTTTTTAAATCAATTCACAGTTCAAGTGAATCCATTACCGAAAGAGAAGAGAGGCAAACCAATCCAGTTTGGATGCAATAGTCTGAAAACAGTAATAAAATGAAAAATACTGATAGTACATTAACAACAGCACCTCGAGATGAGACAATGAAACACATTTGAAATCTTGAACACCCTACACAAGGATACAATTTTTATTAATGCAAAAAGAAGATATTCTAAGCTGGCTGAGTTTGAGATGACATCATCTAGTAAATATTTTAACGTATGGATTTTGCTTCCTAAAAATGATGCTCAAGTGGGTGGACAGGCAAAGGAAGGGAGAAATTAGCAGAAGAACATCAGCTGATCATCAATTTCTTGAACTAGAAATAAAGTTTTTTATGTTCGAGAAGAATGCTATTCACTGGACATTACTATTAAGGCTCAGGCCACATTGCTGAAGCAGGAACAAATCAGAATGTTTAATTTAAAACCAAAGGTGAAGCTTTATTAGTTATTTATAATAGAATTTCATCACAGATTTGACTGAAAATATTAACATAAAAATCAAGTAAGAACATTCAAGTACAAGCAAGGTGTTCTATAATCAAGTTTAAACCCAAGCTAATAAGCTAAGATTGAACTATTTGATTTGTAAATAAAAGTAATTTTGGCTGTGGCTAGCCTGAATGTGGTTTCACATTTAAACAATATAGACATCACCAATGTTGTCTCCAAATTTCCTGTACATATATTTCTAGTGAGACAGAATAGAGAGTTCTAAAGATTTGAATCTCCTGTGCAGGGAAATGACTCAAGTAATAATTCAGACTTAGACAGAAGTCTATTAAAAGGACTTTTCCTTATTGGTTTGTACTGGGAAGAAAATATACCAGTTTAATGAAAGGATACTCATAAGAGATTTGATCTTGTCTACATATTGCACTGGCGATGGAGGATTATCTTTCCAGTAAAGGAGTAATTTGGAGAGCTAAAGAACAGACTGTTCCTCAGCCAGTGAGGTACTTACATTAGTATTTACAGAGCAATAAGGTGTATGGAGGCAAGGAGGCCAAACTCAAAGAAGCTCTAGTCTTGGTATCTGTATGCAGTTAAACTTCGTCCTGTCCCATCCCAGGTTCTGTGACAAGAGAGTGACTAACAAGAGAAAAAAACCCACTTTAATTCCTTCCTTTGCTTGTACAGCAGTAAGACCAACAATAAAAAGAATGTCCAGTTTTTGTGGCAGAATCAGTGAGAGGGTGGGCAATGTTTTTGAGAACTATTACTGAACTATGTTTATTAGCACTGAAAAAAAGAAAATATTTATCTTTATGGAGTGCAAAAATAGTTTGCAGTTTCTCTGTCCTCTTCAAATTACACATCCATAATACAGTTCAACAAATATGAATGTATGAAAACATGCTGCAAATATTTTTCTTGCACTCTCCATAAAAAGGTTAGTGCATGTACTGTATTTTTTTCTTGAGGGAAACAGATGTCAGGAACTAGGTACCTTACTGTTGCCGTAAATGTCGTCTCCCTCTCTGAAAGCCTTGTTTATTCCTCTTACACAGCTTTTCACTTCCTTTTCATTCCCTCTTTGACATCAGTTTATCTTTGAATTCATATTCATAACTTGAATATGCTCTTCGGAAGTATGACATGCTGCTATTATCAAGTAAGTGTGCTATTACCAGATGAGAGAACCTTCCGCTAACCTGCAGGACTGCTTACAAGAGGAAGGATTTAAATCACAGGGACTGGGCTGATTTGTAAGGCTGTCTTATTGTCAACTGCTTAGACGTTTTAAAAATACATTCCTTTAAACAAACGGCACATGCATTTTTCTTTAGGATGTCAGTAAGGCAGATTTCTCATTTTCCAAAAGCCTTCTGGATTCTTTCAGAGTCTGCTGCCTTTTCACATCAACATAATACAGCATTCACATAATACAACAAAAGTCAAAACCTTACATAAAGATTTTAGGTTTAAATTGTCCAAATGCACAAAACAGTAATTAAAAAGACATTTTTCAAAGCATAGAAACAGTATATAAGCATACAGAGTAAGAACATCTGTTAAGTTTTTTCACTTATAATTCAGCAGTAAAGACTAAATACACAAGTGCTATGGGAACAATTTAAAAAACAGGTTTTAAAGGCTTTACTAGAGCTAGTTGCTACACATTAGCACACAAGTTATTTCATTCAGTTTCAAGCCAATGATAACCTGTTTACACAAGCACTTTATAACGCTTTGCCCAGTATGGGAGATAGACAGGGTGCAGCACTTAACACTGTCAGATACTCAGCAGTGCAGCTGTAAGACCCTAAACATTAGCTGTAATTTCCATGTTAGTTTTGAACTCATGCTATTTGAGTTTAAGATGTAATGACACTTGTTACCAGCTAAAGTTTGCTGTCATCACATAACTCTGAAGAGAATAAGCACAGCCTTTGGGCACTATAGCCAAACTATATAAAAACGTTTAGGAGGAAGGACATGTAGCAACTATTCTTCATAATCCTGGGACTCACTTCCTACTTCTGTATATGGATGACTCATCTTTCAAAGACTAAAATAACATTCATTATTAGAAAATGCTCACAGTGAAAGACACTACCATCTGTTCTACAAACCAGAACTTCATTAATGCACAGTGAGAGTCATCTTAGATTTGTGCCCTATATTATTTGTATAGACTTAGAGTTCGATAGATACTTGTGAATTCTACTTGAGATATCACTTGAAAATTTGGACTGAAAAAGGAAATCACTATAAAAGTAATAAAATGTCAGAAATAAGCATTTTGTATTTAACTAAGTTTTTGAATGTGAAAGGGATAATGACAGGAATTTAAAAACTCCCATTAATTAATGTTATTGTTATTACTCAAGATGTGATATCAAAAGTCCCAATCTAAATTAACATGACCAATTATATTTTAGGTACAGTAGCATCAATAACGTACTAAGCACACACATATATACAGATATAATTATGTATACATAAAATATAAAATGTCTTCTAATGTTAATACAATCTCAGTGAAAAAACCTTGAGAAAATGTTATATTAAAAAAAGGGGGTCACCAAAATAAGCCTGTAATATTTGAAAATATGCAATTATCTGAGAAAAGATATCCTAAGTTTAACCCAAGACAGTCCAGGAAAGCCAATCCAGCCAGCGGCTACAAAGAAAGCAATGAAGTTGACATACTGGTAGGAGAGGTGCTGAATTTAGACCTTCCAAATTTGAAGCTATTAAGTACATAACCTACTTGGATGCAGCTCTTATGATAGCAAAGTTGAGTGTAATTTACTGAGGCAGAACTAATATAACAAGCTTCACAAGCAAGTCACGTTTCAAATATTATGGAGGAGCCATACAGATTAGGTTACAAAATTCAATGTGTTGATGATAAGGACCAAGATAGGAATTTTAGACACATTAATGAAAGCATAGCATCAAAAAAGGGAGAGAATAAAACATCAAAGGAACAAAGGAAACTTTCAGATTATAGATTTAAATGCATTGAAGGATGGTGGCAGTATCAACTGTTAAAGAGAAAAAGGGAGCATGCAAGCAGTTCCAAGTGAATACACAAAGTCTAGTTTTGGCTGCATTATGCTTCCACTAGTGCTGTGACACCTAGGAAAAATACTGCATACCAAAATGATGGATTGGATGTTACAAGGCAAGATGGGAACAAACAGACTGAGTCACCAAGACAGAGTGGTAACTGAAATTTTTGGTGGATCATATTATTGACCTCTTGTCCCTTAGCAGAAGCACAATATGAGAACTATTGGGCAAATGCCCTCCCTTGTAAGGAAGGAGAGCACTCAAAGGAGACGTGATGGAACATCAGAAATGGAACATAAAGATGATTATGAATTCACAAGATGTTACACCAGATGTTCTGAGAGATTAGAAATAAGCCGCAGCTGAGAAAGTGAGTGGAATCCTGCTACTGTTAAAGAAGTCATGAGAGACTGGTGCAGAAGCTCAGACTAAATAAAAAAGATAACGAGCAAATGTGGGGAAAGTAGGAATGACTGGCAAGATATTATCATTATCACAATTTTTAAGCGCTAAAAATCTGAACTATGGGTCTTGATGAAAAGAAATTTTTTGGCTTATAGGAAAAGATAATAACCTGTCACTCCTCTGTTTCAAAAAGACTGTAAGATCTAAAAACAGACAAGATTTTCAGCAGACTAAAAATACAATAGGGTCCTGGATTCTGTCCCCTGTTTTTTAAGTTTCATGAGTCTTGTCCTTGTTGACATTTGATCCTGAGAAAAATGCTAAACTACTCACAGTGAAAGAAAATATTTTGAAGACAGCAAATGGAACTATCACTGAAGTACCTGGAACCAAAGGTAGGGACTTAACTGAGAGACCAAATGTGAGGAATATAAATACCAGGAATATATAAAATACTTTATTAATTTATTCCATGTTTCAGATGATTTTTCATCTCAGATTTGATTTTGAAGTTACATGTTCTCAGGTTACAGCATTTTCATTTATATATGTAGATCAAATATCCCTGTAAGAATGCAGCACCAAACCTACTTGTTTACATGGTTTTGCTTTTAGTTTGCACATATTTTATTGTTTAGTTTTCCCTTCCTAAAATGAGAAAACTGCTGAAATGAGAACTTATCTACTAAATCAAACATCCTGAAAGTTTTAGGTGGCAAAGTTTGCAGATAGCAAACTAAAAGCAAGCCAACATTTTCTTATATTAATTAAGAAGTTTATATGCTTCCTCTTCTATCAGATCTCACAAGAGCTCTGTATCTGCCGGTCAAACAGAAGCTGTGGAGCTCTAAGAAAAATGATAACTGAAAAGATAATGTTAGTCAAATTCAGGCATCTCTCTCAAAGCAGCCTAGTCTTATGCTGTATGGAATAAACCCAGAATTGGCTGAGTAAGGGAATTTACTGTTTCCCAGGAAAGGAAATTGCCTGCACACATCTGGCAAAATGTTCTAAATGTTTAAGTTTGACAAAATATACATTTCAGCTCTGCTTATAAGGTGAGTTCTGTAGAGTGGATATCTTCTTTCTAAAAAGGGAAAGATCTAATTTGTACTTTAAATATACCAACCGACTATTTGCTATTTTATGGCATATACTGTATACACTCAGTTCTAAAGCAAGCAGGAACTCACAGGCTAAAAGCTACATTTTCGTTTACAGGAAAAATGTATAATGAATGTAAATACAACACTCCATATTGACAGCAGAAATGAAAGATGAAGAGAGCAACAAACATGAAAGAAATACTGAGAGGATGTGACTAGTTTGAATTATGACTTTTTATTCAGTTTCTGACATTTGTAAGACTTCACGCCGAATTACTTAAATTCCTCCCTACTTCAACAGGTCTAACAAAGAAATCGTCCTTTGCATAACTGACAGGGGACAGATCTCAGTCATTCAGTTTTCAGAATAAGTCCTCCCCTTCAAGCAGAATTGTTATATTGCCTCCAAGGCTCAGTAAAAAGGCTGTATTCAGGCATCTTCCTTCCTCTTCCACAGATTTCAAGGACAAAAATGGATTTAACTTGCCTTACTTTTCACACCAGTTTTCTAAATTTAGCTGTTACTACTTTCTTTCCCCCTGAACTCTGACTGGCTTTGACTCCCTGGAGAGACAGAGAAGACCACTTCCTCCTTCACAGCTGGGAAAGCTGCTCCCAAAGGGATAGAAAGGGTGAAGGATCACAATCAGCTGCTCCAAAAGATGCACCAAATACGGCACTATGCTGTAGCGAAGGGTTAAAGGGATGCATATTTATTTCATTGGGAAGGTGAACACTCACTAACTTTCCTAGAGGTAGGAAAGAGCACCTCATTAAAGCAATGTGAGTCCACTGGACCCAGATGGGGAAAGAGCAGAACCCTCTCTCGGTTATGTGTGTGTGGGGTTGTATTCCAGTTACTGCCCCTATAGCCTGGGATTATCAATGAAAGGTTGGTGAAAACATTACCACGGTGAACCTCAGGGTGTTACCCCAAGAGCCAGATGAGAAGCACAGTGAGTAGTAGCTAACTGGTGGTGCCTGCTGTGCTTGTAAGAGTCTTCCATTAGGCAGCTGTCACTTCTCAGAATAATACCTGTGCTTTCTGTACCTTTTCCCCGAACTGCAGACAGCTGCCACGGCAACTGGCCATTCACTCATTCATACATTCATTCATTCACAACAACAACAACAAAAAAACCAAGACAAAAAACCAAACCCAGCTTAAAGCACAGTAAAAGGTGAACTTATTTCTCTTTCCAGTATTCCTACAACCACAGTTCTCCCTAGTGGAGGCCCAGGATACAGCAAGGCTTCCTAGGCAGTCTCCTCATTCAGTTTTGCTCCTGGCCTCATTACAGCACAAGGGCCTCCTGGGGTCATGCTTTGGCCGTTCATAAAGGAAAACAGACTCCAGTTCACACCTTTAGAGACACTCATCTCTCCTCAAAAACCCAGCAAAACTGAGCTGCCAGACTACAGCAGCGATCTGACTCACTAGGGTGGCATACAGATAGCAAGCTTTATACCCATTCGAAAACCACTGATTTAATCAAGCCTCTCATGGAGATAGTCTAATGAATTCTCAGCACTTTTTCTGTTAAATCTTTTATTTTGTATGTGTTCAGTCCCTTGAATAGAGCTCTAATAATCAAAAAGAAAACTTCTAAAAGACTACACCACTTAGTCTCATATTTTCATTTATTATCTAACTAAAGAATTTTAAAAAAATCCATGAGAATATAATCAGAAAAGAAGATTATCCTCTAGTTCTTCCTCATTAAGAGACAGGTATTTTCAAGGCTGGAGCATTCTAACTTTCAGCAGTACTCTGTTGAGTATAAGCATATGGTGGTGAAAGGAAGGATGACTATTAAAATATGGCCCTGTATTTTTTGGGCTAGTTGGGCAAGGAAAACAGGGAAGAGGCCAATTTAAGGACAAATCATAATGGGAAATTCCTATTTAACTTAGAAAATTAATTAAAGTACCCAAATAACATTAAATACAGAATTGGAATGTCTGGTTAGGTAGTTAGAAATGCTTCACACAGTCTAGTGCACTAATTGAATGCTATATTCTGCCTTCACTGGATAATAGTACATTGGTCAAGTATCTTGCAAAAGACTGTTATTCACATGGAATTAAACATTCTTTGAAAGACGTCACTGAAAATCAGAATCAATAAAGGACAAGTTTGAAACTTTGTTATCAATGCAGGTAGCTGTCACATTACTCTGCTTTGCTATTGCAACACAAATTGAAGGGATGGAGAATGCATACTTCATATACCAGACCCTCTACATACATACATTTTGTTGCAAATAATCTTGACTGTTCCAAACATATTCCTCTGTTTCCTCTGGTTAGAAAGATGAACAATGGCATTTGACTACCCCACAGGAAAAAAATCTGACAAATTTGTTCCACTCATCACAGTCCAAATATAATCAGAATCTTGCTGGCTTTCTCCAGAATTAAATTCTAGAGATTTTCCTTTCCAAAGGTAACTATGTAAAGAAAGATCAGCAGCTTCCAACAATCTAAGACATGAATTTTAACTGCTACCATTATTTTTGACAACCCCTGAACACAACTTCCATGATATAAAAAAGTAAGGCCACACTAATACACTATATGACATAAAGCAAGTTGTGTAAGAGTTTGTCCTAAGAGATCTTGAGACATGCTGGGATTTTCCTTGAATATGAGAAACTTTGGTCAGTAATTCATGTTAGTCTGACTAGCACGGCATTCCCTTTGTTTATTTAAATTAAGAAAAATCTACAGTTTCCAGATCCAGACCTAGCCAAAATCTCAGGCAGTTTGTCTTCAGGAGTCAGCATCCTATCATGCTGGTTTCAAGAAGACAATTTCTTCCTACAGAGAAGTAAACTTTGCCAAAATTTCAGTGGAATGGACTCTTCACTGGGGTCTGGTAAGTTGGCTAGTAATTTTCCGCTTTTTCAAGATGACCAATCATTGCAGAGACCATGAGAGCTGGGAAGCAGAGGAAGCTCCTTTTTACTCTTACATATAAATTTCAAATACTCTATTAGAATTTCCCTCCCCTTCTATGGGTATTTCCCACTCCCAAGGGCACAAAATTGGGTTAAGAAGAGCCAACAGGGTAATTCCTATTCAGCCATGCCACTTCCTGAGCCCTGCCTTACTGCCACTGCCTCTGGATGGTTTTTCCTCTTCCAGTCCCAGCTGACTTGTGATTTCTAACTCTTTTATTAACATTAGCACTTCCAAAGTTAGCCACGTCATACAGACAAAAAAAAAAAGCCTTTAAAATAATAAATAAAAAGCTTGTGAACGCTTAACTCTTGAAAGACATGCCTAAAAACGAGTATTCATCTCAGAGATTCAGTAAAACACAAAGTCTGTGTTCAACTGAAAACCCCTAATTACTGCCCCTCTTGTTCTCTTTGCAAGGACGTACCCAAGCCTGCTTTCATATGCACGGGACAGTGTCTTTCTCTGCAATTCCACAATGTATTAAACACCAACTAAATTGCATCTTGGTTCAGCACATTTTAAAGAAAATAAATTAAGAACAAACAAGCCCGCGGACTTCTGTCTGTGTGTGTGTGGGGGGGAGGGGGGTTGAGGGGAAAGAGCTTAAAAATGATTACCATCGCAAACAATTTACTAGCATAGTTGGAGGCTATCGGAACTGATTGCTCTGTCTAGGCAACTCCTAATGAGAGCCGTGCTGCAGGAATTCGCAGGGGTCCTGCCGCTGCCGGCTCCTCCCTGGGGTTTCCTCTCGCCGCCCCACTCCCGCCAGCCGCTGTGCTGTGCGGTGCCCCCCGGCACTGGCGAGCCCGGGAGGGAGGAGCGGCTCCGCTCCGCATGTGTGCCTGCTCCTACCAACTGCTGCTATAAGGGCAGGGCAGCGACCGCCTCGGGTGGCTGGGCGGCGGGGGCGCGGCGGAGGAAGGCAGCGGGCCAGGCGGGGCCGGCCGCAGCTGCTTCCCGCGCCTGACAGCTGCGGGCACGGCGCGGAGCGGCCGCACCTCCCGGCCCGCCGGGGCAGGCAGGCGAGCCCAGCCCTCGCCTCACGGCACATGGCAGCGGAGCGCTCGGCCGCGCCGCAGGTTAGCTAGGGCCGGGCTCTGGCCAGCGCACGCAGCTCTCTAGGTCCGCCGAGTTACCGCAGGGATTAAAATGCAGCTGGCCGCCTGCTTCTTATTGGGCTGCGGCATATTCTTAGCTTCAGGATACAACTCCTTCAGTAAGAGCATGGAGACGATAGGCAAGAAGCAGTACCAGGTTCAGCACGGGTCGTGCAGCTACACCTTCCTTCTGCCTGAGGCGGACAACTGCCGCTCCTCCACCCCGTACGTGTCCAACGCGGTGCAAAGGGACGCACCTCTGGACTATGATGATTCGGTTCAAAGACTGCAGCTACTTGAGAACATCATGGAAAACAACACTCAGTGGCTAATGAAGGTAGGGTAATATAATTTCTATCCCGGAAACTGAACATCCCGTTATCTGTTTCAGTGTGACTTCTTTCTTCCTTGAACAGTGCCTGAATTCACAGAGTGCGCTGTCTTAGCTAAATTTCCGAATTACTTTTCGATCAAAAGTTGTTTTGAAGTCTGGGAACATAATTTTAACCAGAAAGGAAGAGTGAACTGCACAGTTCTGCAGAGATTGTCCTTTAAAGTTGCTCGGACAAATTACATACACAGATGGACCGTGGGCATGTCTGGAGTTTCTGACATGTGAGAAGCATCTACTAATTTATAACTAATTGGCAAGGGCTATTTTAGCTCAATATAAAGAATATAGAATGTACCTTTATCTGAGGTAGGCCTGATTATTATCTGAAATGTGATTTCAAAACTTGGATGCAGAAATTAACCTATTAAACCCTACTAAAAAAGAACTATAGTTCCAGCAAAGACTGAAAGTCAGACTTGCAGTGAAATTAGCCTTGTGAAGTGATAGAATTTCAAGAAAATTCTTTACCAGATATCCTTTGCATCTTGTAACATTTTCAGTGAAATGTACAATATTCAAGGGAAAAATAGTCTGGAAAAGGTGTTCCAGACATCACAGAACTTCCTTTAGTGCAATTCCATTGGAACTAAGGGAAAATGACAAGTTTATTGCCAAAGGGGCAACATTTGTACCTGAAAGAGCAGAAAAAAAATTTTGCAGCACGTATTCTTAATCTTACTGGAGAATAAACCTTATCACTATTTCACATTTTTATAGAGATTCATTTGATTCAAAATGCTATGCAGTTCAACAGATTTTGGTTTTAAAAACGTTTATTTCACTACTACCTGGAAAAGTGTGATAGTATAGTCTAACTGCAGAGTATATTTATAAACATTTATGTTTTGTTCCAAGATGCCTGTCTTCTAAGTGATAAATGTTTTGAGGACTTGGCATTGTATTTCCAAATAAGTGATGCCATAATGGTTCCTTCAGAGTGAAAGAAATCTGTGTAGTGAATGGAGAGAATTCAGTTTTTTACAATGAATAGCCACTTCATACACAGTTATAAAATAATTTTGCATTAGGGTTCACTATTCTCATCAGTTTCAAAGTTACAGAACTCCTGTGAAACAACCAATGAAACCTGCTGGCAAATTTGTGTTAAAAGTCACATTCCAAAACAAACAGCTCAGGATTTTCATCAACCTGAAAATGAGCCTTGAAGCTTAAATCCAAAATGCATACACTTGAAGGCTCCAGTGTGGAACTCTAAATCTCTCTTTATATGCTTAGGATGCTTAACTTAGAGACACAAATAATGTCAGTTGAGTAGTTTTTGTTTTTTTAAACAGGCAAACTTACTTTCCTTCACTTACTTACCTTTCTACTTATTAATTTACAATGCTCACCATTGTAATATTAAGACCAAAATTAACAGATGTTCAATATAGAATGAAAACCACACAAAGTAGAACAGTCTAATCTATCCAGCTGCTAAGCAATTTCCTAACATAAATAGTAAAATCACACAACACTTCAATTCTAAATGCCACTTAAGTAGACAAACACAGTATCATAAGTGACATCAGGTAAACAGAAACCAGTAAGCAAATTCCAGCATCCTTATTTAGTAAAAACTACGTTTTTTCCTGTCAGTCCCCGTGAAATCAGTGCCAAGAGGAATAGGGTAAGTATCTCTAACCCCTTCTTTGGGGGATCAAAAGACAAATTCTAATTTACAAGACAGAGAAGTGTTTCTTGTATTTGGGCAGAGACTTCTATGTAGGATGCTTTAGAACAGCCTGTTGTTTTTTTTTTCTTCCTAGCTCTTCCACAGCTAAACATCCTGTAAAATATCTGCTGTTTGCCTTTTTCACTATTTTAACACCTGCTCTCTATGTCATCTGCTTTGTTCACAAAGAGCCTTCAACAAAAAGTAGCTTTTCCTCAGATTTACTTTGCTAGAGACACCTGGTCTGCAAGTGAAGATAAAAAGCAAACAATAACCTTTAAAGTTGCTTACAGAGTTTACTTGTTGTTTTTATAAGGTCACTAATACACATTCTTAGGTTCTTATTTCAACCTCCCAAAATATAATGCAAGGTCAGTCAGGGTGGGGTGAAAAAATTATATTTGTTTATTTTTTTAGTATATTGAAAGTGTAATACAAGATTGCTTTTAAAAATAACCAGGCATTTAGCTTCTCAGCAATTGCACAAAAACTATCATTAGGTCTTGCTCTTTAAAATTTATTTTTGTTCATTTATGAGGCAGAACCAGTTTTGTTTTGAAGTTGTGTAAAATATACATTACAAACTTCTAGTGTGAATTACCTTTAAACATTGTTCCTGAAATATTGCACATCCCCAAACATTTTTACACACCTCCCCCTCCCCTGCCTTTAATCCATCAACTAAAGGAAACGTTCTGTTTCTGAATGAACACCGGGCTGTATGAATGGAACAGCATGGGAAGTGTGCACTTCTTCTGCTTAATGGACAAACACAATGGGAAGAAAATGAGTTAGATACGTCCAGGTTCTTTTCTGATCTGCTCCTGCATTTTTTTCTACAGTTACTACAAATTGCTTCTTCATGAAAACACTTTTTTTTCAATCTGAACTTTAATAATGCATTATACCACTACTGTATGTGCCATACATAAAACTGGAGAATGTCTTTTGAAAAGCAGATTATGTTTAAGCATTCAGATGACAAACTAGAACAAGCCACTATTCCACCTAATCCACTCTTCACCAGTAAGCCAGTAAGTGATACTGTGAAGCAAAGGCCAAAACCCCAGATCAGCTGTGCAGCAATATACCTGAAATGAACTTTCCTCTTTGACTTTTCCTATCTTGGGATCAATTTGTATACTGAAGTGTAAGATTTTTTTTAATGCGTGTGTGAGCAGGGAGAATAAAGCTCTCAGCAATAAAATCTTCAGCTAATTTGAGACAATAGCAGGTTGGTATGCAGCTGAGATACAAGACTGGAAATTTTAAATATAGACATACATGTTCACTATTATACTTTGGAACTTTTTATATAAAACACCATGTTTTCAAATATTCCTGAAAGACAGACAATCCCTTAGGTTCAACAATTAAACTATTTCTAGCTGAATAAATGGCAGCTTTACCATTTGGATCACAGCACTTGTACTCAAGGAAGTGCATTTTTTTTTTTCAGATACTAAGACATTGAAATAACCAAATGCTGACTTGAATTTGCTTCTTTGTATATTGACTGGATCCTATGACTCAGGAGATATGACTGTCCAAAGCAATAATGTAAAGGAAACAGGTCATATTTTCTTAGTCTTTCCTGTTACAAACAGCTGAAAACAATGCATGACCAAATTGATGATAGCATCTGGAATATAGGTAATTTATTTGTAGTTTATCAGCAGATCAAAAGACTAGAAAATAAAAGTCTGTGTCAGGAGTCAACATTAAAACCCAAGACCAGAGCTTCATCCTGCACCATCTCAGCAGACTAGGAGGGGGGTGTACTGCTGATAGAAATGCAGTATCTCTGGGTATTCTTAACTGAGATTTATTTTCCCTTGTTTTGATACCCTGAAAGGTTATAATTATTGTTGTACTGAATGTCATTTGCCAAATAAAAAAAGATACTTTGACATGCTGCCATTCAAAGCCATCTGCACACAACGGCTAAGGACAAATATACTGAACAGAGTTGGATTTTGAAGTACGAAAGAGAGATTCTGACTCTGAATCCTGCATTCCTTTCTTAAGAAATGCATCTATTTTTACTTATTGTGAAAAATGCTTGTTTCTGTCCATCAACGATGTATTTGCTAAGCAAAAGAATACTGGCAGGACTCAAAAGAAAGTACTTTCTTACTTTCAGATTAATGTGTTACCAGATAAAGTTTCCACACTACTCTGGATGATAGAATTACGCAGTTTATTGTTGTATCTCCTGTAGGTAAATTTCAGTGGAAGGATTTGAAATAATGCTTTTGCGTGTGTTTAAAGGTTATGTTGTAGAGACCATTTCTGCATCATTCCACAAATACCAGCTTGGTGATACAGGTACGAAATTGTACAAAATCAACCAAGAAGATGAGATTTTCTGGTACAGATCTACAAGACAAAATTGAAATAGAGAATTGAACTTCTCCAAGATGTTATCAGTAAAAAATGGATAGAGGCTTGTTTTACAGAACCAGTCTCTCGCTAGCATTCAAGATATATTTTCCTGTGCTTTGTTTGTTATTAACACGATCATAAACTTGTCATCTTTAACTGGTCCAAACAGCAAACTGGGTGATTTTCTCCATCAATTATTGACATCAAGTGCTTAATTTCCTTTTTTTCTTTCTTTTCTTTTTCTTTTTGTTCTTCAAGTGTACTATAGGAAATTAGCTTGAAATGCCAGTCTCCAGTCCTTTTTGTTTGCATACCCACTAATACACAGAATTAAACAGCATAACCTTTAGAATATCTTTGATATTTTGTCAAAGAGACTGAAGTTGAGAATGGTCTTTTAGAGACAATTATTGTTATAGCTCCTTTTTTCTTGTTAATTATGAAAAAAATCAGTAATTTGCATCTCACCTTAATTTACCAAGTAAAATAATACCACTTGCTTGATTCCTAAGGTATCATGTATGTATTGCTTAGAATGGAAGTTACCCTAGAAGACACAAATACCCATTTCTAACCTTCAAAATATGACAACTAGTACCTTCAGTGACTGTTTAATGGTGTCCTTTATGTACTACAGTATTTGCTTTTGAAAATGTACCATATTCTCTGATTTACAATACTGATCAGCTTAGTTAACCATTATTTCTTTAAAAACTTCTTACATACTTTAATGCAAGAACCAGCAGCAGTGGGCTGCATCTGTCATTTCATGGGCTTCTAACCAAAGCTGTTCAGCTTTGGCTGAAAGCCAGGGTAGAGGCAAAGTAAAATGGTCTTCCCCCACTATTATTATAGGGCTAGACATGCAAAATGTTGCCAACTGATTTCGAAGATACAGTTTTATATCTTACATTAGTGTCTACAACAGAGAGGTGTCACTCTTGGATCTTTGGAGCTTTGCAAACCCAGAGTTTCATCAGGTGCCTCAGTCTATATTAATTAGCTTCCTAGAGTAACTTCAATCAACCTCTTCAGCCTGAGAGAGGCAAATAGAGGAATGGAAAACTTAACAGAAATCCTCCTAGAAGAGGCAGATTTACCAGTATTGCTGAAGAATTGACAAAAGCTGGATGGCTCTTATCCTGACATACTACTTTAGCACTGAAGTCTGTAGGCCTCAGAATCCAGAGGCAATAGCTAGAACTGTGGACTAGACTGCAAATATTGTATGAATATACAGATAAACATTATGCTTCCCACTCATTAAAAAACAGCATGAGTACAAGAGTCAAATCAGGATTGATGGCTTTTCCACAGGACTTTGGTATCTTCCTATTCCCACATCCTGACAGAATCACAGAATCACGGACTGGTTTGGTTTGGAAGGGATCTTCAAAGATCACCTAGTTCCAATCCCTCTGCTGTGGGCAGGGCCATCTCCCAGATCAAGTTGCTCAAAGCCCTATCCAGCCAAACCTTGAACACTAGGGATGGGGTGTCCATAACTTCTCAAGGGAACATGTTTCAGTGTGTCACCACTTTTACTGTTAAAAAAAAAAAAAAAAAATCTTCCTGGAACTGGAGATGCAAGTTGTACTTCAGAGAAAAATCTACTTAACATGTTAAGATACTAGCTAAGATACTAATGGGAATCTTAAGGATACCTGTACAGACTGCATAAGGGAAAATGGGAGAAGATGGCTCTTAAAAAAAAAAAAAAAATTCATGTATATAGTAGTACCTGAAACAAGGATGCCACACAGAGAAAATATTCTGGTAGTCCAAATGCACCCTAGGAACTATCTCACTGGTAATAACAGTGGAAAACAATATGTCAGTGGACTATAAGTCTTACTAGATCCTTCAAGAAAAGGAGAGTTTCTATGGCACTGAATAAGAAGTTTCAGAAATAAGCACTGACAGTTTAATCTGCCATTTTGTTATTTGAATTGCTCAGACTAGCAAAATATAAACTAGAGGTGGAAAAATTAGAGGAACCTCAGATAATTTTAAAAAGGCAAAGCATGTGGGGAGAAAAAAAGTATAGCACAGTAATTTAATACCTGGAAATGCTTTAAAGATATAGCACATTACACAGCATTAAACCAAATAACCTAATGCACACAGTAAGTTAAAGAGTGCTTTGCAACTGGAAATATTATAATTTCATTTCCTTGACCAGACATATTTCTAGGAAATGGGGCAGAGAGAAAAAGAATTTTACTTATTCTCTAGTGAGAATAAAAAATACTTTTTGGTGAACCTGATGTCTATTCCAAGTAAACAAAGCTCAGGGGAGATGTTAAAGAATTCTTCAGGTTACAAAATCCAGATCTATGTTTTGTATAAAAAAATCCACACCTAGATGGCTCTGCAAACACTCACTGTGTCAGTTTCTCAGCTGCCTAGGAAAAGACATTAGTACTCCTTAAAAGCTTTTAAAAAAATGCTCTTACTTTGTTCCAAGTAATTACTGAAAATCCTGTTAGTTTTTATTTGTTTATGGAACAGGTTAACCCTAAAATTAAGATGTTGTTTACAAAGCTCAGCAAACGTATCCTACAATTTGTATGATTAAATGATATCTATCTGCTTTCTTTTCAACTTCCAGCACATTATGGCTTAGTCTGAAGAGAGAGAGCAGAAAGCTGCAGGAACTTTTCTGCTGTCTTTATACTGCCCATATGAAACTTTATCACTTTAGCTAACAATCTTCCAGGAGCCTACTAAGGTCATAAAAAGGTCTTACTACTAAAAAGAGAAGGCTGACAGAATATGTAATCCTCTGTCTGTTAACTTTTCTCTCTGTTAATAAAAGTATGGATGGAAATCAAGTATTCTTCACAGCTACACTATTCCCAGAAGCTGTAAGGAAACATTTCCTCTCTAGATGAGCAAATACTTCAGAATTCTTAGATGGCAGCAACTTTTTTTCCAATTCAGCTGTCTCTGGAGATTTCTTGTTAAACCTAAGCAGCATGTAAGTGTCCTAGCTTTGCCCAAACTCCCTTTAATACTGGAGGGAAAAAAATATCTTTCTAGTTTTATACTTGTATTAAGGTCTCAAGCATCATGATAGAGTTTTAAAATAAAAACCCCAACTATAAAGAGTTCCTTTACCCTCCGGGGAAAAACATATCAAATTTCTATCATTGATTTTGCTCAGGTATTAAAAGCAGCATGTTGTGGTAACACAACTGAGAGCTTAACACACTATTTTATTGAACAGCTAGTTGCAACAACTTAAATAACTTTCCAAAAGGAGGAAAAAAAGCCTTGCTTGATTCATTACAGCTCTCTCAATATTAGCAACTGAAATTCTTTTAATAGGCATTCAATTTTTAGACTATATAGTATCTTTTAGTAATATAATTATCAAGAGATTGAAACTAGCTATGTGCATTTCAAAAACTGTACTAGTGTTGATGAGGACCAGTGTAAAATCAAAACTATCGTATTAGAGCATTCCAGTGTGCTACAGCATAATCATTCACACAACTGCCATAATTTGTGTACTTGAGAAGCAATGTTTTAGTATGTTTTTTGAACAAACTGTTTGTCAAAGCCACAGGAAAACACACTAAGCAAATGTTTGATCTTTATCACTCCACTTAAAATATCTTTTTGACAGGGAGAAAATATAAAACTTCTCCTCTTTGGAGAAAATAATTGTATCCTTTTAAAAATAGTAGGTTCTTCTGAAAATCTCTAGTATAAAAATGACTGAGAAGTGTCTTAAGCCCTGTGCAAACAGCAGCTCTGCAGACCTGTTCATTCTCACGCTGCCGGCACTAGGAGTCATTCACCTCCTGCACTCACGGTATCAGCTTCATCGCTATGCTTGCTTTTTGGTTCAGGCCCGCACCTGATGTGCGTGATCCTGGAAGGAAAAAGCCTCTTTGTTCCATTCTGTCAGGGTGTGGGAATGGGGAGACACCCAGCTGAGTGGAAAGGACATTTCCTGGGCAAAAGCCATAGGCCCCATAGCAGCTGCCCCACACATGATGTGACATCCGTGCGCTGCAGGGCTGCTGCTCATCATGTGACCTGATGTACAGACTTACACTGAGGTACCTGAGTAAGCTGTCAAGTTTAATTTTGATCCCTGGCACCTAAAACTCAGTTTTGTCTTCCTTTACAGAACTTGTAGACATCATGTTATGACACTTTATATACCTGATTTAGATCTTTTCCCATGAGCCACGTCATGTTCTATGCAACAATTTTCCTCATTTTCCATTTACAAGGTGTAACTACCTGCAAGATACTAGTTCAAAACCACAGTTTCAGAATGAAATATAAACCAGCACCTTAAGGAGAATATGCCATTCAGTCAAGAAGCAATAGTCTCATTTTTCCAGGGTATCAGCTGTCAACTGACAATCTCAGCTGTGCAAAGTGTTAACATTCAAACGCCAAAAAGCTGCAGACCAAGACTGAAATACACATAGTAATGAAAAACACACTTGCCATACTTCAAATTGCATTAACAAATACTTTATCCATTCAGATGGTTTTCTTACTCAAGAAAATTCCCTGGTGAAGACCAAATGAAAAAACTTCCATATTTTTACTTTTCATTTCAGACTGATTTTTTACAAACAGGGTAATTCAACTATTCAAATGAAGCACTAGTTTCCAGTTTCTTAGTACAGCTTTAAAAAATGGATAAAGTGGCAAAAGACAGCTGAAGTGAATAAGTAAAAAATACAAAAATCTTTTGCTTTTCTGCTTCTAAGGAACTGACTTAAAAAACCCCTTATGCTTCCTTGCATGAGGTCTGAACTTTGACCATATTAACTATCCCTGTGTTTTCACTTATGTTAAACTGTCATCCTGATGCCAGATTTTCCGTCAGATGCAATGTTTGCCTATAAAGCAATTGTAAATTAAAAAACCCTATTGTAACTGCTACTGGAGCCTTACTGGGAATGTTTTCTGAAAACTACTCTGACAAGATGAAACAAAGTTCCAATAACTACAAAGTAAGCCCCTACTAATAACCTAGCCCTTAGAAAGAGTATAAACTGCAACAAATATAAACAATGTGACCCTGTTGAAATCTTAGCACATACAAGCAAGGATTCTGACAACTACAGTTTACCAGCTAGGGAAGAAAGTTTAAATATAGTTAAAAATACCCTAATTTTTTCCCCTGACACATAAGTTTATTTGACTTGAACCTAGAAAAAACTTAGCCATGCCTTGAGTTCAGCTTCTTTGTTATGGTAAACTTTATCATTTAAAAAAGGCTCTGAGGACAGCATACAAAAACCTAGCTTTGCTCCAAACAAGCAGAAAAATTCCCACTGACTTAGTGAAACTAAAAATACTTAGTTTCACTAAGTAAATATTAATAAAAAATTATTTAAAAAGTATTTGAAGTTGATAATGGAGTAGACCAGTAAATCAGACATGACCTTAAGGCTTATTTCATGTGGGACTACCTCTAACTAAGTGAGGATGTTACTGGAATAGAAAAAAGAGTAATAATTTTCATCACAAGGAAATAAACATTTTCCTTTTCTTGTCCCTCTCTAGTCCATGTGGGAGTAACATCCCCCAGGAGTCTCATCCAGTCAAGTTCTTTGCACTCACCATTTTCCTCAGTGAATTTTCTTCCAACTTCACAAAGTTTTTTAAGCTTTGAGCAAACCAGAGAATTCATTCCCTCAGCTGGCTTTAAGATCAGCCTTCCAGTCCCCTTTTGCAGCTTATTGTCACTAAGAATTCCTATCCCCGACACATCCACTTTTAAAATTCTGCTCACACTGATTTGTTTCCTTTATTTCTTTCCTTCTGTTAAAGTTATGCAGCTTCCTGGTTGTCCCTTTCCTCTATATTCTTTCTCATTCAGAATTCTCAGTTCTGGATTCTCTTGTCCTTACAGATAAATTTGTTTTTACCTTCTGTGCACACTTTCCTGAGTATTCACAGAATCATAGAATGGTTTGGGTTGGAAGGGACCTATAAGGATATCTAGTTTCCAATCTCCTGCTGTAGGCAGGGACACTGTCCACCAGACCAGGTTATTCAGAGCTCCATGCAGCCTAGTGTTGAACACTTCCAGGAATAGAGTGTCCACAACTTCTCTGGGCAACCTGCGCCAGTGCCTCACCACCCTCACTGTAAAGAATTTCTTCCTAATATCTAACCTAAACCCACCCTCCTTCAGTTTAATGCCATTCCCTCTTGTCCTATCACTGTCCATGTGAAAAAGTCCCTCTCCAGCTTTCTTGTAAACGTCCCTTAGGCACTGGAAATCTGCTCTAAGGTCTCCCAAAACCTTCTCTTCTCTAGACTGGAAAATCCCAACTCTCTCAACCTGTCTTCATAGGAGAGGTGCTTCAGCCATGTGATCTTCTTTGTGGCCTTCCTCTGGACCCATTCAAAGCCCTTCTAATGCTGTGGGACCCAGAGCTGGATGCAGCCCTAGTCCCACTGGGGACTCGCCAGAGCAGAGTAGAGGGTCAGAATCCCCTCCCTTACCCTGCTGGCCACACTGCTTTGGATGCAGCCCAGGATACATTTGGCTTTCTGGGCTGTGAGAACACATTGCTGGGGCATGTTCAGCATCTCATCCACCAGCACCTCCAAGTCCTTCTTGTCAGGGCTGCTCTCAATCCCTTCACCACCCAGCCTGCGCTTATGCTTGGGATTGCGCTGACCCAGGTCCAGGACCTTGCACTTGGCCTTACTGAAATTTATGATGTTTGCATAGGCCCACCTCTCAAATCTAAGACAGATAACTTCCTTTTCTGGCTAGGTGCACATAGTGTCAATGTCATTGTACTTTCTCCATTGCTAATGTGCTTACTCATCTTGACAGTGAGTTTTACATCCATGAGAGTCACTGGAAAGTGTATTTAAAAGTCTCCCTCTTCAGTGGCCCTTCTCACCAGATGTTGACAGACAGGGAACAGCGTCCTCTCATAAAATACCCATCCTATAATATATGGCTGTGGTTCTCAGCCATTTCTTTGGAGAGTTTCTCCTCTTCTCTTATGGTTAATGCCAATAGCATCATTGTTTTGAGAGGATCTGGTTTCTGGTCTTCATAGAAGGGCACCTGTGGGGATTTGGAGCGTTGCCACATCTGATGGCTTTGGTTGGTGTGGGGCCTTGGGAGAGATGGGGCGTGCTGAATCTGGCAGTGAGTGAAACAAAGAGCAGGAGGAGAGACAAAAGGATAGTTAACGGGAGATTAGGCGAAGAGGCTGTAATATGTAGGCGTTGGAGATGCAAAAGATGTAACCCTAGAAGCTGCAGTTTTTTAGCTGCTGAATTGTTTGTTTGGAACAGTATATAAGAGGTGCTTTGTACAATAAAAGTTGTCTTTGCACGCACGTGGTGGAGTCGGTTTTTGAATCACCGACTAATGGTGCCCTCTGTGAGGATCTTATATGCCTAACTGCGCGTTTGTCGGTGAGCCCCATGGAACTTGAAGTGCTGCTGAAAGAAGCAGGAAAGGTGGCCAGGGATGAATCCCTTCAGAGTTGAAGGTGAGCCAGAGGGACTTGGGGAATGGACAGTCCTCATTGGGCACCCGGTGAAGTCCATGTTACAATCACGACAGGCACCAACTGGCAGGTGCCTGGTGTCAGGCTTTCAGGAGCACTGACTGAAGCTCAGCTCAAGAGTTGACTTTCCATCACTACCTGAGTGCTCAGGGGGTACCAGAGACAAAGAGTAAATTTTGGAAGCAATGGATGGAAAGACTTCCAAAAAAACTAAACTGCCTGCTTTTAGATGGATAATTCCAGCTATGGGGACAAAAAAAATTATTTTTAATCAGAATTACATAATTAAATTTTTTTTTCTGCATCACGCACTACATTTTGTTTCTGCAATATGCTGCCTATATGTTCTGATTTTGCTTCCAAGTATTTCTGTTTGTCAATTTTTAGCACGTAGCTTTCTGTTTTATTTTTCAAGCATGGAACTCCTCAGAAGCTTTTACATTAAAGACCCTTAACTGGGCTAATGGAACAGTACAGCGAAATAAATAAGTAGCATTTGACAAGAACATATAAGGATGCTTATTTCTTTAACTAAGCGAAGGTGACCACCTGAGCTTCTCTTATTTCAGGCAGCCTTTAGTGCTTTCTGTAGTCACAATAAAGGGCAGCACTGGGCCTGCTTCTCCTGCCCAGTGTTTTGGAAACCTTTGGGAAGTTCTCTGACAGGTTTGGTCCAGCAAGTGAGGAATTTTTAAGCTGGTGATGTAAATGTAGCAGGTCTCCAGACACCCCACCTCCCCAGTCTATCTAACATATTGTCAATGGAAACGGCAGTGAGAAAGATCAGCATGTTTTAAAAAGAGAGCTACAGTACTTGAGCAGAAATTACTTTCTTTCCCCCCTCCAAAATCAGTGAACGGGTTCTCAGTAAAGAAATTTAGTCCTTCAAAACTAAAATCAGCAGCTGACATGTCCTTCCCCATAGTTCTGAGCATTCAAAATTTGCCAGGCCTTCAGCTGAAATGACTGGTTGTCACTTGGTAACATCCATTGAGGCTTCTTCTACAAGAAAAAGATCTTATAAAAGCTCAATAAATTATAATTAGATGCCAGTATGTTGCAAAGTTTAAGAACTACTAAAAATGCTTTGAGTTTCCTTAACCTGTGAACTTCAAAACAAAATCAAATTTTTGTCATGCTGAAAGATGCTCTGTGTACACAGCTTTGAAACCGGACACACCCAGTTTTACAGCTTACAAAAGGGACCAATTGTGTACCATAGCTTCCTAACTAGTTTGATCCTTGAACTCCAAATCATTCTTCCTTCTGGTTGGAAATGGAATGCAAGATGACTGCTTCCCTAGAAAGCAATGCTGAGAATGAACAGTAAATGCCTAGCTCTTTTTCACTTCCTCAATAACGTTTTAAAAGTGGAATTTGCTTAATATTTCATAAAAAACTTGAACTCTGATTTGCTTCACCACGTCATGAGCTATTCTGTAAAACAGATGGTCCCGTTGAAAGAGGAGTTTGTAAAAAAACACTTGATATTGTAAGTTGAGATAAAAAAGATAAATGGCTTTAAGTGTGACAGATATATTTGCTAAATATTTTTTAAAGTTTATGAGGCTACATAGACAATGTTTTTCATGAAAAATGTCACCAGCATATCTGAGAGTAAGTTTATTTCAGCTGCCTATTACTCAGTGGAATGGAAAAAATACACAAATGCAAAAGGATTACTGAGATCTGGGACAGCAAGTGTTTATTCAGATGTCATCTTTATAGGACAGAATCTTGTCCTTACACTGGTCTGGTAAAGTCCTGATGCCCTGATGGCAGCATGCACGTCAAAAATCTGATTGAAAACATGTAGGTTTCTCTCCAAAAAGTTTGAATATTCAATTTGTGAAATTATAGCCCAATGCCATAACCTACTATTTAAAATTTAAATATTGATTAGCAGTATTTCCCACACTGTTTATGAGTAAGGAATCCTAATTTTGAGTATTGGTGGCTTGTTGCATATAACGAAAAATATTTATATGCATTTCAGTGAATGGCAGAAGCACCACCAGCTTCTCTCCCTGGCTTCAGTGCTACTGAACTTCGGCAAAATGCCATTCATGACTCACACTATTTATTTATTTATTCTTTATTTTTAGACTAATGGGAACTTTATGAATTCCTTCCCTGATTTTTAAGAGAAATACCACTTAGCTATGATCCTGAAAAGTGGTGATTCAGAATCCTAAATTTCTGCCTTAATGAACAGCCTTAACTCTTAACGAGTATGGGTAATCACCAAATAATTTATTTTAATTTTGAAGCTACTCTTGCTAAATTTTGGTTTTTTAAAATTATTTACTTAGCTATATAGAAATTCACACTGTTAAGTCATTTGTCAAGTTGACTATTTAGTTTCCATTAACAGAACTTTTTGAAAAGAATGCAAATTTTTCATTTGCAATTTAATAGACAACTCCCTAAAAATGCACCATAGAAAGTACATGCATCATATACAGTACAAAGAACCCACATCATCCTCCAAATGACAAAACACGTGAGTAGATAGGAAAGCAGTAGTGTAGTATTAGATGTACAAAATAAGCTCAGTGTCTGGAATGGTGGGAGCTCAACTCTACAACAGCCTTTGGGAGTGTTTCAGCTGTCAAAGTCTCTTCCCTTTTCATATGTGCTCCTTTGCTTTTTCTACATCATCACTTGTAACAAATCATACAGTAGAAAGTACAATCATACTGTAATAAGTTTTAGAATTAGGTACAAAATACTCCCAATATTCAAGAACACAGATTGAAAGTCATTCTTCATAAATATTTGCACAGAAAATGAAGACATTTCATATATTTTGTTTCATGTTATATTGTTTCATGTTGTATAAATGAAAATTTAGCTTTTATTTAAATAGAGTTTTGCCAGTAAAGGAGGGGGAAATTTTTTTCTTCTGCTAGCAAGTGTAAATTATAAAAGTGTAACAGCTTCCTCTAAATGTAATGTAATCAGACTGGAAAATAAGTTGGTAAGCTTTCATTTAGCGCACAAGTGTCCCTACCAGAACCATCTGCATATAATTTACTTTGAAGTCTGTATTTTAAGAGTTAGCATTTAAACCTTCAGTATTTTATTACACAATTTTAGCTTGACTATTTCCCAGTAAATCACAGCTCACTTCCACATAGTATTCATTTACGATGTTACTTTCACCTTTTGTTTGCTGACAGGAAAATGAGATAAGAGAAAAATCTTAGCTGGAGGTCTGGACAGGCAGACATGTAAGAATCTAACAGTGTAGAGACATCTCAAGCATTCCCATATACATTCCCAAAAGATTTTTTTACCTCCCTTGAGAAACAACTAATAGACCATTGGGACTTCCGGCTCTAGGGAAAAAATAAAACCCAAAACACAAGAAAGGCAATTTTAAATGTCTCTTTTTCAGACATGATTGCTTTTTATTTCTGCAGTGTACTAATTTTTTCCTAAAGTTATAAGCACCTAAAATTGATTACTTACTTCCAGAAAACATGGAGAAATAAATAATTTTATTAAAAGCTGATTTAAAATAGCTTAAGGTCTGATTGATGGGGATTGATGCAATGCCCTTAAAAATGTGTTCCCTTATGTCTGTCAAGATAAATGACTCTTGGAAAGGGTAGCCATTCTTCTATTTCCATTCTGACTTTAAGCAGTAACAACACTGACAGACTGAACATAAGTATGAAAAGCTATTTTAAAGAGAACAAAACTGTCTGCAAAATTGAAGTTTTGACAGTATTTTGCCTTCATAACGCCAATACATTACAGTGATGTGGAAATACAAGTGCACATGGAGCGCCTGGCAATATGGTTACACACATGCATATTAATGAGCATGGGTAGTATATGTTTGTCAGTAAAATACTACATATCGCCCATGTGAACTGCTGTGTTGAAACTGAGACATTGTTTTCTTCTTTTTTAAAGACTACATTGCATTTCACTGTTATCCAGTAGGATCCAAGGTGGCTCATCCCAAGAAAACCCTCCTAATGTACAGACTTCAATTATACTACAAGTAAACAAATTAGATATTCAGTATTTTGACTGAAAACTAAGTCTGTTAAAATAGTCTTTGAAAAAACTATATTTTTGTCTCTATATTAAAAAATGTATCTGTGAATGAGAAATTTAAGGCTTTTGTGGCATGTAAGGATAACCTTTTACAATCAGAAAACTGCACATTGGCACAGCATTGAAAAAAATGCTCCAAATTATGGGCTAAATTCTACTTCAGATGACGAAATCAGATGTGGCCATAATCCAAAGAACACTGCCACTCTGAAAAATGGGCAGGGCAACTAAGACCAAGCATTACTAGGTTAAAGATACCTCAAGACATCTGGAGTATAAGAAGCAGGAGGGCCTCATCTATACTCTGAAAAAGTATTCCCAAAGGAACGAATGAGACTCAGCAGTTTTCTTATTTTTCCCTGTTACTAAAACTAAGCAAATCTTTTTATGGATGCTTAAGTACCTTTTCCATCTTGCTCACTTCTGTGTGTATAATGAACATCTTGGTAAATAAAGTACCAGGATTATGATCACAGGTATTGGAAGGGCTGATCAAACTCCAGTGGTTTAAATATGCAAAGGCAAGTTCTGAATAAAGCACAGAACTCTTTTATTAGGGATGTGAGAACCATGACTCAAAGCTTTGGACAGCTTAATATATGAATCATATCTCACTCCTTTGTGGAAGGGAGCATCCAAAATTCCTCGATGCCTTTGGTCAAAATAGAGTGGCAATAGCCAAAAGGGTCCAAAAGAAAAACGCTCACCAAGTTTTATTAACAGACTACACACAGGGAAATATATTTGCTCCTATAAAGAAAAATAGGAGAGGAAAGGAGATCACCAGTTCTGGGTCCAGCACTGATCCAGCCAATAGAGTGTCCAAGGTCCTGGTGCCACCCGGGCTTTGTAGGGGTATCATTTTATAGGCAAGTTTTCTTCCCCTGGGATTAAGTTTCTCACTCTTCATGTAAATAAGTGAGGACATGCAGTCCATTCTTCAGGACCTTTCTGGAAATGGGTTGAGGGTCTTTGAGAGTCTTTTGATGGTCTTGATCCGCCTCTACTGGATTGACCCTAAGTTGACAGTTCGTGCCTGATTCTCGATCCCACTTCTGCACACTCGCTGCCCTTTATGTCACCATGGACCAGAACAGGGAAGTGGGCTCCATAAAGGTGCTGCCCTGCTTTCCAGCAGCCCCTTTTCCCAGCCACATCCTGTTCTTACCTGCCCACTCAAATAGCCATCAGCTTTTGAGGCATAAGAACACATTAACTCCTTACTGCCCAGGCTTCTACAATATGCTAAACTGTAGTTTCAATGCATATTTAAAAGGTGCCTAAATGTTCTATTTTCTGTTGCTAGGTTTTCTACAGGATCTACTGTACTTTTGTAAATCCAAAGCAAAAGTTAGAGGAAAATCACTACATATGCATCATTAGCCCTGCAGTTTTCTCTTTGTCTCCATTGGATGACTAAGCATGCAATATGCCTTGTAACCAAACCTGTTAACACAGGACACAACACAGTATAGAAACTCATGATTAATATTACCTCTTGCTGAAAATAAATGTTAGAGTTGACAGAATGAGACTATAAACATTAAGAAAATCACCAAAATTTATTTGGAAAGCCTGCTCCAACAACTGACAAATTCTATAAAATAGAACGAGCTATCCAGTACTATTTGTACCATTTATATAGGGTAGCATTTGGCAAAGGAGGCATGTGTGTATTCATGGAGCATAAATGCTGACAGGAACATGACTGTTTAATTATTAAAAATTAAACATTTGGCAGCAAAGAACAAATGTAAGACACCATTCATAACTTAAAATGGAAATAATGGTAAGTCAAATGTCTATAAAATACACAAATAAGTTGCTGATGCTTTGAAAATTTCTGTAATATGGATACAAACTATACAATCAGGAAGGCTTTTCATTTGAGTATTGATAACCCTTCATAATGGATTAATACTATCTCTGCCAATGGTTAGAAAACATACTTCTTTTAGTGCATACTCTACATGTTATCTTTTCTTTCTTGCCAATTTAAAGCTTGTTTAAAAAAAGTCTTAGCTATAAAAGCAATTGGAATGTGCTCCAATATTAGTGACCTGTCTCTGTTTTTTTGGCAACTTAGCTGAAGTATTTTCATCAAATTTTATGATTTTATATGATTTGAAGTAATAAAGCATGACACAGCCCAAAGTGATGACCTTAGAGAATTTTTTTCTCTCTAAAAGCATCACTGTAACTCCATAACAAATGGTAACTGTGAAAGTATTTCAATTTTACCAGCTGTTTTTGCAATTTAATTTAATGCAAATTAAGCATACTTTAAGCATACATGTTTTTTCCCATCTGTGCTTTCATTTTTATATTTACTTTCTTCAAGAATACATGCCAGCCAAATTCTTACACAAAAGGCAGAATGTTTAATGAAAAAATCCCAAGAAGAATCACTGAAATACTATCAACTAACTATCCTTTCTTTCAAATATTCTCTCTTCCTTGTATTATCTTTAAGATAGAATTCATTGATTGACTTACTCTGTCAAAAGCAAAATTCCTGAAAGATGCATCACTAATAGTCAGCTATTAGGTTTTAACATTTACTTCGTTCAAAATAACAATAATGTAATCATGGTTAACACAATTCTTATATGACAAATATTATTTCAATTAAAAAGAGATTAAACCATAACTAGCCAAGTGGCAAAGGAGAAATCTGACAAATAATCCCTGTTTCACCTTCCAAATTTGAGCAAAATATTGAAGAAGACAGACATGCTGTTCAAACCAAACAGCCAAGCTTCCCAACAGATGGATGGGGACCGAGTCATTCATTCCTGTGTCCTTCCCTCTTTTAAACCTCTTTTTGACCCAAGCTATTCTTCCTCCTTCAGAAATTCTGAGTGTGCTACTGCTTACAAAGGAAGGAGGCTCCTTGGCAGGAGTTGATGAATACATGGCAGACTCTACAAAGAAATGTATCACAAAGAACTGCAGTCTTGCAAAATGGCTACTAATCCTCAGTGTTGTCAGTGTAGCTCAGCCGTGGCTGTGGGAACTGGAGTCCCTGTTAAAAAAGTTCTCCCACCACCCTCTCAGGGGAACCCAAGGGCCTTGCTTGCTGGGGGTATGCAATGTGAACCTATTCTGCTGTCACTAAGGTCAGTGGGAGATGGTGGGGCATTTTTGATGAAAGTCATTCTTTTATTCCTCTTTGAAGAAAGATGAAAGTAAGCACTTGCCACTAAAAAGAAAATTAGGAAGTTGTAGCTGTAAGAAGTGTTTCTCTACAGTTTTCCATTGTATGATGGAGAGAGGGGAAATAAGCAGAGAGGGATCAATGTGTATCTTGCTTCAGGTCAGGAAAAGAGATTTTATGATGTGAACATGCAGAGAATGTACAAAAGTGAGAGAGGATTAGCGAATATGAAGGAAAAAACAGAAGGGTGTTATGTAGTCATGTTTTGTAGGATTTTTAAGGAAAAAACCACAAGAAGCTCCAAAGCCACTTAATAGGTCATTATAATTTTGATGTTTCATGTTGATCTAAATTAGAATAAATGAGTCAGATAATGAAACTGGCTTTAAATCTTAATATAAATCCCTTTTGGTGTTCACATTTCATGCTTTCAAGTAACCACAAATACCATATTCCCTAAATTACATATTTAATATTTTTAAGTTGAAAAACAGATATGAAGACAAAACTGGAGTCAAGAGAATACCTCAGTGATTTGGAATTCCCCACATAAATGAAAGGTTATTTGAAAGAGATCAGATGCTTGGAGACACATTTACACTTAAAGATATTATAATAAGATAAATTATGAAAATGCAGATCTGTGTGTCCAAATAAAAGTGCGTTCCAAGGTTGCAAGCACAGTGACAAGAGGTAGAAAATCTGTCAACCAGAACCACCAGATGCCTTAAACCGTAATCACGGGTTTTGCATACTGTATTCAGAGCAACATTACATCTGTGTGTTTGAACTGGGCAATTGCCTAAGCCGACCGCAAAATGTTTACCTTACCTTTAAGCCCAGAATTAACTCATTTTCTAGTAGTGTGTTTTGGAATAAGTCAGTGGTAACAATTTCAAAGAAGCCATGCAACACTGTAATCCTATATGCAGAGATGTCTTTGCTCAGATCCTCATTCTGCTCTCTCCTTGGTGAACAAAGAACCTTGAAGAATGAGGTTAAATATTCACAATTATTTCACTAAATAATCAAAGCTCATGAACAATCTTTCTTTGTTGATCTATTATTGCTGACTTTCTTTTTATTTTTGGGCCTTTTTTCTAAATTAAAGACAATGCAATATTTTAAGTCCATTGAGTCTGCCAGGTGAGACCATATCCTTGATCTTGATAAAGGTTTCAGTACTTAACTGTGATATTGAGGCAAATAAAATGCGTTCTGGAGATCTCCCTTCATATTCTTTTTCCAGAGTTGCATTTGAGCAAGGTTTTTTTCTATGTTATCTATAATGATGTCCAGTCTTCCAGATTCAGTTGCTAAAGTTAATTTAGACTGATAAATAATTTAATTCTCAGATGTCCAGCCTTTTCAGAGGGACATATATTAGTTGTTGCTATTGGTCTTTACCTCACTTCAGTGAAAAATTACTTATTTTTATCTATATAAAAGTTTTCAGAATTCAGCAAAATGTCCTTGGACTATGGTGCACCAAATACCAACCTGCATTGTTTTTTAAAATAAATTATCACTATACTCTGACATCTCATAGTCTAATGATCAAGGACCAAAGATGCCTTACTATTACTACTCAGTTAAAAGGCACTGATCATTGTCCACCATAAAAGAAGAAGATGACTTAAAGATGTCACCAAAGATTTCAAAAAATTCCAAAATCTTCAGTCAAATTAGATTTGTCTCTGGAGCTTTTGAAAATGAGGAATAGCCTGGAGCAAATAGTAACACTTAAGAATCAACCCTGTGAATAGTGAGCAATTCTAATTACCATAGTATGATGGTAATTGAAGATACCCATCTTAAATTATTGTGCCAAAACCCAGTTATTTTATGTTTATTTTTAGCATTCAAAAAGATCAGAATGCAAAGAGCATTTAAAGGCTGCCTAAAGGCTGTTTTTAAACCTTTGTGGTACACTTGAGAAGTAAGTACGCTTATGGTGCAGAACAGCAGATGTGGGTCAAAGCTTATGCCGGGTCAGAAATCTCCCTGTTGTGCATTGCAGTTCACCAGCTGCATGGGGAAACTGGAGCGAACAAACAAATACTGCTTTGACAGTTTGGTCATACTGGGCACGAAGATGTAATGGTCACTTCAAACATCAGAATATACTACCAGTTTTAGAGGTTTTGATTTCTTAATATACCCTGGTTTCTTCATATGCCACCTTGGAAAAACATCTGTGAAATAAGAAAAATTAATGCAGTCCTCGCTCAAGTAATATCTACGGGGGAACTGTAAATATTCAAAGGTGATAGATCTGCCCATTGATCTTTAGCTGGTTGGAAGAGAAATGTTTGTATCTGAACAGTGGTTTATATAATATTAGATCACAAGATACTTTTTCCCGACTGATACGGAAAGTAGCTGTAAAATAATGTTCAAAGTGTCTCCTTACTACAGGCCGTCATTCATAACGAGATAGCACTATCAAAATAGTATTTTTTTAAAAATCAAGATATCAACCTGTTTTACCATTTTACTTAGATTAGGAATTGGTGATGTATTACCATTTGTGCTTAATGACACTAGCAATTTGTTATTAGCTAGCATCCTCTTTGCAGGTACAGCATGAAGCTCAAAATTTATTAAAGTTCTCTTGCTAGAACAGTATTGGAATGAAGTAGAAGTTTGATTCTATAAATCCCCTCACACAATGGAAAAAAGTGAAGTCTTATGGCCTGGACTTTTATGAATTCAAACATAAGTAATGATGCATCAAAGAAATAGGAAATATTTGCAATTACTGAGAAGAAGTAAAGAAGCGTGAAGAAAAATCAGACTGCTTTTTCATAATCCATATAGGTAGAAAGATTAATGCAAAAGGCTATTTTGATTTTTTCCTTGCTACTTATTTTCTCACTTTCCTTGAAAGCAGGGTACTCTGTTATAAAATGTCGACTAAAAAAAACCCTTATTAGTTTAGACAGAAATTACTTCAGAGTCAAGTATTTTAAACAACTTTTGCATGCCCTAATATTAAGCATTTAAAGTATTTATAGGTTTTCTACTGTTTTGTGTCTTTATTTGAAATTCTCTCTGATAAAAATGTGCACATAACAGTGTTAAATGACATCTGACCTCTTCTCTGACTTCCAGTCATGTGATGAAAAATGCTTTTAAAATAGTTAAGTATAAATACAGGAAGATGACTAAACTCCTAAACTTTTATCTTCTAAAAAATTCCCATCGCTGCCAAAGCTGGTGAAGCTGCTCTGATGGTTACAATGGTGGGAGCACAAGGGCAGAAAGGCTTCCAAATGCCCACAAGCACTCTCACCACTGTACCTACCACCGAGCTCCTGCAAATCTCTGTTCCTGCCTTAGAAAATGAGTGGCCACACATTCCTTGTCACATTCGGTCCTCCTCTCACAGAGCTTAACATTGGGAAACTTAACATAAATACATAACAGATGAGGATGAGGACAAAATTTGTTTAGCAGGGCTGCCAGCAGGCTTACTGTACTACCCCCTTTCCAACATTTAAAGAATGCAACTATCTTCTCTTTCCTTTCCCATGTAGCTTGAGAATTACATCCAAGACAGTATGAAGAAAGAAATGGTAGAGATCCAGCAAACTGCAGTGCAGAACCAGACTGCAGTAATGATTGAAATAGGCACAAACTTGCTAAATCAAACAGCTGAACAGACCCGCAAATTAACAGATGTTGAAGCACAAGTAAGTAATGAATTACGACCTAAAAATGCTTCTGCTTCCCAAATACTACAACTACACATTTAACACTGTTTAGTGTTACACACTTCTGCTCAACAATTAAAAGTCAACTGTTAACACCAACAGCTCTACTCAGCTTAAGGAAACATTAGTATTTGGTAATATGTAGTTCCATCTTAAGCCCAGTGTTGTCACTTGAGTGATTTTCATTACAGTAGTATTCTAAGTAAGTCTAGAAAGACAATTGTTAAATTAATCTTTAAAGAGAATGTATTTAAAACTACTATAATATATCCAGGCATCAGCTGGGTCCTAGTGTGCTTTTGTACAACCCTCTCATCACCAGATATTAGCTAAATGAGTCTCTTCAAACTGCCTTTGTTCCATTTACCAGCTCAATTGCTTTTTTAAACTGAATCTTTCCTTTTTAATTTTTTTAGATTTATCAAGAAAACTACGTATTTTTAATTAATGTTTTTACAGATACTCTAAGTGGGATAATGGTTAATTTCCAGCACAATGTACTGTATTATGGTTAACAAAGGGATAGATAAACCATTCTGAGAATCAAGAAAAAAGAAATTAGGAGGCTGCTAGAAAAGCATAGTCACACAGAAGTAAACTTGTCTACTGTACATTTGTTAACTTCAAACAAAAACAAAGGAGTTTTAATTGAAAAGCATTAAGTACAATAAGACATTCTGTTAAAGAGAATGCAGATATTAGTAGAAGGACAAGTCCAATTAACGTAGAGTGGTATGTATTTGTAGTTTTGCAGACATGGTAGAAAGATGCAGATCTATAATTGTCAAAACACATAATGGATATATCATGCAGCACACAACATTTTGTATAATAAAAAGAGTATGCAAAGCCTAAAATCTGTGTTAGACATTTTACTGTCTGTAGAATTCACCCAATGAATTAAATTACATTTTTTATCCTAAACCAAGACTTTCTGAACTCTTTGATAGACTGATAATTCATAGCTCTTAGGCATACTGAATTCAACTTTCTGATTGCATTATTCAGGAGCCTAGTATTTTGCACATGTTGAGAGAATGTATTTATTCATTCACAGTAATGTCTTTATGGAAATTACTCAATTATTTTCTGCTTAGAGGAAGAAAATCATCACTGTAACTTTCCTTCTCTGCTTGAAATTACTGGTGACTGGGTTAAGGCTTAATTAGCAACATAAGGAAATTAACCAAACAATTTCTCTCTCAAGGACACATACTTTTGGCAATAGTTTTCAATTACACTTAAGTGTGAAATCATGTCCTGAATGACTGTTTAACATGAAGGACATGAGTAATCAATTCTTCCTGTCAAGGAAAGCCAAATTCTGTTGAGTTAAAAAAAGCTATTCTAAAACAATGAGAAAATATTTCTAGAAAATATGCCTCAAAGTAATGCAATCCAATACAAACCATAAAATATCTTCCATTTTTCCTAGCACCTGCATTTCTTCATCTAAAGATGCAAAAAAAGTGTAAACAATACATAGAGAAAAGATAATATTAAAATGCAAAGAATGAATTGACTGAAGTGTGGTTCACATGATAAACACTCCAAAATATAATTTGGGATTAAGTATAATAGCTAAGAGAGAACTACCAAGTTATTTCAGTTCTGAGCCAAGATTTCGGTGAGTGAGAGATTTACATTCAACACCAGATGGGGAAAACAACTCAACACATTCTTTCAGCCACAACCGTAATAGTTCCAGTAATGAAATAAGAATTATCATAACAGATGGGAAGATATAATAACAGAGCTAAAGTACATAGTAACTTTCTTCAGTTTTCTCTCATCAGAAACGTGGCATACTACTGAAACAAACCCAATGATACATGGTAGTGTAATAACAAAATTAGTGCAACTCTGTGTATTCTTCTTCATCCTCATTCTATAAACATTTGCGCCTAAATTAAGTGTTGAAAAATATTTTTTTAATCACAGGTGTACATAGAGATTTGCATGATTTCACAACATAACAAAATTACAATTTATTTAAAGTAAATATCTTTTAAAAGAAGGTGGTTTTTTTGTAAATTTTTTTTAGGTATTAAACCAGACAACCAGACTTGAACTTCAGCTTTTGGAACACTCTCTTTCAACAAACAAACTAGAAAGACAGATTTCAGATCAGACCAATGAGATAACTAAATTACAAGAAAAAAACAGGTAAGTTTTCATAGCCCAATAAAATACTATTCCATGAAGTGCCCTTCTAATAGTTTTAGAAACAAATGTGCTCAAGTAGGAAAATAAGGGTTGGTAGACAAGCTCTCTAAACCCATTACAAAGTGTTACCCACACTCATTACAAAGGTCATATATTACTTAAAGCCTAGGAGATTCCTGCTGGTTTATTCTTGTACTCAATTATATATTGTTCTTCACCATCTAAGTTCTCCTTTATGTGAGGAACTTAAAGCTAAAACTAACACACTACTTCAGTTGTACCCAATTTATATTCTTCTTAAGACTTATCCAGATGGAATTGATGTAATCTGATTCAAAGTAATTGAGTGTAACCACAACTTCAAAATTTGGTTTCCATATAGTACACAGCTATCCTAATGATTAACCAGGGCATTGCTACAATTTTTATCTAATGTAGTGAGAAAAATAAACACTAATCATATTCAGCATCCCTTAAGAGTCAATGTTTTGAAATTGACCAATATACAACTATTACTCCTACCCTTTTCTGTACTCAGCTGTGGTCCAAAGGCTCATACCTTTTTTCAGCTAGCTTAATTTCCATATCACCATGTCTTATTTTACTTTTGGCAATAAATAGTTTACTATTATTTCCTTTAGAGAAATCTAAAAGCAGCAATAACAGTAAGTTTTCTCCTTCAAAGAAATGTTCTTCAATGAGAACCATATGTGCAAAGTGCTTTTTCTTTGAAAGAATTAGCTTAAGAAACCCAGGAGACATGTTTTGACATTTTTGTTCACTACTCTACTACATTTATATATGTTCCCTAAAGGTTTAATCTAGCGGCTTAAGAAAAACAAGCATCCTTATCAAATAGAAAGCAAAGGAAATACTGATTCTTAAAAGGTCACCTTTTTTGGTGTTGAATTCGGCCGACTTTGGACTACCCTTGTCACATCTGCATAAAACACAAAAGCATTGTTTCTCACCTAACAAAATACAATCTGCACTGAGCTAATCCACTATATAAGGTTCAGGATTTTTTTCCTGTAACAGCAATGGATTTTAGGTGAACTTCTCTCTTCCGGCTATGCATCTTTTAACATCAGCTTTCTCAGGGTCTATGTCAGAAAAACTAGCAGAGAAATAATGTTCCCAGACAGTCCCCTAATAATACCAGCTCCAAAACTGGAGAAGGGTAATACATCTTCAAGTAACTATTTGCACATTTTCCTGTCCTAATGCCATAACATTTATGCTAAGCATATATTTTATTATAATTATAGGATATTTGAAAAGTTCATCGTTACATCTTTAAATAAGTTTCATCTCTTAATAGGGTAAATGCATGAAAACTTTGCTACTTTATCTTTCCTTTAATAATGTTGAATTATCAAACACCCAATTATTATGCTTTTAAAGCCTGCAATATACAATGTAATAGAGAACGTTGTTTATTAATGCTCTTATATAATAAATTAAAGCACACGTATCAAATGAAACTTTCATTTAGTTGTCTACTGCATGCATAGCATCAGAGAATGAAACTGACTATTTAAGAAGAAAAAAACTTATACAACAGGCTTGATTTTCTTGACATCAGCTCAAAACTGTTTCTGGAGAGCCTAACTGTAATCTTTTATTTAGCTTTCTAGAAAAAAGAGTTCTTGAGATGGAAGACAAGCACATGCTTCAGCTGAAGTCAATAAAAGATGAAAAAGATCAGCTTCAAGTCCTAGTAGCCAGACAGAATTCTATTATAGAAGAACTAGAAAAACAGTTAGTTACAGCTACAGTAAACAACTCAGTTCTGCAAAAACAGCAACATGATCTGATGGAGACGGTTCATAGCTTGCTTACTATGATATCGACACCAAACTGTAAGTTAAAGCAGACATGCCTATATTATTTCAGTGCTATTTCCTAACTTGTGTACATTAGTACCTATAAAGTCCTACAACTAGTTCTGACACATTTCTGCTTCTCAAAAAGTCTGTATTTTTTTACCTTAAATTCTGTATCTGAGTTAATTAACCTACTTTTTAGCGGGGTAGGAGAAACAACCACGTTTATGTGATTTCTTTTCAACATTTTGTTTATCTTCTCTGGTTTGTTTATCTTCTCTGTTTTGTTGAACCAATTCTCCAGTGGTTCAACAAAATACAGAGATGCCAAAGTATCATTCGTCTCACACGGCATTAATATGTGTGGCAATATACACTCCCTTGACCATATATCTAAGTGAGACTGCATATTGTAGGCCTGCAACTTTTCTTCCTGGCTCACAGAGATTGTTTCTGCCACCTCTCATTGCTTTATGCACATGGAGTTTATCAAGAAAAGGATGAATTATAGTGGCTACTACAGGCAAAGGAATCAGCACAGGCATAGTTTTTAGCCCCCAAAACAAGAAGGTACCAGGCCAGGGCAGCAGGTACTCCCAAAAGTTTTTCACCAAGGTTTCCTCATTCATCCAAAAAATCCCTTAGCCTAATAAACTTTATAGGCCATAATCTCACCCCTAAATTCCTGATAACCCTACAACAAATCATAGCCACCAAGCATAGCTTCCAGATTCATGCAGATTCATGTGCTCCATAAAAAACCCACACAAACCATATACTGAAAGTTATGGCTACACAGGATTTAAACATTCCCTGCCTTGAATTTCATGTCCAATATGGAACTTGGACAAATTAAGAAGCTGTTCTAAAAGACTCTATAATCTGTCACATTTGCCTGTAAAGTTCTCAGGGCTGAAATTACAGAAGCATAAAGAACCCCTAAAAAAAGGATTTAAAATTAAATACTGGGAAAAAAAATTTAAAAGCTGGCATTACAACTTAAAAGACAGTATAGGTGGTCTATGATACATTACTGTAAGGTGGATCACAGAAAAGGGAAGGAGTGCTTGGAAGTCCTCACTTTTAGTATTGTCCTATATGTTATGATATTGTAGGTTTTTCTAAGCAAAGTAAATTCCAAAGTTTTTTTTGTCTTAATAACTGACGCTATTCCCTTAAGTACCAAGGCTGTACATGTTCCCGCTGATGTTATCTGCTATGCTAGTGCACAAATAGGTAAACAATTCAAAGTCATGTTGACTACAGCACCATTAAACCCAGAGTGCAAAAAATAATGAGTGTTTGCCAAAAAGACAAAATTAGCAAGGAAAGCTTCTAAGATAAATGCAGTCTATGCAAACAATAGAGTGTGGAAAAGCAATTAAAACACTGAATGTGTTATTTTTCTATTTAAAGCAAAGCACTTAAACAGGTAAATAATGAATAAGCAAGCTAAAAAGAACATAAGAAGCAACTGTAATATAAGTATGTATTTATATGGCACCTAAACCTTTGTAGTAACTGACTGTGATTGTTAGATTAAATTAAAAGGGAAAACACACAGAACCAACCCCAAAAGGGTCAAATATGAAACAGCAGTCAGCAGGCAAAATGCCAGGAAATTCCAACCTCCATAGTTAATAAAGAACTGAACAAAAAGATGAGCCTTAGATTGTTCTGTTGAATAAGAAGGCTTAGACATATGAAAATGTATTTTTTACACAGATGAATTCCAGAAGGTATGTCTCTTCAGTGTGTTGGGCTCAGCTACCAAGCTTCAGCTTGGTATATACAAAGTTGTTCCTGCTCTGCACAGGGGCAAAAAAATAGCTTAAAACTTCATAAGGGAAGTTCCACCAGTCTGCTGCATTATAAAAGGTTTCATAACTCATTTCACAATATTAGAGTACTGGCCAAAAGTCATTATTAACATAATCATTTGCTACTTAAGTATGTATGTAACAGTAGTTAATGCATGCATAGGTTGTAATGCATGTAGGAGTCCAGCAAAGGCAATGAGTGGAAGCAGAAACTGTTCAACTGAATGAGATGCAATATCCTGAGTTCTCTCATTCAACATATTAATAAGTGTTGGCACTTTTCAGCCTATCAAACAACCGCAGTCCTATCAGAATAATGTCTCTAAATGATGCAAAGTAACAACACACATAGTAAGTACCTTGATCTGTTGTTTCTTTCAGGGCCAGACATATTTTTTGGAACTGCTTTGAACCAATTAGACCATAAATTGATTCTTAGTAACTTTCATTCATTTCCTCTTAATGCCTTCAATTTCTATTATACTTTTTAACAGCTAAAAACAACTTCATTGCTAAAGAGGAGCAGATCAGCTTCAAAGACTGTGCTGAAGCTTTCAAATCTGGACTGACAACAAGTGGAATCTACACTTTAACAGTTTCAAACACTGCACAGGAGAAGAAGGTAGGATGACTATAAAGAGCTGCATACCGCCTGTTAAAAGTTATTTGATCTGGCAAACATGCTATTTTAAAGGCTGGTTAATAGTGAAGTTTACTACTTACCAAGTTTTTTTATAAGCATTTCATCTTAGATCTGAGTATCTCACAGGAAGAAAGAAGTCCTTCAGGAGAAATCTTGGCTGAGTTGAAATGAGTAACATTTTGTTGTTTGCTTCATCATGCCAGAATTCCATTCTTTTTTTCCACATAATTAATGTAATTAAATCAATAAGGTACTGTAATTTCTTTATAAAATCTGTAACTCCAACAGAGCTGCTCTGCATGATCAGCAGACTCCTGTCTCCTCTAAGTTCTTAGTTCCTTCACATGCCCAAGGCTCTTGAGGTGGCAAAAGGAGGTAAAGTCAGGGGCATGGAAGATTACTCATGATTTATACTCATGAAAGCAATCTACTAGTACTGGACTCATGTATTTGTTTCAGTAGGACATTTGTGTAACAACAATTAGATTAACAATTAGACTGTCTAACAGAGAGGACTTTTCTGGAAAATACTGCTCTGGAAAATATGACTACTGATTAATATAAAAGATGAGTTTGCAGTGGTTTCACCAGATCAATTTGACTTCCTCTAAGGAAATTTTTTCCCTTATGTGTTTAACTGAAATGAACTTCAATGTCAATTTAAGTTAAAGCAGTACATCATACCTCTGCAGAAGAGACCTTGAGCTAAACATGGCACTCAGTGGATGATACACTGGATGCCTGACAGAGATGCTCCGTCTACTGAAGTAAATACAATTACAAAGCTTCAGACAGTATAATTCAGTTAAAACCATCAATAGAATCTGAAAGGGAGAAAAGTCCCAGGTGGATTGTCAGGATAAAGAACCAAAAACCTAGAGTGAGCATTTGGAGCAGTGGGGCTCAGATGATGAAGGCACAGCAGGCTGAGGAGGTTAAGGGACATATGGATAATATATTTCTTAGACAAACACTAAATAATTTCCTGATGTTTTTATTTTCTAATTTCTACTGTAAATATTTCCTTTACACAAGAAAAGGAAATGTTTTATGGAATTCCTAAGGCTCTACTTTATTCTGTCATAAAAATTAACAGAAAATATAAAAAAGCAATGAAAAAAGATGTGCAGTGTGGAAAAGGAATTGGTAAACACAGAGAAACCATTTTTTTTCCCAAGCAAAAGTTTAGAAATGAAGTTCACTGGTGACTAGCTTTTGAAGTGCCAGAACTTCTTTCAGCCCAAGCCAGACTGTGATCTTTACACTTACAAAGCTCTCAGCTAAAGGAAATAAGCAATTTGTTTGGGTAAGATCTATAAAATACAATAGGTAAAACTTGCAATTTTTGTTAGATACAATCTAGAGAAATTATTCGCAGTCTGCTTCTCTTGGAAAAAAAAAGAAGCTGCTTTTCCTTTGGAATTATCTAGTCTAAATACATCAATTTCACAAGAAAGTTAGTTACGTAAGATGCAATGAAGTGTTTTATTACACATGAAGCTGAATGGCATTTAAACAGCATAGATATCTACCATCACAATTTTAAAAGCTAACGGAGAGGAAAGCTACCGGATCTCTAAAGTAATAGAACGCAGCAGTCTTTGTTAGATATCTCAGGAAGGTTTACATTCCTTGGATCTCTTACTATTACTTGTCTCAGGCTTTTATCTTCGGTTTTAATTTTACTGTCAAATATAGTATACAGAGCACGCATATTTTCTAAAAGCAGGCACGAGCGCATGACGTATTACAGATTAAAAGTTTATGTCATAAACTTTAACACTGCATTTTCCAAAGTACAAAAGTATAAATTCCCTAGACTGTAAAATATTAAATGCTTCAGATTTGAACATGAAGGCTTAAAATATTTAATGTAAATACACATGTTTTTAATTTACTAGGTTTAAAAAAATAGTTAAAATGTAACAATATCACTTAGTATTAATTTAGTCATTTAATAATATGAAAGAATTTAAATCTTATTCTGTCCATTTCAGATAGAAAAAGACGGGGAAGGTTTTACTTACCATATGACATTGAAAAAAAGAGAGTAAAGAATTTTAACCTCATTTTTCATCCAAATATAAATGCATAAGAGGGGTTGTCAAGGGAAGTGAAGGTTTAGGGATAATCAACGTGTTACACCATTTTCAACTGTTTATGATGTGGATGGCTACTCAGACCAGGAAACAGAGTGACCTTTTTTATTTGCCAAAAGTGCTGCACTGCTGTTTATGTTTTCATCTTTTCCTCTTGTAACACCTTCTGACCTCCCAACAGGCTTATAAACAACTTCTGTGTAATCTGTAACTGATCCCACATTACTACTTTGTCTCCCATCATAATCCAAAACTAAGGAATTGCATATGACAACTGAGAGGAAAACAATTATTTAATTCCATTGATATTTTCAAACTTTCCTGTTCTGCACCAGGACAAAAGCTAAGTCCACTTAAAAACATTGAGTAAAACCAGCAAAAGACTGCTGACACAAGGAAAAATGTCAAAAAATGTCACAGAGGCAAAACTATGAAAAGTCAATAGTTTTATGTTCACAGCAACCTCATGAACCAATTAGACTGTAGTTCTTATCTAGTCACATTTCTACAAGACAGAGATAGCAGAATACAAAATTGTTGAACACAATGACTCAAAAACGTTGTGACAACAGCCACAAGTGATGCAAAGGGTGACTGAAAAGATGCGGAGATTGCACTTCCTTTGGTATAAAAACTGCAGTGGTTCTTCATCCTGATAACTCAGCCTGAGCCCTACCATTTACAAAGCAGGTCTGAAAACAGTTATATTCCAAATATCCTCTTATAGTGCTACAGCTGCTAGAACTGTAAGTACTGAAGCAGTTCACAAGATACATCAAATACTCCGCGTTCTAATTTGTTGTAACTTGAGAGGCTAATCTCTTTATTCTTTTTGGCATCTATTTGAAGACTCCTGCTGCCTGCCTAATCTTGGTATCTATTTTTACTAGTTTTATGAAATGTTACATATCTCTTTTTTGAATATTAAACCTAGCATCGGTTGAAAGGTCAGAAAAGTTCTGTTCTAGTAATCAGTGTTAAGAGAAAGACTTAGACTCAACTGAAATAGAATTTTTTGGTGTGGAAAAATTATACTCCCAAATTCAAATATACTTTTAAAAATTGTTACTGGTGAGAAAAATCTACATGAGATTTTTATGGTCATCTCTTCTTCAATTTCTCATTATGTTTTTCAGTTCCTAGTGAGTTGCTTTTTTCTTTGGGAACAAAGTTGCAGTACCCCAGCATTTATCTCAAAGAATCTATAGTGTCTCTCAAAGCTAGATGTCTTACCATTCACTTAAAAAATGGATACTGCCTGTAACAGGAATATTTTATGGAAGAACATTCACAGTCATTCACTATATTTTAATCTCATTAGAACAAAATGAAGTGCTATTTAAAGGCATTGATTTCTTCAAAGTATTAATTCCAACTAAATTGAAATTTAAACTAGAAGCATAAAGGAACTCTCATGTAACATTCAAAAACCATCAATTAACATCTACAATAGCAATATCAGACTGAACCCACAGCTCAAATAAATTAATACATGGCCTTCCACTGCATATAGTTAAAAACTACATATTTCAGAGAAGGGTGAAACAGTTCCATTCTCCATCTGGCTGCTTATACTGTTCTTTTAAGTGGGATGAAGCTTCAGAGTCAACAACTTTATCTACAACCAATGATATTTGATCATTGTAAAATCAGCTTTTTAACTTGTTTCGATGCTTAAGAAAAGTATCTGCATCTGCTTTAGCCCATTCCTAGTATCCCTCTATAGCCCTCTATGGAAATTAGTTTCCACATATGCATTACACATCATGAGTTAGCCTTCTAAAATAGATTGATCTTCTCTTACAATACCTTACCTTCAGCCTTTCCTTTGAAGGGAATTTTTTTAAAATGAAATTAATTTATAAACTATTATCAAATTTTTACCAGTCATTAAATACAGATGTCAATAAAGCCAAACAAAAACCAGGCTTTGAGGTGTAAGGAATTGCATACATCATTATAAACTAAGGTTGCTGCTTTCAATTAAATTCCATTCACAAGACATACTTTAAAAAGTAACCTCTTATCCAACTCTTTTCCTTATTTATTTTATCATCCCTAAAAATCTCCAATTGAATGATGTTGAAAAAGTTGACTGCAAGCTTAAAGTACAGTATCTGCTTTGTATTTCCAATGTGCTACAGCCTATTGAAACTTTGATATTTGCAGCTGTAATGACTTTCTTTCCCTTCAAAGGTCTGATGCCTTTCAACTGTATAGATGACATTGCTTGAATTATAAATACTCGGTTTGATTTAAATAGATATTTATATGTGTGTATAATGTATGTACAATACACATACCCTAAAAGAGCCAACTATTTTGAAAACTTGGTAAGGAGCACACTTCACTTCCCAAAATGACACATAACACTACCACAGCACAGAAGGAAACTGGCTTCTCTGAAGTCATACTTTTTCAATGAATTTCCAGGATGTCTAACAATTCAAAGAGCTCAAATCTGCTAACACTGATAAGACAGTCTCCCACAGAAGATCATGAAAAAGACATACAGCTTCAGTGTCACCCAATCATGATTTGGGGCATTTATTGGCATGTTGTGACAAGCAGCAGTTACGCAAGAAGCAGTTAGTCAAGACTACTGAGAGAACTGTTAAACAAAGAAGGGAACATCAAAATTCATAATGAAATACTTGCATAGTTTCTTTTTAAATTATTTATTTAATAACTCTACAGATGAAATATCCTATTGAAGGAGAAGAAGTCAGACCTTGCCTATACTACTATAAATAGGAAGACACCACTTAATGGATGAAAGATCTAGAATACAGATTAGAAGTTAATGTAGTTTAATACTCAAACTAGAATTCAAAAGTTTTGAAAGATGTGAGGTGATTCTGAAGAAGGCTCTGAACCTCAGTATCTTGGCAGAAAGTGGCCAGAAATAATTAAACTTCCTAATGAGAAAACCTTAACTGAGAACTCTCCAAACAGGAATACTTGTACGAGAAGTTCAATATCTTTCTTAAAAGTAGTATTGGTACTAACATGCAATTTAAATAGATACTGACTTCAGTTTGACTTTCATTGTACTGTCTTACACCAACTTAGCTCCACCGACTTCACACACCTAGTTAGAAGTTCTGTTAGTTTCGGAAAAGCAGAATTAGATGCAACAACTTGAAATCCTTTCTCAGGAAAAATTTTATTAGATATTCTTATATTCACAAAATTTTCTTGTTAATTTATCCCCTACTTCTCCCAAATATCACTCCAAAATTCCCATTAATTTTCAAAAGACTGTTTTCTCATCAGCATCTCCCAGCATTTCCCACCCAGCATCTCCCCAGTATATTGGCACTTTCAGTAATACCTTTCATCTCTGACACTGAAGTGATTTAATCTGGGAGACTGATTGAAAAAGTCACCTATAAACTTGAATTTTACTGTTCCAGGTATGCATTTACTGAGTATTCTAAAACTGAGTCCAGTGAACTGCTTATTACATGTCAGTCTTTTCTAATTTTTAGCAATAACTTGGTAAATCCAAAGGTGATTAATGAATATTTGGAAACATCTTATAGTTGTTACTTTTTTGTTCAAGCATAGAAGATGTTCATTGCAGTCTGTATAATAACATGGCTTTAAGACACAACTTTCAGATAATACATTTAAATCTAACTTTGGAGTCAGACTATTTGGAAAGGCATTGAACAATGACTGTGATAATAAAAATGTATTTCAGTTTGCTCATTGCCTGAATTTCACAGTATCTATACTCTGACAAGTCATGGGAAATTAGAGTGGATCTCTCACAAAAAAGACAGAGAATTAAAAGGTATCATTTGTTAAGGTATTCTGTTAAGTGTGATATATACTGAGGAATCAATTTTTTTTATGGAGAACAACTGATCTGTATGAAAGCTATGAAAACTTGCATTTTAAGGTTAACTCATATTTTGCACACAACTTGCCACTATATAGAATTATGCGAAGTACATGATTTCTGGTCTTGTTTTGCTGTAACTGCATGCACTTAGGTTGTTACATGCTTACTCTGGTAGGCCTACTGTGACATGGAAACTGGTGGAGGAGGTTGGACAGTTATTCAGAAACGAGAAGATGGCAGTGTGGACTTCCACCGGACATGGAAAGAGTACAAGATGGTAAACAGTGTTCCCTTAATATTAGTTGTTATTATTATCTGAAATTTAATATACTAAAATTATATTAATAGTATCCTTAGAATGTAAGCAACTTTAAAAAGTTGTCTTTGTCCTCAGATGCTCATCTAGAAAATGTCAGAGTAGTGTAAGTTGTTTGCTTAAGCAGACTAGCAAGTGTGATGTTTGTTTTTAAAGAGAAACCTTACTTTTCTTTAATCAACTGTTTCATCCTATGTCTACATTTTTGAGTTGCTTATATTTGTGTTTCTAGTGGCAACAGTAGAAACTGCTCCGAATCTACTAAGTAATATTGATTCACTATTTCAGATTCCTGAGGTTGTCCTTGCTGAAATCAACTTTCTGAAATATTATAGATCAATAACCCTCATGGACATAGTAAAATTCTTAATTGACAGGCTGAAAACTATTAAACTTAAAAACTGATAAAGTGATCATTTCAAACTTAATGGAAAAAAAAAACCCAAACAAAGCTATTTAAATATACAACTTAAATTGCAGGGATTTGGTGATCCTGCTGGGGAGTACTGGCTGGGAAATGAGTTTGTTTCTCAACTGACTAATCAGAAGCGTTATGTTCTTAAAATACACCTGAAAGACTGGGAAGGAAATGAGGCATATTCATTGTATGACCACTTCTCTCTAGCAACTGAAGAACAAAAATACAGGTAAGCAGAAAAATCAGACCTAAATAAAAAAAAGTTCTGATAGTAATCTTTCTAAACTGTGTAGATGCATGGCCTTATTTCAAACAAATCATTATCATTTTCCAGTTCACTCAGAAAATAATGTTTTATCCATTTTTCATCTATTGCCTAAAAAAATAATTTCTTTTTCCAGAGGAGAAAATGTATGGTAGTATTTTACTAGTGCACCCTGGGTGAGTATAATACACAAAATGCAATGATGAGATAGGATGGAATAAGATAGGATACGTGAGCCAATCTAGTGGGTGACACTGCACAGTCATTAGGACAATAGGAACCTGTCTGCAGGTGCTATCAAATCCTGATTCCCTGCAATAAATACATTTCTGGAAGGTGGATGACTAAGATGAATTATGCTGCAAGGATTTTCCTTGTCAGTGACTTCTAGGAACTGTTCTGTTTTCATAAAGAGCACACTGAGGTGATGTGGCCTTATCCTTCCATGACATGCTGGCTTAGAGTCTCAGTAACTCTCCTACCTGTGAAAATGGAGCAAATGTGTATTTCACCCACCAACAATCTGTCAGTTTAAACACCAGATTTTTAATGGACCTATTATTTATCCTCTAATCCTGTAAAATGTAAAGGTTCACACTTTCTTCTTAATTCTCGGTTAAAATAAAAAATAACACTAATTTAAAATAAATATTTTATATAAATATTATCATAGTATTATATACTTTAAATAGTATCATAGTATTATATATTTTGAAATAGTATCAGTCACAGCTGAAATATATCGGCAGTTCATAGTTCATTCACCAGGCTCTCTGTAAATGCAATAGTTTGATTTATTATAGAAGAAACTAAAGACTTCACAATGTAACAGATGCCTTCCTACTACATGGTCCATGAAATGTTTCTTTTTAAAGAGTCTTACAGATTCATGGATTTTGGGTGACTGAACAGTAAAATTGTCCCCATTTAGATGAACTTCTCCAAGATCTCTAGCAACTATTAGTTGTAAATAAAGTCAACCTGGCACCTGAGAGAACTGATGCTGTTATTTCAACTCAGGTCTTATATGCAAACAAAGCTATTAAAAACTATCAGCATCTGCCCCCCACAAAACATTAAATCTTAATGCCTTGGTAGTGTTTAGTTGTCTCAAATCCAAAGTAAATATTTTTTCATCTGGAAACAGTCAGAATCTACAGCAGAGATTTTTTCTTAAGTAATGCTTTGAAATACTTAGAAAGGCAACCTTTGCAAAATGGGAGATTACCCTTGTCCATTTACAATATTAAAAGACAATTTCTGAACACAAAGATGGTAAAAGCAATTTTATTACAACATGCAAGCAAACAAGGAATTCGTCATAAAATGAAGTGGTTTAGAGAATATATTTAACATTATGAAAAAGAAAAAAACCCAAAGAAAGTATTCAGTTAAGAACATATTCTATGCCCCATCCCTGGCAGTGTTCAAGGCCAGGCTGAATGGGGCTTCGAGCAACCTGATCTAGTGGAAGGTGTCCCTGCCTATGGCAAAGGGGTTGGATCTGATGATCTTTAAGGTTCCTTCCAACTCAAAAAATTCTATGATTCTGTGATCCATTACATTAAAAAGATGAATACATTCTGAATGCTGGAAAGATTATGAGTTGGGCCATAAAACTGAAATTTCTTCATATTAAACTGAGATCAGAATGGACTTTGTTTGAATCAAACTTCCTGATCTCAAAGCTATGAAGTCAAATCAGGTTGCTAGGGTTTTTCATCTGGGTCTTAATAACCTCCAAATGTGGAGATGGTACAACCTACTTTTCTTTCCTCATGCTAAAAAGTTTTTCTGATATCCAGTCAGAACATCTCATTTCAATTTCTATCCACTGCCTCTCATCTTCTCTTATATTAAACTGTACCTTTAAAAATTTATTATTAATAATAAGTAAATAATACTATGCTTATATTAGACTTAAAATGATATTGGAAGACCCAGCCTAGGCCCATATATTATACCTGGAACCTTTAATATCACTCATGTCAGAAATTGGCTTACATAATTTGGAACTCATCTTAAGAAAAAACAGTAACTTTTAAAAGATATTTTAAAGAAAATCTGTAATGAAGTGATCCTTTGAAACCTAAATGAATAAAAATTAATTAATTCATTTTATTTTAAAATAGAGAATATAAATTGGGTTAAAATAATCTGTTAAACTACCAAAGACAACTTAAGCAGAGAATTAAGACTGATTGGGGGACAAGTTAATTCTCCTCAGAGAGTCAGATCTCCTCATTATCTTCCAAACTAATAGAATGTCTCTGAGAAGCCCGAGCTATTTGATGCAGAAATGCAATCACAAAAAGATACTGTGTGAGTAGAGGGTTCAAGTCCTTCCAATTCAAGGTAACACAGGAATAGTTGTGTAATTGCCCTGCCCAGTTCAGTGCCCTGTGTCTCTCCCCACCAGGACTGCATTGGCACCCTGCAATGCAGCAGCCTCACTGAAAGCTTACCTTGCCAGGGAATTGAAGCAAACTGAAATACTTGTGATGAGTTAACACTAAAATTTATGAACGACGTGAAAAGGATAAGTGATTAGGAAAGTGAAAAGGGAAATATTGAGAAACTTCTAAAATATAATTTACTAGCTCATAATTAATACTTGTGGTAATGCTGTTAACTCATGTATGTGGGGTTGTAATGCTAAATTGCTGTGTTGTGCTAACAGCAAAATAGGAATCAAAGTTTTGTTATAAACTTTTGAACTTAATAGAAAAAATGCACGTGCTGTTGCATTGAAGTATAACAATGTACTTTCAGCATTAATAAATACATGATCTATATGAAAAATCCTAGGAGTTACTATCGACTTGTTCTCGTTTTCTTCTAATATGACATGAACAAACACACGTTCATTAGAATATTGTGCTGACCATTTCTGTTCATATGAAAACACTGTGCTGAAAAACAGCTTACAGCAGGACATTGGCCAGAATAGAATTACACTATTTGAACAGGATATTTATTGCAAATTATTCCATCATTATTTTGCAGACAACCACCATCAACTTCCATGTAATAATTGTTTTTCCATTTCTCACGTCTACAGGATTTACCTTAAAGGACTTACTGGGACAGCAGGCAAAATAAGTAGTATAAGCCAACCAGGAAATGATTTTAGCACAAAGGATGCAGACAATGACAAATGTATTTGCAAATGTTCACAAATGCTAACAGGAGGTACGAATGTTTTTATGTTTCTCAGTCTTCCTATTTTTGTTGGCACTGAAATTGTCTATGAGATAAATAGTGATAATTTTGACTTAGTAAATTTTGACCATTAAAAAAGTTCAAAACTCACAGACAGAAATACTGGTATGGTGACTCCAAATGAAGTATTTTATCATTTGACAAAAGTTAGTTAAAATAAAACAAGAAAAGTTAAAACTGGAGGGAAAATAAGTCTCTGAAGTTGGAGTACAAGAAAGTCTGTACTGTGGAACTAATCAGAGACACCACAGATCCCTCTTTCTAGGAATAAGCTAAGATTCAGAGATCAAAACACAACTCCCTGGAAAAGACCTGTTTCAGAGATTCAGCTGGTCAGTGAAATGGTTCCTGATTCTCTAGGCATAAACCCTTTCCCTAACTACCCAAGAAGAAAAACCCCAAGAGCTGCTGTGTACTGCAGGCACCACAGAAGGGTACAAGAATTTAATTCCTTTTTTCAGTATAGTTATCAAGTGGTAAAGATACACCACAGATATATCTACATTTATCTAACGATTGTTCACTAGTTATGTTTGAGTTCTAGGTGCTATTTTTATCTTCAGCTACACAAGTAATTCTATATAATTTGTTAATCTAGAATTCTACATTCTGAAATGTAAACAACTGCTTTGTAAATTTGGCTTCTCTTCCTGTTATCTCTTAGGTAATCATTCATTTTCCTATAGCACAAGTTGCAAAGAAAAAAAACAGCTTCATTTTATCCAAAAGAACAATTGGAATACTGCCCTGCAAAACAAAACACACACACTATTGCCACCGTAACAGAAAAATAAAAATATTATTTTATTAATAAAAATAATTTTCTCTTCTGACCCATTAACAAGTCAGGACTATAAGGATACAAAATAGGTTTGGGCTGCTTTTTCCTCCTTTTCCTTCTTACCAAGTTCCAGGAAGTTTTGAACTGACCTGCACAGAGAACTGAATAATTCCTCTAGAAAGAATTAAGAAAGGAGTTTAAGTCTGTGAAGAACAATTTACCAAAGAGTAGATAAAACCAAAGGCAACTCAATATCATTATAGTTAAAGTTGTGTTCTGCCCTCAGACTGTTGACCATGTTTGATGTGGATAATAAATTGCTTGAACACTTTCCCTTCTCAATTTTCAAATACAGTGTATTGCATAAAATTCAAGAATATGCAGTTGATACATAAATATATTTATTTTCTGAGTTTGAGGCAAGTATTTTATACTGACACTTCCAAATCATAACAACAAAAAACTGGATTTAGATTTCTTTCTCATTTCCAGGCAGCGAAGTGACCTTATATACTATTTTGAGAATTACTTCTGCTGATGTTTGTCTTCTGTCTTGCAGGATGGTGGTTTGACGCATGTGGTCCTTCTAACCTCAATGGAATGTATTATCCATTACGACAGAATAACAACAAGTTTAATGGGATCAAGTGGTACTACTGGAAGGGCTCGGGATACTCTCTCAAAGCTACAACTATGATGATTCGACCAGCAGATTTCTAAATGCTTTGTCATTATGTGAATTATGTATTGTATAGTCTTCAAAGACTTATTTTACCAAGCAACTTTTCTTATTTTTTCAAGCCCAGAAACATGCACTAGTGTTCTGAAGGGGTCAGTTCAGTACAGTTCCTGAATTGCAATCGCCTTGATCAGCTGAAGCTCATATTATTCAACCAGACACAAAGTCTAAAGCGTCAACCTGATACAACAGTGATTTAGCCAAAGGACTCAATAAAAAGAACATCCAAGAAACCGCCAGACAACTTAAGGACTCTGTTTTACTGATCATTCATGTTATGTATGTGTTAGTAAATAACTGGAACTGTGAAAAAAACCCTCAAATAGTTTTAGAAATATGCATTTTGCCTCACCACTAAACTTTACACATTAATATAAAAAACTTAGCTAGATCCAGAACTATTTATCTTTCTGTGTCATGTGTGCCCTTTATGTACATAAAAAAATATACTTTTCTGTAATTAGCCAATACCACAGTAAGGGAATACATTATTTTTCCCCATAACCTCCTAAACAACTTCTTACACTTATTTGAAGATTTTTTCCAACAGCCTGTATGACTGTTTAACAGAGGACAAATAGCATTTAAATAGTTTGCATTTATGCTTGGGAAATACCATTTACAAAAATCATCATTTTTTTTCAGTCTATTTCAGTCAATATCTTAAAATTACAAAAATCCCTACAAATTATAATATAGCATGTATTCCTATACATTTTTATGAAGATTGCACTTTTCTTCTTCCCTTGTCATTTACCTGCAAAAGAACTGACCAGTATTTTATAAAGCGAGACAACGGCATTAACACCAGATGTCCGCTTGTCTATGACAATCATTTATCACCCGGTGCTGTAATATATCTACGTGTTTTGTAAAAATAACCTAACTTAAAAACATATGCATGTTCTTTGATACAATTAAATTTATGCTTATGACTTAAGATAGAAATTACTACATTTTAAAAACAGGGAAAAAAATAATCTGAAAGTTACCTAAGATCACACTATGTTTTTTTTTCAGTAAGGTTAGGACTTCTCCCTAAAAATTCTCTGTAAGTAGGCCCTCAATGTACACCATAATGTGAATAAATTACTCTACTGGGTGATCTTTGCTTTTTTTTTTTCCTTCGTTTTATTACTATACGCTTTAAAATCGTGTACTAAACATTGCAGTTCAGACTGAGAAGCTACTTCTTCATAACTCACAATAATTTGTGGAGGTTTTTCTCCAAATTAAGTTTAGCTTTTCATTCTCATGCTTAGTGTTTGCCTAACATTTTTGTAAAACTTTGATTTCAGCAGATGACTGAATTAGTTACAATGCAAGAACTTAAGCCAAAAGAAAACAAAAACTCCAGACACATTTCTGGAGGCTAACTCAACAAAAGGTACTGTAAGGGCAACAAGGCTTGTGAAGGTTCTAGAAAAAAATATTTTATGAGAAGGGGCTGAGGGATCTGAGGTTATTTAGATGGAGAAGAGGAGGCTCCGGGGGGGACCTCATCACTCCCTACAATCACCTGAAAGGAGGTTGCAGGGCCTGGTCTCCTACTGTGCCTGCAGTGAGGGGCCCAGAAGAAATGGACTTAAGCAGAGACAGGGAAGACTCAGATTAGATATTAGAAAAAAATTTCAGTGTTACAGTAGTCAGGCATTGGAATAAGTTGCTCAGAGAGGTCATGGAGTCACTATCCTTGGAGGTGTTGGAAAAGTGTCTGGATCCAGTGGGTGATGTTGTTTAGGGGTTACAGTGGAAGTCCAGTTGGACTGAATGTCCTGTAGGTCTCCACCAGCCTTGATGGTTCTGTGATTCTATCTTGAAAACAGTAAATGATTTTGAAAAAGGTGGAAGAAATCTCTCCATTTTATACTGACAGTCATTAAAACTGCTGTCAGAGTACCCCACCACTCATATCACCACCCTTCTTCTTCACTGAAAATGTGTCACTCACCATTACTAAAGTCTAGCAGAGACAAAAAAAAAATTCTATTATTACTTCATTATTTATTAAACCTAAAGAATGTAAATTAAGAGCCACTGTCTGAAGAGTCACATAAAATATTCTCAATGTATTTGAAATTACTGTTTAGTATTTTATTGTTTTTCACAGCAAACTTGTAATATCCCAAACTTACACATACCCCAAACAAAAAAATCCCAACTTCTCAAAATTGCTTCAATGAATTTCCAAGAAATGTCTTAGAGAGCAAGTCTAGAAGAGTCATCACACTAGTAGAGAAACTACACATACCAACAAGCACACAGCATACCAAGACAAGCCTAAAGAGCTGTCGTTTTTCAGCCTAGAGGAGGGAAGGGGAAGGAAGAGAGGAGGGAAGGAAGATAGTGCCTACAACTGCCTGATTGAGGACATAGGGAAGACAGAGCCAGACCCTTCTTGAAAGTGCTCTCCTATGAGACAAGAGACAGGGACAAGAGGAAGCAAATACAGTTTGGAATTGGGGAAAGTGAATTTTCATTTACTCATTTACTACCATGAGGGTGGATTGGACAAGTCCCTTGGAGCAGAGTGTTCAACTAGACAACCTTCAGAGTTCCCTGATAATCTAAAATACTTTATGATTCTATGAAATGTAATAGAAATGCTGAGTCCGCATTACTGCATTTCCTGTGTTGCTACATTTAATCAGACAACTAAAGAAAATACTCCCAGTATTTAAGACAGTGAGCATATTCACACCAATAATAAAGAGAATGAGAAAAAAAAGCCAACAAAACAAAACAAACAAACAAATCCCCCAAAACGTTCTTAAAAACCATGATGGAATCAGAATGCTCAACGTGGCAAAGAAAAGGAGTGGTAACTTCTGGCTGACATTAAATTTCTTTATTTTAGTAAGAAAACATTGTATGACAAAAAAAAATTATTATTGCATGGCTAGTTTTGATTTGCTGAAAAAAGTTTACAAAATCTGAGGCTTTCTGATGACTGTTCTGGGAAAGTGATCAAAAATACTGATGTTGACACTGAATCAATTGTTTAATGAGACTTAATTTTGGGAGAAAAAGGATCAATTTATCAACACAAATGTAAAATTTTAGAGTGAATATATCTTTAAATGACATTTCATCTGAAGAAGATTGCATGGCTTGAACTCCAAACACCAAAGTGAAGAAACAGGAGGGCATGTCAGAAGGAAGGCAATAATAGGAAACAGAAGGCTGCAACAAGTGCTTTGGACTTGGTACAAACAATTAAAACATAACAGCAAGGTAAGCCCTACTTTTAATTCTTTCCTGTAATCAAATAAACAGTATGTGAAACTAGAATGCACTTCCATTTTCTCTAAGTACTTTTTAGGAAGCAGGAAAGAAACGAAAAAAAAGCAAATAAAAACACCATTCATGCTCAAATAATAACATCATCTTTAGAAAAAAAATAAGGTATTTGTTACAGCAAGAAATGAGAGTGACTAAAGAAGGGAATGATTGGAATGGTAATGGAAACATCGCCTTGGACACCAACTTTATTCCTTTGCAAGAACAGCACATTGCAAATAGAAGTGATTCAGGTTCTTAGCACAACCCTAAGCTCTCTCAATTTTGCATTTTCACCATCTCTCAAATTCCCCTTACTTCTGCTTTAGGAATAAATCCTCTAAATGGAATCTAAAAAACAGACCCAAGGGGAATGACTTCTAAAGAACGCTATCTTCTTTGTTACTGATAGGATACTTTGTTATTAATCAAGGTAGTCTGAAAAGAAACAGAAAACTCAAAGCAACTTAACATGAAATTCAGTGCAGATTTTTTCATAGAAATACAGAAAAGGGGAAGAAAAAAACCATGTTTCCTATTTATTTCTCACATTAAGTTTTATCATTTTTACTGTTTTTGCTATATAAAACAATCTACTTTCTCCTTTTAGAAAAAAATACAAAATTAAAATGAATAATTAATTTGTTTAGGCTTATTTGCGAATAACTGCTGCAGTTTCCTTAAACTTTGAGAACATACAACCTACAATCACGAAATAAAGCTTCACGTTGAATATGCAAATTTACAGAAGTTATAGATTTAGAAAGAATGTTAAACACAAGTTCTTAACAGTTAATAAAATTGCAGTAAAAATAAATTTCACACCCCATTGACTGTTCTTTCTTCAAAACCTGTACGAAACTTCGAGAAATAAATTGCAGACACTAATTTAGTACAGAGAAAATTATTGGAATGATTGACTAGTAACCAGCAAGAATTCTGCTTGTTTTAAAACCAAAATAAAATTCCTGTTTAATCAATTACAATACATGAAGTGCACTGACGTCTACACAGGTGCATCATGCCCCTACATACCCACTTTTGTCCTGGTTCCCCATTCAGTACTTGAGAATGATTATTAGAGGCAAGAAAAATGCTTCATTTTTTCCTACTTAGCAGTTCTAGAAGGCCACAGTAATTTTCCATTGCCCAAGTAATTTCTGGGCCAAAAAAATTGAGTCCAAGACCTGCAAATCTTTCCATTTTCCATGCGATAACATGCCTCCCCAGCTGGCATACAGGTACAGATAGAAATAACACTAAAGTACACTGATACTTCAATAAGATGCTGGTTTATTCAGGTGTTAACTGATGAATCAATATTTTGCATATTCCATGTGTACCAAAGTTTTTTGCACACACTTCGAAAACTAGTGGACGAAGAAGAAAATAATTCCTTACAGTATCTGCTTTTAAAAAATATTTTTCTAGTAGGCTTTCCTATTCACAAAACCTATTTAGAGGGCAAATAATTTTCCAGATAAACAAAAGAAGGTTCACAAGCTTACAGGACCATTAAACTTACAGGAGCTGCAGGGAAGCTGGATGAAAGTTCATACGGTTCCTCTGAGATCCAATGGCCAAATTCCAAAGACCACAGAACCTAAAATAAAATAAGTGGTAAGTAGAAGCTTAAAATTTCTAAAATGAACTTTTTGAATGTGTAATTAGAAGTGACAGTGCTGTTACAGAAGTTGGTTTGTTATTTCATTTACCCAAAACAAATGATTTGCTGAAAAATCAAGAAATCAGAAAGATACAAATTTTACAACTAAAACAAACCACTGAAATACCAGCCAAAATTCTAAGCATAGCTGTATTAAATTTTAAAACACTGTGAGGATATTAGAAAAGTAAAATCACAATACATAGAGCAAAAATTTGAAAATGAAAGTCAGAATAAATCAGTTCTGTTCTCCCAGCACAGCAATCATTGAACTTCACAAGGTTCCTGTTGGCTCATTTCTCCAGCTTGTCAAAGTCCCCCTGAATAGGAACACCCATCTGGTGTATCAAACACTCCTCACAGTTTCCTAACATCTGCAAACTTGCAGAGGGTGCATTCTTTCCCATCATCCAGATTGTAAATGAAGATGTCAAACAATACTGGACCCCTACTATTGACAAGAATTATCCAACTATTGCACAGAATTCACATTACATAAATCATCCTGCAAAGAAGAATAACTCAATTTCTTTCTCCTTGGTATCCTCCTTTGTCAGCGTCATACTCTAGAGCACAAAAAAAGACTGCAGAACACTGACTCTCTAGACAATACGCAATTATTTGCGTTCAACTGAGCTCTGAAACACTGGATCAATAAGATCTTTAGAGACTAGGAACCCTAAGACTGTGGCCTACTTGCAGACTTCTGTTCTCATCAGGGCCAGCACCAGTTAACAGAGAAAACCTACTTAAAATGGTTGTATTTTCAATTTCTGAAATACAGTATTTTTAATACTGTTTTTTTGGTAAAACATTCCCCTACTCTATCCAGAATTTTTTATGGATTGATTTTCTAAACATTCTTCAGAACAATTTATCATAACTTACAGTTGGTTGACTATAATATTAAAAGCCCCATGGAGAGTATTCAAATACTATCCCTAAATTGGTAAAAGCATTGTCTTGATGGGAAAATGGAAAAAGACAAAGTTCCTACATTGGCTCTGCCCTTGAGTCATATAAAGGATATTCTACTCCTAATTTGTAGATTTGTAGTCTAAATTCTGAAGCCTTATTCTAACGGAAGATGAGATTCTTTCCCTGATTGGTTTTATCAGTGGTGAGCCATGAAGCTTCTCAAAGAGGTAAAACTGGTATCTTCTTTGCCAAGTCTGTCCACTGTCACTCAATTCAACAACTATTTCCCTTTTACAGGTATTTGAGCTTCACAACATCTCTTCTGTAGTTGCCCTCTGGCACCCCTTAAGTCGGAGTCAAAAAAAGAAATGTTACCAACCAGTGGGACATTCTGCTGCTCCCAGAGCAAGCGGAGCTAACTGAACAAGAAGCATACATATATCCCCAAAATGGGATATATGGAATTTATCAGAAAGCAAATCCTTGTTTTAAGATAATTCTACCTTTCTCATATTTTCCCTAAATAGTTCTCTAGCCATTTCAAATAGATGAAGTCTGTTAGCACAGTCATGCACTATTAAACAGTTGTCATTATTCATCTTAGAACAAGCTGAATTTCATCAGTGCCTGAAATTATTCCCATGCTTGATTCACAATAACTGAAATACTCTGCCATACAAATGCATATATTATTACTTTTAATTTAAATTATAAAATGTTACCTCATAAAACTTGTGAACAAGCATGTGAAATATTCACCATAGATAAAAACTGCCATTATATATATTGAGCATGTAAAGTCATCCTTTACAATGTTACAGCTCACTAATGGAAAATTCTAAGCTAAACAGATTGATCATAAACTAGCAATGCAAACCTTATAAAATGGCCTAATTGTATGCAAGAAAATAAGTTTCTATACAGGGCTCTTTTGCCCCAAATCTCTTGCTACAAGAAGTATATTGAAAATTCGGTTTTCATAAAAAAATTATTTATAAAACAAGTTCTATAGTTTCCAGTCTTAAGTATCTTATGCCTGATGACTTCCAGGGACACCAATAACCTTTAATGTGTACTTCTACAAAAGCTGGTGCCTTGTGTGTCACGACAAGTGATGTTTGACTTGTAAGGAGAGGTGTCCAATTTTGCAGGCTATTGGAAATGAACAGTGATTTTTTGCTGATAATAAAAAGCAGCATATCTTTAGACTTATTGCTAAACTCAATTAGAAAACATCCAAAGAATATTATGTTTACTTTTAAAAAAAGAACAATCAAATATTTGAAAATGCAACAGCTGTACAAAAAGAGAAAATAATTTTTACAGTTATTATATCATACCAGACATAAAAATAAGAGTTAAGCACATTAATAAATCAATGACCTTTAAAAAATATTCAAAACCTAATGATGCATTGCAGTATTCAGCTAAGAAAAGTATGGTAACTTCTTAAAAACATACAGTTAAGAGTGCAGTTTAGGATTGCAAAATATAAGTTTTGGGGTGGTACCTGTGTATATTTTGTACAATTACTTTTAACAATTTAAAGTAAGAATATCAAAGCCTCTTAGCCTTATAGCTGTATATATTTGTTGAACATAAAAGAAACTTGTTAATTTGAGTAATTTCTCTGTTCATCACAATATAAATCAACTTTAACTGAAGCAAGAAAATTGTAACTTTTAATAAAATTCATAGAGACATACTACATTAAAATAAATTCTTCATAAATAAACTTGAGCAGGAGCAGATGGACCATGCTGTATTACATATACATCACATCCTTATAGTACCAAAATAATGTTTGTATCAAAAGTAGCTGGAAAACAACTCAAATAGATTAAAATATAAACCCAAAAGATTAGTTATGATTAAGTAATCCTATTTCATTTTCCAGGCCAATTCTACAGCAATGACCTCTATCAACTCTTGTAGTATTTACAGAATTTTGTTTAGAAATGAAATTTGTTTGTCTTAACAAAAGATGGATTAATGCTTGTCTATCATGGTTCTGGAAGTGAGTACAAAGGCATTGTATCTACTTTCCTAGATAAAAAGAAAATTAGATACTGAGTTCATGAACAGGTCCTGCAGTAAATAATTGGGTCACCACTCACTAAAACATTCAGTTTTCATGAAAACAAAGACAAGACTTTTCATTCCAAGTCACTGAAGGTTTGATCTGACTCTGGCAAATTTTCAACAAGTATATTTTCATAGCAACACCAAAAACGCTTCAGATTCACGTAATTAAAAAAGAAGTTATGATCTGCAATATTATTCTCAGCTGAAATACTTCAGAATGTGTGTTTCTATTGAGAAGGAAGAGCTATTTAGAAGTTTTCAAAAGTGACAAAAGAATTAGCTTAAAACGTAATGATGAAGCACTACAGTATGGATCAGATATGAATGCTGGATATAGGGGTAACAGAAGTTAGAAAAATACAAGATAACATTGAGATACTAAGGATGTATCAGATTCTTGTAGAATAGTCTTGCTGGTCATGGAGAATCAAAGTCAGGAGGATATGGGGAGGGAAGAGAAGAGTATGAAAAGCATAGTTTTTCTGTGGACTTCATACAAAGTTAAAGAATGTTTTCCTTTGGTTTTGGACTCTAGAATCAAATTGATTAATCTTCTGTTACTAGAATCAAATTGATTAATCTTCTGTTATTTTCATGCTCAAGTATGGACTATTTTATCTAGCTTGGCAGCACACCACCTGTATGGCATGGAGTTCCAACAAGTGTCCTGCAGGTTATACACCTACAAGTTTAGCTTTGGGGAAGAATTTTGATCTGCATATCCATATCTGCTATGTTCCTTTATTCACAACATATAGGAAAAGGTATAGCAAACATCAGGTTCTCAAGTGTCTGAAAACACACTATTTGATTAGTTATTATTTAAAGTCTCTTACCTATCCCGCTAGCACACTGAATGATCATATGGTATTTGTACTTGAATAATTCGTCTTGAAATATGTAAATGGAGTGCTATGAAGATTAAATGTCTGATGGTAAATCTGGTATTTCTCCAACATCAATGTCATCTTTAAAAATGTCATTTTAAGTTTTTCTCAGAAGAAAAAAACTCTTCAGCCTGAATTATCTCCACATTACAAGTCAAAAGGCAGAGGTAAACAGCTTCTTAGAACACTGATAAACATCTCCCAATGTTTAAAAGACAATCATCACTGCTCAAAAGTCATACCATGTTTAAAAGGTACTACTAATTTCTCTAGACTGACTGATTATTTTAATTATCCAATTTGAACTATTTTATCAGTGAAAATACTAATGGTAGGATTGATTACGTTTAAAGGCTTGAGTTAGGTAGCATCAATAAAAGGAGAAGATTATTTTCTTAAATGAAATTTTCCGGACTAAAATTTTCTACTGAATTCCTTTATCTGGCTAGCAAAGGCTTCAGTTTTCTCTTCTCTAGTTAACCAATTTGGGTAAAAACATGGCAAAATGATGCCATTGACACAATTAGAAATAAGACAATAATGCTCTTACATGATATGATTCAATGATTTAACCACGTTAAGAAATAATTTTTTTAAAAAGTTCAAAGCACTGTTTTATTTCAGTGAAATTAATTAATTAAATAATTAAGGGAATACACATTTATGGGGAAAGTTAGACCCAGTCTCTGTGAAAGATATGAATATAGTTCTAAAAATACTAAAACCAGCAATCTTCCAGATAAGCAGATACTACAAGATTAAACGAACTTTTGATCTGGAGATCTGGAGTTCTTCTCCAGTTCTTTCTCATGTGTCTCTCCTAGCAACTTCAGAACTTTGTCTAAATAGCAGCTCAATAAAATGAGTAAAAACAGCATCAGCATTTAATCCAATAACATTCACGAACAAACTAATCCTTGGAACAATTTCATTCAACTTATTGGTATTATATGAGGGATACACAGGATCCCGTTACGAGTCTACAAGCTAGACTGTAAGACAGGAGGACAACATTTCCAATCAATACTGGTCTATAAAGAGCATAGGTAGATATTTTCACCATGCATTTGTTCACAGAAGTGCAGGGCATAAAAAGGGCAATGAAATTCTAGGACAGCACTTGTTGGAATACTGATTATCCAAATACTGTTTATGTACAAAGGCAGGAAACTATTTTGTAGTAGTTATCTTCACCTCTAGCTCTCTTAGAAGTTATTTGAAGCTTTTTCTCAAGGAAGAATGCAGCCTTTATGTTTGAGTAGCCTGTTATGAAAAAGTAACTTATGACAATTATGTTGTGACTTGTTGAATGCTCCAAACAAAGCTAAGTGTGTGACAGATAATTCAGAGTCTTTATTTAATAGATGCAAGGAATCATATAGTAGGCTGGAACGAGTCTGTGGAGATTTTCTTCTACAAACCCCTGCTCAAACATATTCCTCTGAATGCAGCTAAGGATACTATTAGTCTTCTTTTGCCACAAAGGCACATTACTGGATGCTTAAGGTGACCAAAAATGAAAACCCTCTATTCCAAGGGAAATTAATCACCAAGTACTTCTGAAAAACCTGAAGTATACCACAACAACTTCAGATAACTACATATGTATCACACAGGACAAGCTTCATACTGGTAAGTGCCAGACATCTTGAAAACAAAAAGTCAGCAGTTTATTTTCTGCCTAACAAGTAAATTTAAAGTATTTATAAGAAAGAAGAAACCAAGAAATTTAGTTATTCAACAACCTTCTTCTGTATTAGATGAAGAGCTATTTCTATACAGATTTCAACATCTACATTTCATAGCTCTGGAAACATGAAGAAAGCTGAGAAACTGCCATCTGCAATGTCAGATAGAGTGGTTAATCTCTATTATTACTGTGAGCAGTTGAGATGGTTCAAGCCTAGGCTGACAGATAAGTTCCCCACCCAGTCACTACTATTTCTATTTCAAATTTTTTCCCACTTGCAGCAAAATATCTAAGAATTTCCCGTCATTTTTACCAATCCTGAATACAATACATGTTTCAGAACATAACAGAAATATATCAGGAAATAAAAAATTCTGTCTGAATAATGTGAGTTGGCTAATGTTGAGCAGAAATTAATCTGTCCAAAAGTAATGCATGGGACATGAGTTTTTCATCCATAAGATAAGACCTTGGGCCTTTCTAAAATACATAATGAGGTCCAATACAGGAAAATTTTGGCTAAATTAAGCACTGAAAAACTGTAACTAACTAACAGATCTTCACATAGACAAATTTCATCTAATCGAACTAACTCTACATAAGCCTGAATATCTTAACATTGACACTACTGTATGTAATATAGACACAAACATGGTTGATATTTCAGCTGCACAAAATAAATTTAATTTATTTTGTAGTAAAATTAAAAAGCATTTCTTACCCATTCATAAGAAACAATCCAACACCCACGAGCAATTCCAAGCATAACATTCAAGGTACGACACGGACTCCCAGTAACGATGTGACTTGTTGTTTCACACACTTCATTTGAGAACAAAAAGTCTCCAAGTTTATTCACTACCTGAATTACTATATTTTGCTTCCTAAAAAGAAGAAAAGGTAAAAAAACCCATACAACATTGAATGGAGGAAGGCAGAATTATAAAAGCATACACACACAACACAAATTAACTCTGATTCACCTCTTTTTTTTCCCCCCAATCATTTTTTATCCTTTTCTCGCTAAGTCTCTATCCTCTTGCTAGCCCTAAATTCATTAGTGTCTCCACAGAGTCCAAACAGACGCTTTACCATTATCACATCATCACATCTACTTGCACAAAAAAGACCTTTTGCCCTCAACATCTATCTTGTCTGTTTAAATAAGAGCTTTTGAGTGCAGAATTATCTATTATCTTGTTTGTGTACAATGCCCAACACAAGAGAGCCTAATTCTTGTTTTCTTTTGTAGTACTATAAAAAAATATTACCAAGAAATGCAAACATTTCGACACAGCACACTTAACAGTTTTTCATTAGGAAGGACCAGATTTTCAGCATCAGAATAATGCGGTGTCTAAATTTAGAAAGAAATCCTAAAGTTCTATCTGGCTTGCTACCTACACATCTATGCAAACATTTCAATTAAAAACTCACTTATCCTTAAATACAATTATAATGGAATATATAAAATTGAATATAAATTCCAGAATGGCCATCTACAACTGGAATTCTAATTTGAGCTCTCTACATAGCTACGCAGGAGCACATAAATATATAATTATGAAAACAGGAAGACCTTGTTATCACTAGAGAAAAGCTGTTGCATGAGAACAATTTATTGCTCTTATTAATGATTACTTTTACCATTACAAATGAATGTTAAAGATCTGTAAATGAAAGCCAAATTCTTGTGGTCCCTCTGCTCCCCACACTGACTTGGAAATGTCCACGTAACACAAAATAAAGCAATTAGGCACAACCTTGAACACAGTCAAACCTATCACAGTGGTGATCCTTTCAGGCCAAAATTGTAAATTAATCATGGACACAATGCAAGTGCACTCAGAACATCTCCAGAAACCTCTGGGGTCGCTTCATTCTCACTACATTTAACCCCACAGAAAAAAGTCTGTTAAAACTCCCAAAATATCCCAGCTAAAACAAACACTACTTAGCAGAATCCCAACAAAACTGCAAAAAAATTTTTCACAAAAGTTGGAGAAATCTGTTTTTCAAGAATTTTAAAAGAAAAAAATGAATAGTGAAAACAGCGCAGCAAATTAATATCACAATTAAGTCAAATGGTGATATTGTATGTTGAGATACTTAAAAAAATCAAATGAATGACCCTATTTCCAGTATGAATTTTGGCCTTGGCTGTATAGCTTTGATTGTTACTAGAACACTTAGTATTCCCTTTTCATTTCGTGAGCTTTAGCTTGGCATAGCCTACAAGTGAATGCTTTTGCAACACTGCAACCCATAGGAGCTGGCCCTGCCCAGACTTCATGTTCCATGCTCTACCTGAACCTTTTCTTAGTTCTTCTTGTGTCTACTCAAAATTCCTTACAATGAGAAGAAAAATTTCTGTTGTACAAGTCTTGAATTGAAGATGTCTTACAAACTGCAGAGAAAACTCACCAATTTATACTTGAGACAGCTGCAAAAGCTGGTGGATGAAAATTTACAGCAAAATTTCACTGAATTCTTAAATCAGAAAATTAGGTAGCCAGTGGCTGTGAATCAGTGAGCAGCATTTAACATAATCTCAAAAACCAATGCCATGAAACCATTGAATTTATGCATCTCAAAATGTAAACTCAAATGAACCACTTTTGAGGCTGCAGCTACTGGGTAACAGAATTGGCTTTTGATGGCTGGCTTGTGTTTTGGAGGACTGTTTTCTGTTCTTTAGTTCTTTCAGAAGCAGTCCCTTTCCCTTCACCCATTTACAAGTTGATGAATGCCTATACTGTAGTCAGCTAAAAGCAGTCTTGATGAAAAGGTTCTGACAAAAAGCAATTGTTATCCCCAGACAATTTAATTTAATGAAAAAGTAATTGAGTAGTGGGAAAACTCAACATATAAGAACATAAAAGAAATAATATATTAATGACTTCTCTAAAAAAAAAATATTCCCCAACTCAGCCAGGATTTGTTCTCCTCTTTTAGGCAGACCACAGTCTTTGTTTTCCTATACTATCTGCACTGTAGTGATGATCTTTACCTCCTCCACAGCGATCCTGCATTGCATGACTTGTGAAGATCATTTTATAGTCCTGGTGTTACTATCATCCAGTCACATTAAACAGAAGAAAAGTATTAATTCCATTTTATGTTTCTGTCATACATAAGTATACTTGCTAATAGCTACTGACGACCTTTTACAAAAAACTTCTGAAAGCATAGCCACTAAGTACTGTTTCTGAGTATTTTTATCTATGTAACTGTCAACATTTAGTTACATCAAACCTGAAACAGATTTTTGGGTAGTATAAATATCTTGGGTTTTGAAAAAGAATTCAAAAACTGTAAGCAAGTGCAGTATGAAATATGGAATCGTGTTTTTGTTGGATGTTCCTTATGCTGTAAGACTTTTAAGAGAATGATAAGAGCATGCCAGAAAATTATTAACTCTCCCCCAAAATATGCAGTGGCAGCTGCTTCTAATGTTTTGAAACGAAGTCACTAAAAAGCCTACAACTGATATTTATTCTGCAACTATTTGTATGAAATAAAACATTTTAAACAGATGTTTCAAATTATGACTTTTTAAATAGAAATAATTAAAACATATGGTGAAAAGGCTATGTTGGACCGAACCATTTACTTGATACAACTACTATTTACATTTCCTTCAGAAAAATTCAAGACTTGCTTAAGATTTTAGTTTTATTGCTCTGAAGCCCTGTTGAACTCACCTATGGAACTACTTCAGACTGCTCCACAGCAACAAAAACATACATATACAGAACAAATAATACAAAACATACATATACAGAACAATGACATATACATGTATGTACAAGGTTTTAGTTACAATACAAAATGAAATCAAGTGCAGAGCCCAAAGGTAAATTTTATTTTCTATAGGCATTAAAAAAATCAAATGTAAATCGTGGGCTGAATAAAGAGTCAAAATGGTTAATACTTACTCAGAAGACATACTCGTTGTAACTAGTGTCCTTGTTGGCTAGAGACATGAAAGAAACAAGAAAACATCAAAAATCTGAAAAAAAACCCTTAAAAAACCTCCTTAAATTAGAAAATGTTATATTAAAGGTGCAAACTACTTCATAATTATAGTATCACCTGGGGAAGAGTCTGTACTAATTAACACATATTCTAGAAATACTAAACTTTGAGGACATGGAAGGAAGGAAAACTCTTCAATCATGTTTTATGTCAAAGCTTACAATATAACAGAAGACAGGAACGTAAGGTTTTTTTAGTAAAAACAAAAAGCAAAGGATTTCCAGCCTGAGATACCACAGAAATAAGGACAGTATTGGTCTACTGACTTTTCCTTTCCATCAGATGGAAAGGAAAAGGTAGCTTACCTACAACAAAGAAAACGTGTAATTTAAAATTACAGTTTTTTCCAAAAGAAAGGCAAAAACTGGCTGGGATGCTTCAGAAACAAGAGCATATTTATTGTAAAACACAATTTTAATAATTTTGTTTTTATTTTGAGAGTGTATTTTTTTGGGTTTTGGCACAACGTCAGTATCTTATGTCAAGGTTAAGCAAACATTCTTTCACTCTTCAGTATTTTCTAGTGAATAAAAGTTGTCCAAATAATACAACACACAGAATATACTCAAAGAATACAGCAATCCTCAAATCAGCAATTCTGAGACACCTTGAGAAGCACCCTTCCCTTCTCCTGCAATACTCCCCATAGCTTATGTGAGAAGCAGGAATGTTTGCCCCATATAGACTTTAAATAAGCTTGGGAGGAATTACTACTACAGAGGTCAGAAGAGGAGGAAGTTCATCACCACTGACCATGACAGCCTCCATTATGCACAGAGGCAGGACAGAACATGAATTTTAGCAGTATCAGAGAAATACGTAACTACACAGAATATGGTCATTAAAAAACATATGTAAGAAGAGGTTTTGATCATCTTAGCTAAGAATTACTTGTAGCTACATAAACACCCTAATTTTGTAGAAACAGCAGACTGACTGAATTTTATACAATGACTTAAAAAAACTCTTCCTAGTTTTCAAAATCACTATATGAATTTAAAATATTTTTCCCAATAGCTACTGCTTCATATGAAATACTGATTCCCACTTCTGCTCCTCAATATATTAACACAACTACAAGTGGTAAGCTCCCAAAGTGTCTTCTAAAATTCAGTTTCCTTTGAGTAATGTACTGAGCTGAGAGCACAAAAATATTTCGAACTGGGAGCACAGGCAAAAAAAATATTTCAGGGCAACTCATTTTACCCAGTAATGAATCAAAGAACAAAAGAGAGACCTCTGATGCAATTCCATCTGACCTCTGCATCAGTACAGAACTGTTCCGTATTGAAAGACCAAGTAATCTGTCACATTTAAGAATGGAGTTGGAATTACCTGTGTAGACTATTAGACTAACAGAATGTAGACTAATTATGTGCACCATGACTGTTCATTATATGCATTATCTGCATAAATAGAACACAATTTAGATACCATTGACAAGGCGGATATTAATGATAACACAAGTAGTAGTAATTTCAACACCACATGGTCATTTCATTCTGTGGTTGTGTACATTTAAAAAACCACAAAATCTAGACACTAAGTCTTCAGAAGCAACACAAGGCAGCATATTCAATAACTTTTTAAATTCATGATAAACATGCAGTCAGACGACACTATGTAAGCCCTACAATACTTCAGACTGAATATGTATACAATGTGAAAATATAAACACAAATAACAATAAAACGGAACAAAACTTCAAAAAAAAGATGAAACTTTTGCATTGAATAATTTGAAAGAAATTCTATGCAGTATTTTTGGAAATGTAAGTTTCCAAATTCTCACTTGTTATCAGCAATACTTACTGGTGATGTCTTACTCTACTGCTAGCCTGACAGCTGAAAAGAAGATAATATGCACTTATCTTGATCAAATCTGGTTCTATTCTTAGCCAAAAGAATTTCTACTGTATTACTTCCAACTCCAAACAAGCTGTCACATATAATTGCTTTTCGAAGTTCCAACTCAATTCTACAGTGGAGTTTTATACATAAAGAATTTGAGTAAAAATAATGACAATGCAACAATATACATCAAATGTACCTATCATAACATGAATATATTAGTATTAAGTTACATACACTCAAAACTTGAGAATAAACACTCAAAAAAGACATCTAATAACACAATGAATAAGGGTTCTTGTGTCCAAAGGGCTGTACATTACTGCATGTTAGATCAGCTGATAAAAATCAGATGTGAAGCCACATTATACAACCATCAGTATATACCTCATACTGTCTTAATACACAAGGTACGATCTTCATAAACTCATGAGCATCACAGGATTCAGGAATGTAACAGCCTGGGAAGGCCAAAAATAAGGCTTAAAAGCAAGCTTTTGCTTTGCTCTATCCAGTCTTTCTGTGTGGAAAAACTCATCCATGTCAAATGTGTGTTTCAGCATGGTCATGACATTCTCCTTTACTACCTGAAGCCAAGCCTCATTCCCACCACAATCAAGCTCCTTGTCTAAAAGTCTGGAGTTAAAACCACACAAAGCATTTCATCTAGGTTCTTGAGGGTCTTTGTACAGCATTAGCTCTAAGGCTAGATCCTGATGTGTCAGTTCAGAATGTGCAGAAAAATATCCTTCCTCTCAATTTTTTCTAATTGTTATGAAAGTATTACTATTCATACCACTATTTTTGCCAAACTTGGGTTAAAAAGAAGCAATACTAGAAGCCAAGGCCGGAGCAGCTTGAGATCCTACAGCTGCTTCTTCATCTTCAGAGCAGAAATGCTTGTTAGCAGTTCCTTAGTACCTTGTCTATAGGTAACTAAAAATACTGGATCCACACAAACCAGGAAATCTACAGCCTGTCCTGACCTTACCCTGCAAGGTCAGCTTTTGAATTGTAGCTTTTAGGTTACAACACATGGTGTACAAGATGATGCAGTGAGTATTCTGAACAAATGTCTTGTCAGTGCACTCAGAAGTGATTCAAAGACTCAGGAATGCAGAAGAGCACACACAAAACATAGAAATTGGAAATAAATTTAATTTCTTCCAAGCTATTATTTCATTTGCATTCAGAACTGCATGTTTTTTCAAGTTAAAGGTCATCTCCTAAGCAGACAATATTTTGTTTTATTGCTTCAATAAGACAAGCAGTTCTCTTTAATTACAGTTAGCAAGTGGAAAACTTAGCCAAACTATGTTCTAATTTTCAGTTCTACATTTTTCAAGTTAATTGCTTTCTCCCCCACCCGCAAAATGCAATTTTTCTTCTGTGCCTTTTGTGTCTGTTTTATTTTACATGTTGCTTTTATTGAAAAAAAGAGTTAGCATTTACTTTTCTGACCAGCAAAAAGACATCTGGTGAGCATCATTATGAGTTCTAATGCATGTTTGTAGCAGGATTATTATTAATAAAACACTGGAAAAGGTGGTATTAAGTTAACTGGTCATTCTATTTACCATTAATCTCTGAATCCTGAAGAGTTGAATATCCATGCTTTGAATCAGAGTACACACTTCTGAGTTATTTTTGAGGTCTGGAATACAGACTTTGTTATAAACGACAGCTTCAGCTTTCCTTTATATATTTCTTTGAAGCACAATCGCATTAAGTACTTCTTTAGCGTCTGCTAACAACAAGATTTTATTAAGTCATCTGAAATATAAAACATCCATTTCAGTAGCTGTAAGGAAACAGCATTGTGATACTTCCTATATGTTAACTATACACCACAAAAGAGGTATCCAACCTCAAAATGTATTCTTTCTCTCTTCTAAATTTGAGCTGGTGTTTCTTGGAAATGAAGGACAAGAAGAAAAAGGTCCTGTTCTGCACAATCTGCTTTTCAAGAAGGTGAACTCAAATTTTGCTTCGTTAAGCATGTCATGAGTTCTTTTTTCATAAGTGATAAATGAATGAAAATGAGATCCTAAAATTCTTTTCTCAAGAACAAAGTGTATTTATGCAAAGAATTAATTTGATAGGAACATGTTTAGCTTTATGACTGGTAAAATTCCAGCCTATGTATATTAGATGTCATTTTGTTTTTCAATCAAGAACCCAGGTCTCAAATATTTTTCAAGAAATTATTTCAACCAATAAACAGCACTTTTAGATTGTATATTACTTAGTCCAAGTGCACTTCTTCTGCCTTAGAGTTGACTGAAGTTCTGAAAGAAATAAGCCTCAGAGTAGTCTCAAAGTCAGATATAAGTTTTAGTGGAGTGAAAAAAGATCTTCAGGACTCAACAATATACCCTTCATGGTTTTCCCAAAATGGGAGGGATAAAGAACTTCTGGAGGGCCAGAGGCAGGCAGGAAAAATACAGTTCACGTGTGAGCAAAGAAAGTGTAAGGGAGTTTATATTATACTGTTTCATAATCTTCAAATACCTTTCTTCTCTGGATATTGTAGGTCCATCAGATGGTTCTGAAATTGGTTTAGTACCCTTATACTCAGTTTTGAACTTTACTTTGAACTGTATTTCAGAAGTAATAATCTTCAGTCTTAATAGCATATGAGCCAAAAGACAGAGCTGTGTGTAGTACAGGAATATTAAGAAAAAACAGGTTAATTTTACTCTGCTTGTATCTAAGAACATTGTAATGAGGATCCAAACTTTAAGAATGTTTTTACAAACAATTTATAAGTAGTATAACATTTATTTATTCAAGCAAGTGAGGCTCATAGCTGAAAATAATTGGTAATTGTAATGAATGATTGCTATTCGGTATTTTTAAACAGCAATTATTCAAAGCTGTAATTTACTTTCTGGCTGACCTTTCTCTTATCAGTCCTTTGATACTAATATTTTTCAAGTTTCCTCTGGCTGCAAAAGTCAATTTCAACTGTAATTTCTTCACCAAATATAGTACATCTGCTTTGATCCTAGAAATTTAAGAAAAAATGAGCCCATTGTAATGAAATCCAATATTCCCATGTGGAAAGATGAAAATCAAAGTAGTCTATTAGAAGACCGAAAAATTAGATTATGTGACAGGTGCCTGGGCATCATTTTTCCTTCACTGCCAAATACAAGAAAATAATGAGAAATCCTGTAATTGAAGACATAGGAACCCCTAGAACTTCTGTTGGTAAGATAAGAGAGAATGAATAGCTTCAGACTTTTCAGACTAGCAGTGTCAGAGCTTACAGTTTTCTGACATTTTTAGTTTTCTAAATGCAACCAATCATAGCTAACAACTATATTTAAGAAAAATAAAAAAATCCAGGCATAGGGATGCAAAACTTTGTAGCAAGGGATAGCTTTCCCAGCATTCTGCAGCTTTGAAGGACAGATTTACCTTTCTGTGATCATTAGCAAAACTGGAGAGGGACTTTTTCTATTAGGATAGGCAAAGATTAAGGGGAGAGGAGATGCTTCTTCTCAATCATTTGACTGCAACCAAAAAACTTCTACATCAATCAGCATGACGTTGTTATTATCACTTGTTCAAGCACAGGCAGTAGGGATTCTCATTCCAATGGGAAACTCAAGCCTTTCCAACAGATACAAATTAGTGATCGACTTCCTGGTCAGCATCACTCAGGAAAAGTAGCAATGCAGTTCTCAACTGTATTTTACTAGGAAAATTTCATGTCTTTATTTTATTATGTGAAACCCGAGGAAATCACAGAACCATAGAATATCCTTGGTTGGAAGGCACTCACAAGGATCATCAAAGTCCAACTCCTGGCCCTGCACAGGCCATCCTAAAGTCACACTGTGGGCCTGAATGTGTTGTTCAAACACTTCTCAAACTCTGTCAGGCTTGGTGCTGTGACCACTTCCCTGTTGGGCCTGTTCCAGTGCCCAACCACCCTGGCTGAAGAACCTTTTTTTAGCATCAGAAAGAGACAGCAGGATTACCAATGTGACAGAAGTGAACCTCAAGAAGTGGAATGCTAAGGGGAGGAGAAATCTACTTTATAGTTTAGATTCTAACATGATTAGATTGTAAGATGAAAGCTCAGGTGAAGGAAGGGTACTTGTTCACAAAAAAAGCCAAAAGACAGGAAGAAGAAGAACCAGGGCTATCATGGGGCAACTCTATGTTACAGAGAAAACTTGTATAGGCAAGTAAAAATATTTTAAAGACAACACTGAGGAACAAATTATTCTGTCAGTACCAAATAATGCCCAATGTATAATCACCTTCCCAAATGATCTGTGAGAAAGTCATGCACAGTTAATTTTTTTCTGCTGAAATTTTAGACAACATGAACTTCAACCCCTTAACCTCAGCCTCACCAAGGTTAAGAAAACTAGTTTGTACCCTTCTATAAATAATTCCAACAAAAAAATTAGTATGCTATAGAATTAATCTGTTTCAAACAAAAAATTGATTACTCTCTCGTAATGATCCTATTGAAGCAAACAATCCCTCCAGACAGCTGACTTATGACCAATTAAAAGCACTTTATAAAGCTTCAGGTGAGTTACCCTGAATTGTGAAATAAATTGTGAGATAAAAAAAAGAAGCCACAAGGGTAGTGGGCAACAGCAGAGTAGCTTCAGTGAAATGAATTGCTTGATATTTAAGACCTTGTCAGCCACGCATTCGACTTTTGGTCATGATGGTTGCCACCCATCCTCAATGGTTCATTAGAAATCAATGTTTTGTAGCTTTAGCTACTTCAATTGAGACATCAGCGTCTCATTAACTCGGCTCACAATGGGTCGTTGGGCAGAAGAACTGAGGCACAGAGACACATTTCCATTGTGCAAACTATAGGTATGGAACCATTTTAAGAGGGAAAGGACCATTTTGCATTATTCCAACTGTTATATGGTGGGTTTGCACAATTATTAACAGTGTGAGGTTAATTTGGACAGTTTAAGTCTTCTGGAGACTGTCAACTATGCAACGAGTGGAATCTGAGGCGAAGATAATCCCAAACATGTCTGCAGCCCAAAAGACCCAAGCCAGGATTTATGTTAACACTGTGTTATGATACAAGATTGTAAACTTCAGTAAATACTTTGTTGAGATTTTAAGCCACTTGATGATAATCAACAACCTGACTTAGAGCTTTACAGCCCTCTAGACCATGTGGTAAACAACTGAAAAGAACATGCTTTAAAATGCAACAGCAATATTAGGAAGGGTAGAATAAAAATTTTTTAAATCCCCTCCCAAATATTTTTTTTAAAGCTTGAAGGATTATGAATTAATCATACCTGCAGACAAATCTTCAAAAACCAAAAGATTTTTGTAGTGCATATGTAATGTATTGCAAGATGTAATGTGTTGCAAGATTTTTTCCTATTTGACTGATTGCATATTTATACTTCTGTTCCACACAGATTTGTTTGTAAATTCATAATTCAATTCTACAAAGATTACACCAATAAACTATAAAATGTTTAATTTCAATGAAGAGGAGAATGGTGACATTTGTCAAATTAATAAACAAAAACTTGATGAAGACATGTCAAATGCTGAAGAAATGGAGTTAAGAAGTCTTGTTCAGATTGATTTTCAACAATTTTCATGAGCTGCAAGACTACAATTTAGATAGGAGACCCATTAACAAATGGATTTCCAGCCTATAGAGTCATGCCAGATATCAGCAGGTTTAAGCAGAGTGTTCATTCACAAGAGCTAAATTAAAAAAAAAATAAATAAAAGAAGAGGATTTAAGCAGCAGTCGCTTTTCCTCCTGGCAGTTTCTGATGCCAAGAGGGAAAACAGTTTCAGTTTTTTTTTATTCCCTGCCAAGCCAGCTGCAGTCCAGTGGACTATTTGGTTTTCTGGCACGATGGTTGTGAACACAGTGCACCTCAAAACTGGAAAAGAACAGCATATATATGTATCTTCAGCAACGAGGTATGGTTCAAGCATGGACTCTGTGATATGACTCCTTGCACAATGTTTATCTACTGCTCCACTTATGCTCTGAGCCAGAAAGAGCTGCATTTGCTCCTTGCACCTTCCTTCCACCATTAAATCCAAGAATGCCACAGACTTTTATTTAAAACGATGGAGATGACATAGATGCACTTCAAATAACTTGAGATTCCAGGATATTATTCTTGGTGCTTATCCTTATCTACCATTCACGGTGGATGGATCTTGAGTAATTTCCTACTTGCCTAAAAGTAGCAGTAAAAAATATGTTCTGACTTTGCATGAAGTCTCATAAACAGTCTCCTTATCAAAAGTCACCAAACCTCCCAATCCTCTGGGAAAAAAAAAAGAAACAGTGGTTTTTTTTCCTTAATTCTATAAAGACAAAAAAAAAATCAAAACTCTCCATCTACTTAATCCTCAATGTCTTCTTTTAGAAGAAAGTTCTGAAAAATAACCAATATGTTAATTTGTTGAGCAAACTGAAATTTAGTGACAGTTTTATATAAAAACTTAGGCAAATTCATTTCCTGGATCTTTACTATCCTGCCTGCTAAGATGACAAGCTACAGTCAACCACCTCCTGTTTCACTGTCACAGCACATTTCCAGTGTTCCAGACGGCAACACATACAAGAGTGTGAACACCAGCTGCAAGTGTCACTGGAACAACAGGAAACAGCTTGAGCTGAAAGGAGCATGTGCCTTTTGCCATAGAAAGGTACTGAGTCTACAATACACTTCGTAAAAATTAAGAAATAGACCACAGCACTTCAGTAGGTAGTCACAAACAGCTAATATGAAACCTGTCATAAAGAGAATGATTTCTAGGGACCCAAGGTTATGAATCCACCCACTGGGTTCATCTACAGCAGATAATGGTGTCAGGAATTGTAGCATCCCTAAGGGGTGATAACAAAGCAGCTGACACTAGGATATGGCCCAATGCATGCACTGTAAGGTACAGCAGCAGTTGCCAAGAGTATGGCTCCTGTCCTGGAAGCCCTCAGCTTGATGTGGGAGAAGTGTGGGGGACAAAGTCATTAGCTGGACAAAGTCCAGAACCAGAACTGCCTTGCAAAGGTTGAGTGAAAATAGCCATGGGATTAATCATTCCAAAGTATTTTTAAAACTGTCTCAAACCACGGGATACATAGGCATCCTTCACAGTGCTATCCTCTGACCACCCCCGTTACATCAAGCATTTTCCCCAAACCATAAAGGTAGGTAGCTCCAGTTTCTTCATTAACTGTAAATGAGCTTGCATGCTTCCACCTTGTCTAATTCACTGTCCTATTCATTTGTGTCTCAAATTAGTCTCATTAACATAGCCAGTATCAGTAAAACATCTACCTATTCAAAGCAACTACAGATCAAAAATGGAAGGGAAACATAAAACAATGTTGTCCCCAAAATCAATACAATCTATGAACCAATACAAGTCTATGAATGCACATCTAAAATACAGTCATATGGTTACTTTCCTGAATGTCTGGCAAGATGCTTCATGTTTTTTAGTTACAGATTTTTCAGGATATTAAAATTTTTTTTGTCATGAATAAAGTAATTTAAAAAAGGATTGTGATAACAGGATCTAATAATGGCCTGCTTCACCCTATTTATTCCACAGCATGAGCTTAGATTGCCTGTAAAAATCTTCTCTCAAAAAACCTCTTAAATTCAGTGTTGACGTACCTTCACCCAAATCCAAGAGCTACAGAAATACGAGCCAAGATGAATCTGTTTAAAAACAAAACTGAAGGAATTTCAGTTAAGTCCATACTGTCTTCTTTGTGAAAATGTTTTTAATTATCCCTCATGATGCTTAACTGTTTTTTTTTCACATGGTTAAAGAGTTTCTTCTTTTCACTCAGAAAACAGTATTTTAAGGGTTTTTTTAACTTTAAAACTTATTCCAATTGCATTTCTAGTGATGTGAAACTCTTAGATGCTTTAAAAGACATCCATCACTTCTTGCATGCCTCTAAAACTATAAAACAAATTTTTATTTGGATAGAAATGGCAGTTAACTGGTTAATGAGTCTCCAATCTTTTTAAAGTACAAAATATTTAATTTCTGACATGCAACAGGTGCCATGATAAATATAAACTTTTTTCTGACAATAAGTAATGAAATGAGTACTCAACCGCATACCAGTAGTTCACCACAAATGTAAATAACTTGTTTGAATATATTTTTGGCTTTAAGATGAATTTTATTTTTTCACTTTGTCCTCTCTATGCAAAGCAACAAAGAAATATGTATCCAATTTAATGGAATAATTGAAAAACATATCACAATGCATAAAGCATTTATTTTATCATGCAATCCAGTATCACCAACTTAGATTCCTAGACCAGGGAAGCCACCTGCTGACATTCACATGCATTAATCAATAGCATTTATCCTTACCAACTCTACCTCAAAACTAAGAGTCAATTTTATAAATTTGTCTGTATGTGCTGCCTTTGAATATACCAAAAGTCTTGTTTTCGGGGTGGTGGTATTGTTGTAAATCCAAAAATCTTTTTCCTGAAGCCATTAAATATTCCTAAAAATCTTACTTATCTTCCCCAAACACACCTGCAGCTGCCATTATGAACAGTTCTGTCATTGTGGCTTCTGTTTACTGACATTACAATTTTACATGTATTTGATTAGACATCTTCCATAGGAACAGAACAATAAGCATTGCCTACATAAAGAGTATAGATAAAGAAATTACGAGTACTTTAATCTAAAATTGTGATACACAAGTATCTGAACAAAGTCATTCTTGGTTTTGACTTCAGCTAAAACAAAATAGAAGAAATTCAACCTGCATGAGGTTTGCAGAAAGCATAGAAAGAAAAGTGTAACACAATAGCACAGTAGAGAAATACAGAACTTATGGCTTGATTTCTATTAAAGAAACTACAAATGAAAAATTGGAAGAACCATAGAAGTAAATAATGTTACGACTTAGACCTAGTCATATTTCCTAAAGATATTTTTCCAGAGCTTTTTTAATATTTACCACCACATAGTGAACTCCAAAGGCCTATTGACATGCATTCACTGTACTGAATAAGTTAGAACTGTAGTGTTCACTGTAGCATACACCACAGTGAATGAGTTGTAACAAAAATACACTAAAAAGTTTCAGTTTAGATATTATCTGGGAATTACATTTAGCAAGCATCTAAAATATTCTTAAGGAGGTATTCTATTTCAAACTCTTTTTCTATAAAAAAGATAACTGCAATTTACATAGCTGTATCTTATTTTAGGAAACAAAGTAATGAATTTAACAGATCACACTTACAACAGATTCCCAGTAATATAGTCTGTCTGAAGATTCACATAGTCACATTTTTGTAAATGTTCATACATGAAAGCATCTAGGAAATGCCATTTCTTTTGCAGCAAAGAATTTCTTTTATGATTTAAATAAACGTTAGGAAATTCTTCATAATACTATGATTCAATAAAATAATATTTCTTTAAATATTTGTGCCATTTCTCTCTCACTTTTTTCTTTATGCAAAGGAAACTAACTAACATTTTCTAACTTAACTTTTACATTGTCAAAAGTCAGCGAAATGTTGCAATGTTTAAACTGTAGCCTCTTGAAAAAGTATTAAATAAGAATGGTGTATAATGTTTGGTTGTTTTTATAAAGCTTCAAGAGCATATTCTGATTGGTACTAGAGAGGTTTTGCAACATAATTAGTTACATAAATTTACACAGTCTGCTTTTATTCAAAACAATATTCTCTTAAAATCTAAAATTTTCAGAGCACCAGTCTCATTGCTAGATATAGAACCTGGTTAATCACATGGCACCTTTTTGTCAATTTTTTTTTACTTTTCAGTCAAATCCCTCTCCTTCTCCAAAATTGTCTCTATATAAATCTTCATAGTCAAGATGACAATGAAAACCTTTAAAATTAGTTTTAAAAAGCATTCTTGACATGAAACGACACACTGCTATTTTATTGATATTAGAGTGAAATGGTATTATCAGCAAGATAAAATGAATGGATAAAAGAAGCTGTCTCAAAACACTGAATAGGAATTTTCTCCATCACCTATTTAGCTTTCCTACCGTTAAACACCTCACAGAGCATGCTTTGCAAGCAGACACCAAGTAGAGGTTTATTTTCATTTAAAGACCTCTGACTGCAAGGCCAGATCTGATAAAGAGGAACAATAAAAAATGAATTTCATATTGCTTTTTATTTCTCTTCAGTATATATTCATTATGCTGGGATCTTAAGAGAAATGAGTCAAAATTAGCACTGATGTGTAATGCTCTTGTTGAGTAATTTCACTGGAGAAGGAATCCAGTGAAAACAAATCTCCAAGCACACTTTCTGCAAATAGCCTTAGAAAGAGCCACTGAGTGTGGTTTGCGGATTTACATGTAGTAGCTTTAGTCAGATTTCTGTGCCAGGAAATGAAACTATTATGGAGAGACACTTTAGCCTCCAGAGCACACTATCTTAAATGCTTCTACAGGACATGGATCTAGAGTGATTTACACATTCTACATTCTAGTTATTAATTTTACACATAATATATTAGGAAAATAAAGGGAATAAATATTAAAAAAGTATGAAGTAGTAATATGTAGACAAGCCAAATAATCATTTTAATCCAGAGACCACTGGTCCATGGAGTTAAATATCCTATCTTCAGGATATTTAAAATGTTGAACAACTTAGTAATTGCATCTGCACAAAACTTTTACATAAAAGAGTATCAAAATCTCTGATCAATCTCTTTGAAACTCCACCAGTTCCTACCAATGAAACACCTAAAATTTCATATAGTTAACGACAGCAGATATCCTTTAGTGCTTTAGGACTTTCCATTCTCAGAACTCAGCACTCATTTCAATTGTGACTCGCTACTTACTGATTAAAAGAACTAATATTTATTATCCTGATCAGTTTTATATTTACTCATAAGACTTTTACAAAGGAAAAACACGTAAAAAAGATTCAGTGCTGACTCAATCCTTTTTCCCTTTTTTACAGCCAAACTGAGCTCAAATACTAAATTAAGAAATTTACTTTTACCAGAACCTAAAAGAAAATCTTGTTTAAATCTTTATTCTGCAGAAACATCCACTGGTGATGATCCAGTATAAAACAAATAAAAAAACCTGCTGCATTTAGTAACTCCTCCAAAAGCAACAGGCATCTTTTCAGGTAACTTCAGTGGCTTTTCAGCTTTTTTCAGTTTGAGCTGGCTTATCAAACTCCTACAACTTGCCAACACAAGTTACCAGAGAGCTGAGTTTTATGGTTATACACCAAGACCATTACTGTAACATTTCAAGAAAAGTAGGATTCAGGAAAGTTTTTAAATTGATACTGAAAAGAGAATTTGTTTTAATTTTTGTACATACAAAGGCGATCAATGATCCTCCATGAGAGAGCTTAATAAAGCAAATGTCCAGCTAAACTGACCTTTTGGAGTCTTCCAGCTTTTCTTAAGTCCCCAATGTGCTTATTCTTTTGTTTGTTAAAAATTTTGCAAGAGCCATCGGTAACATGACACTCTGGAACTTCATTTTCATCACCTAGAAACCAAGTTTAGAAACTCAAAATGAAGAATGCAATCTTATGAAATGAAACTGCCACCAATTATTTTATCATATCACAGTGCTATGCACACTTAAGATACTTGTTAATAATTTGTACCAGTTATTTTTTCACTGTATTTCAGTTACGGAAGAGGAATGACACTCAAGCATATGACGTCATCTTTCAATATCTGTTCTTGTAAATAAATGAGTTGTAAAACTCCCAATTTCCTGTATTTTGAAAATTATGTATTAACTGCAAGTGGAGAATCTGCTAAATTGCTTTCTACTTGTCACAAAATGTGCAATTTCTCTGCATAGAGATATCTTGGTATGAAGCATCAGTGGCTAGATTTTCTTACTAAAACATCAATGCTTTTAGTACACACTTTGTTTATCTAAAATGACCTGAAGGTCTGAAACTTGTTTTCAAACACTTTGCAAGCAAATCTAGCAAACTGTTAGCAGGCAAGGATTCTGTGCACATGCAGGCATATCAGACCTATTATATCAAAAGGCACCATCCATAAGAATGCACTCTATCAAAAAGCAGTATTTATCATTATGTATTTTATGAACTGACACATTTAATTCTTCAATACTGTCAGGATGACTTTTATAAGAACTATACAACAAACTGCTGAATCATTTGAGTAATTAGCTTGCCTAAGACGAAAAATTTTGATGGATCTTTTAAACAATTAAACTTTAATTACTCGAAATTTAAGGAGAGAAGTTTTCCCAAATGCCATTCAATAAGGTCTACTTTAGAGCATTTGTTAATTTTTCATTTCAAAGAAATGGATGAGATCAGTTAAAGAAAGTATAATTAGTAATTAAAGTGGCTAAATTTAGCTCCTGCTAACTAAGTTGCTTTAATTACTTTTGGAAAATACTGAGGAGTACTATCCTTATTTAGTATGCATATATAACTAAGACTCATTTGTTTTTCCTGTGTCAGCTACTTAAACTCTTAATCCTTGAGGTAACAGAACACCAATTTACAATCAATAACTGATTACTCATTTTGAAATTATAATCTTTAAACTAGTCAAAATTTATTGTAGTAATTTTTATGTAATAAATGTAAACCTGGTTTTCAGGTACAACTGTTGATTTAATATTTGAATTCACATGCAATAAACGGATAACTAATAACTATCCTAATTTTATTTAGTATTGCACTGAGACCCATAATTTTCAATCACTGAGGATGATTGATGGCAAGTAGAAGTGGAGAAAACATCTTGTCACACTATAAAGAAAAAAAATTACCTCTTTTTCCATGAAAAACAGAACTTTTAAACATGTATTTTGAATCTTAAAAAAACCCTAACGACATGACTGCATAGGATGTAAGGAGATCATATACTCCACTGCTTTACCCAAACCAGTCTCTGTTAATTTCCATTAGGTTATTTCAGGTTTGGTTGTTTTTTTTTTTAAGGGTGCCTTGGGATGGGGGCCAACAGTGAAAAGTGGTATAATATTCCTTTTACTACTCTTGGCTTGAATGCTCATGCTCCACAGCACTTAGTCCCACTTGGGCCTAAAGACTTAAGACCTGTATTCTTGGACTTCTTTCCAGTTAGGGTTCACTCCTGTGGGTTCTTCATATTTACAGGAAAGCAGGAAGAGCAGAAAATATCTTATCTCTTATTACCAGCTCAGGGATCTTAGGCACTATGTTAATAAGGACTATCCTTTGCTATTCCATTCCCATCAGGACTTCTCAAGCACTTCCCAACTTTTCCATCCTATAGGTCTCAAGTTTCACAATTTACTGTTTTTTCCTGATTACTTCTTTTTAAAGCAGTCACTCAGGCAGAAATAATGAGTTTTCATCTTTTCCTAGAGGACTTTAAATTGACAGAACTTTTTGAAACCGTTGCATCCAGCGTTAGCTAGCCCTAAACTAAGTTCAAATATGCAGGTAACTCCTGACACTGTGGTCCATGAGATCCCTAAATGCTCTTCCAAAACACTGCTCAACGGCTGGCACCAAAATCAGTAAGTGAGCCCTCTGAAGTATTATCACAAATTAGAGTGATTTTACTTTGTAATTTAAGCTTCTACACATTCATGATAATTTTAACACCAATGAGAAGTTTTGAACCAGAATATTATCTTCAAAATTCCATCTGATATTTCCATTAAATTAAAAAGCAATTAGGCAAAATGTGCTAGTTCTGCTCGATCAAATAAACCATGTCTGTCTATCAAATATATATTTTTCTATAGTATAGTTCTCTACTTTAAAAATATTGTTATGAAGTGTTAACTAAATTAAGCTATATTGTATCTACTGTTTTCTGCTTATTTACCCCAACTATGAAGAAATTAAGTCTGAATTTGTCATCATTAGTAATCCTTCAGGTACACATGCACAGAATATTTAATACCTTGTGTTGTTACTATTACTGTAGATATTACTGAAGCATGGGCAAACACCAAGTTTTTATTATACAGAACATAATTTCTTCAAGTCTTCTGAAAACTTCCAGGTTCTCAGAAATGCTGTTAATCATTTATAAAAATTTTATGTAGTTTGTTATGTGCGCTAGGACAAGTGTCATCAGGCTTTGCAAATTTGCCTACATCAAAATAATCCTCAACCTGTTCCTCTATTCAGAAATACTTGTCCTTTTTTCTTCTAATAATTAGTTACAATTCAACTTTTTGTGAAGATAACTGGTTTTTCCTTGATTCCTTGTTGTGTTTTTCTTCTTCACGCCTCATTTTAAAAGGACATAATAAAATGTCAATAGAGGACTTTATACAATATTTTTAGTGAGACTATCTTCTTCCAAATCTGGAAAAAACAAGGCACATCAATCTAAGATGAAAGGCACATCAAAACAAAAGGCACATCAATTTTTACATGTGTGCTTTGAAAGATATAAGCAGTATTTTAGCAGCACTAAGCCCCATAGCACCCACAAACTCAGGTAAAACTCATTTATCTAAATTAAATACAATGATTTCTTGCAACTAATAACAGAACGATATTCTGGATTTCCCAGCTTAACACTGAACTACATTAATTACAGTACAATGGATCTTAGTTTAAGTCTTTTTGACAATTAAGATAATATTTGCCTTCCACATTACCATAAATATATAAAATTCACTCAGATAAACCTCAAGTTTATTTTTAATACTGCAACTAATGCTAAGTCTGAGTTCATATTTCTAAATTATTTTAGTATGATAAAAGCTCGAGAGTATACTCTTGCATTCCTTGTCCATCATTATTTATTATTGTAGCTTTCAGATGAAGAGGCACATGACCTAGAGTAAGATGAAAATAAGTAGCAGTATTTATTCCAGCAGCAGAACAACTGGGCAGTCTTGAATGTGCCCTACCAAGGAACCTAAAGTTTGTTATCACATAAGCGTTAGGCCTTGAAAATTTGGTTTCAGAAAAGCCTGCATATTACACTCCTACTTTAAAATGTAATGTTCCAAGCAGTCTATGGAAAGAAAGCTTACCAAATCTTTTTGTCATTAAAGATATATATATATATATATATATGACAAACGAAGAGAATTAATTAGTTCTTAAAAATATACTGGATTTACCAGTTTTCAAATCATGTACAAGATACAGAAAAAACCCATCAATTTACTATTTATTTACTAATAGGGACAAGAAACAACTTACATTTAATTTAAAAAAGGAAATGCTTAACTCATAAGTCATAAAAATCAATTATTCCATCACAAAGAATCACAGGAGTAAGTGTAATTCAAGATTTTCATTTTCTTCCACAAACTTGCATTATTAGGGAAAATACAACTTCTCTTACATTATAGATTCCTTCCATTTTTAAGTGAGCTCATTCAGGATGTCAATCTTGACTACTTGACTACACAAAAGATGTACAAAGCTGAATATACAATACTTTGGAAAAGGGCCATCACTAATAAAACACAAATACTATTAAAATCACTAAAAACACACATTGAGACTAACAAAAAGGAATAAAAGTATAAACATTGGATAACTTATGTTTGCTGAATCCTATTCCTTTTTTTCTGTCCTCTAAAATCTATTATTTTAAACAAGTTGTCCAGCTGGAAAATAAAAGCATGACATGCTAGAACAGCGATCATAATTCAGTTGCTAGAATTTAAAGTTATAATTAAATCTAAAATTATCTGGAATACCTAAGTTTAAACACAGCAAATAAGCCTGATGTAGTTCAAGAAGCATTTGGACAATGCTCTCAGGCAGATGGTGTGGTTCTTGGGGCTGCCCTGAGCAGGGTCAGGAGCTGGACTTCCGCGACACCTGTGGGTCCCTGCCTTCCAGCTCAGAATACTCTGTGATTTTTCTCCTCCCCTATTTGTTTCCATGACTGGTAAACGAAAACCAGACTGTTCTTTGACAATAGGAACTATATCATTTAAGGATCATCTTCTAGTACATTGACATGTGGCAAAAAACCACATACAGTGGGTTCATATATTCCATAGAATCATAGAATGGTTTTGGTTGGAATGAACCTTAAAGATCATCTAGTTACAACTGTTGAAACAGACAGGGACACCTTCCACCAGACCAGGTTACTCAGAGCTCCATCCAATCTCACCTTGAACACTTCCAGGGATGAGGGGTCCACAGCTTCTCTAGGCTATCTGTTCCAGTGCCTCAGCACAGAGTGAAGAATTTCTTCTCAATACCTAACCTAAACCTACTCTTTTTCATTTTAATACCGTTCCCCCTTGTCCCACCACTACAGGCCCCCATGAAAAGTCCCTCTACAGCTTTCTTGTAAGCCCCCTTTAGGTACTAGAAAGCTGCTCTTAGGTCTCCTCAGAGCTTCCTCTGCTCCAGGCTGAACATCCCCAACTTTCTCAGACTGTATTCATACGAGGTGCTCCAGTCCTGTGATCAGCTCTGTGGCCTGCTCTGGGAAAGAAGTTCCAACAGGTCAACTTCTTTCTCGTGCTGAAGGCTCCAGAGCTGGAAGAGTCAAGCCTGGATTTCTCCTACAGAAGGCAGTTCTTCATTCCCCCAATCCCTGCTTTCACCTGCTGCAACATGGGTGGTGTGGCTGAAGCACTTGCTGGTGAAGCCTGGGGAAAAAAACGTGCCAAGTTTGTCAGCCTTCTCCACAACCTGGGTAACTAGTTCTATCATTCCTGAGAGGACCCACTATTTTCCCTAGTTTTTCTTTTGTTGCTGATGCACTTAAAGAAGCTTTTTTTGTTTACCCTTCACATCCTTGGCCAGATTTACTTCTGATAGTGCTTTTGTCTTCCTAATCAGATCCATGGCTGTTCAATTTCTCTGTGTTCCTCGCAGGCTACTTTCCCTGCTTCTGCTCTTTGCAAGCTACCTGTTTAAGATTGTCCAGAAGATCCATGTCCATCCATGCAGGCCTCCTGGTATTCTTCCATGATTTCCTCTTTGTAGAGATGCATTGTTCTTCAGTCTGGAATAGACAATCCTTGAATATCATCCCTTGGGTACTTCTTTCCATGGTACTCTACCAAGAAAATCCCTGGTGAGGCCAAAGTCTGCTCTCCTGTAGCCCAGGGCAGTAAGCTTGCTATATGCCCTCTTCCCTGCCCCAAGGATCTTGAAGTCCAGCATTTCATGGTCACTGCAGCCAAGTCTGTCCTTGAGCTTCACATTCTTTACCAGCACCTTCTTGTTGGTGAGAACAATGTTCAACACAGACACCTCTACCTTATAGCTCATCTATCCCTTGGAGCAGAAAGCTGTCATTTATGGGTATACATTTATACCTGTGTAACATATAAACTACTGGTTTTTTAACTGTGTAAGAAATTATGCACTCCAGATATTAAAATACAGGTGTAGTGAAATATTCCTGTGTGTAAATAATAAATAAATACAGGTGTGTTAAAATAGCAGCTCACAGTTCAGCAACTTATTACTTACACATATAGGCACAGTCATGGTTCAACATTTCCACTGGATTTCACAAGCCTGACAGCAAGCTGGTTGAGCCACTTAAGTTAATATTGTCTTATATAATTAATTGATGCAGTTCTACAGAATTTTCTAGGGAAAATAAATTACTAAAATATACAATTATAATTACACAAATTCAACCCCATGTAAAGCTTGACAAAGCTCCAAATATCATAATCTGAAAATTATTACCCCAATGCAAGTTAGGAGCCTCTTCCAGGGAAGTTCCTGAGATTCAGTATTTTAGTATACATTTACATTGAAATATCTTGTTATAAACCAACTTGAAAATGCTTAAATATAAAAAAAAGTCTTAAAATTATTATTAAAAATTAAGATCAGTTCCATATAAAAAAAGTCATGGTTGAACAAGATGCTTACACAGCACCTCTTGGAGGTCTTATTTCATGTTCATCACTGCACAAGTTAGCAATTTCTAACTCAAGTATTTTTTTCCACCAGCGATTTTATGATCCTAACTGCAATTTTGGTAACAATTGTTACTTGTGAAATAAAAATAGCTTGAACAAGGGAATCTATGATGAGGAGTTACTCATAAACAATTTACAAGAGCACCAAACATGTAAAACAGAAAGACATTGGTATCTTAAACAGATTTTGAAGAGTAATAGAAAGTTAGAAGACTAGGAGAAAAGAAGGCTCAACATTACTTTTGTTGTGTATAGAGAGCAGTTTCCTTATCTCTTACAACTTTGTGTTTGTAATGTATGGGAAAACAAATATATGTTCTTTTGGATTTTATGCAATCATTTATTTTACTCAGTGATAAAGTCAGTACCACAGTATTTTCTTCTTTTGGTGTATTTCTGAAATACTTTTCCTTTTGGAATGGCAGTTCATTTTGCAATTTAGTTGCATTAGTATATCTAATGCAATATGGTATCTTTTGATTTTCCAGCTCTATGTAGTAACTTACCAGTAGTACGAGCACAGTAATTCACATTGGTGTAGTATTTTTCATGAGCATGCTGTGTCAGCCTATTAACATCGTCAGAATCTAGAGCTTCTCCAGTGTCATCTTTTTCACCACCTGATACATTTAATACTATGCTTCCAGGATGTTTAGCTGGTTTGATTGTTTCCTTTACTAGAAAATCATTCACTGAAATAGACTTCTTCCTATTTTTCTTAGTAGTATTATGTGGCTCACAGAAACTCACATCATGTAGGTCCATGCTTGTAAAAGAGTCTTTGCAACAAACTTCAGGAGGATTCTGTGATTCCTTTGGTACTTGCATCTGTACTTCATTTTCATTTGAATTAGATGATGAAAAGAAGTCTTCATAAGAAGCCTCTTCAGTGCAGTAAGACTTGTTATATGTAGTAACTGCTTGCAAGAACCTCTTAGAGCCTGATGCACCTAGTTCTGAGGTAGCCAGCTTCAAACTTGGTATTGTCTGTAGTTTCTTCCTCTTCTTGTCTTCAAGAATACAATCATTTCTGTCAACAGAGAAGCTTTTATCCAGTGAACATGCATCTAAGTTTTCACTATTCATAGATGAATTAGAGAGACTGTCAATCAAAGCAGGAGCAGTACTTAACTGGACTATTTTTTTGGAAGGAGTAATATGACCAATGCCCTCGATAGGAGAACTTTCATTTGCAATTGAAGTAGTCTTGCACTTCTCATTCCTCTGACTTTTCTTTGGAAACTTCAAATGTTTCTTTCCTAATGACAATCTGTCACCCGATGTGTGCTGTATAATCTGTTTCTTTGTTAAACTTCTGGCATGTCGTTTTGGTGTTAAGCTCTTCTGCTCATTGCCATGTGATGGAGATTTTACCGATGCGCTCATGGATACATGAATATCAGTCCAAGTATCACAGGCATGTTCTGCTACCTCTGTTCTCTGTCTCTTTAATTTCCCCATTCCCCGAAGATAGTCACAACTTGAGTTCAAGCACTCTTCCATTTGCTCTTCTGCAAAACAAAAAAAGTAGCAATATAAATGTATTAAACAAAACAAAAAGCGTATCAATTTCTTAGTGAAATATATACTGAATTCCTGAACTGAAAAAGTAAAGATTTAGCCACTTCTCTGGATATTATATGGCAAGTCAACAAAACCTAAACAGAAAATTGATTAGAAACAAAGCATTCTATGTTGACAAGAACCTACAATAGTTTTAGCTATTGTATCCCCTTACCAGGGCATAAGTACTCACAAGTCCTGTTCTACTTTCTTGAAATTAAGCAGCAGAGGAACTCGCTTTCCCTCTTACATTTGCAGAGAAAACCAGCAAGATTATACACTGATAAAATTATTATTTCCACTATAATAACAGTGGAAATTCAATAATCATTTTTGCTACCACACCACTAGCCCCACCTTGAAGTTTCTGCAGTCAAGATGAAATTAAATACAGTATCATAGTATCATATCACATACATCAATACGATGTATTAAAAATAATTAGAACGTGGAAAAAATAATTTATTGTAGTTATTCTTATGAAATTATTTTGTGTTAGGTGTTACACAGAATCTATTCATAACTCTTTACAATAAATTCCTCTGAAACAAGCTAGTATCTCTGATTAATCAGCACACATTTTTTAAAATCCTGTTGTTCTACAATCAGATTATTTTAACAGGTGCTTTTGTATAAGTAGATGATGAGTGCAACATCAAAGCAATACTCCTGTAAGTTCTGTAGGTTTTACGGGAAGTCTTAATGTTATTTGCTTACTGAATATAGATAGTATTTTTAAACATATGGTGTAGGTATTTATATTACGGAAGATAAAACTTATAGAGAGAAATTTCACATGGTATGATCAGTCCCTCCTACTGACAATTGATAAAGTCTTACCTTCAATCCTCAAATTAACCTGGCTTCTTGAACATTTTAAAACATTATCAAGCAATCTCATCTATCTCTTAGGCACAAACACGGGCTACTGTCACAGAGCATTGGAGATGGAAGCTACACTGAATGTTGTCGTGGGAATTGGTGGTCTGCTCTTATTGTAAAATTACATTGTGCAAGAATGTAAGATTGTGAAGAAACTCTTGTTTCTTCAAACCTGACTGCTTAAGCAGAGAAACATACTAGGTTAACTTTCAAATTTGAGTTTTTCAACTGAAAATTTGGAAGACATTTCAGTTCTTTGAGGTCTTACCCTCATTCAGATCTCTTTTTAGCATTTCACATCACACTATTTGGTGTGTACTCTGTGTTATGATCACTGTTAAGAGCAGAGAAGATTGAGACCATGTCAGGACAAGAAGTTATTAGTAGGAAATGGTATGAGTAAAGAGGAGGAAGTGAGGTAGGCAATACAGCAGTAAAGCAGAGCATTTACCCCATGGTATTCCTCTTGATGCATTTTTCTTGAGTTCTTAGTACAATATACTTTCTTTAGTTAAGAAAAACTAAGATAATTCAGCTTTAAATATAAAAGACAGAGAAATCAGATACAGTTCTCATTTCAGCATACTGTACTTTCCCAAGTAAGATATAAAGCCCATGTATTATTTTTAATTTCTGTAATATATTGTGTTAGTTACCTGGTAGCAGCACATCTTCTGAATTATTTAAGACACAAGAAGAAAGCGAACAGCCTCCTGGAGAGCTACTTGGAAGTGTCTGAGGCATTTGTGAACCTAGGAATACAAAAATCTATTAGATATTTGTAAGCATTTTTTCTAGGTAATTCATTCTTCTGAAACTAAAGAATGATGTCAAACCATTTACAAATTATTACTGATATTTCTAAGGCCTGCTGAGGCATTTTACTAAAGAATCTGTGAACTCTTGCAATTGGCAGCCAAGTCTTGATACAGAAAAAACACTTTTAAAAACGTTTGAAGCTTAAAATTCAAAGAGAAAATAAATACAAGCCTCACTAAGATAAACTGAGATTTAATTTTTCTTCCATGTATTATTGTTTCTTTACTTTCACAACTATTTTTGAAATGAGAAATTGACAGTTTAGCTGACAAAGATGTCTTAAAACTTTGAATACTACAATTCCCCCCCACCAAAAGAATGGTTCCATGTTCAACATCTTATAGTAACTGGCAAAACCTAGTAACTTAGACCTTAATATTTTCTCAGTAAGGTAATGCAAATACCAAAAAATATCTGAAAACTACAGTCTGGATTTAATTCACCAGAATATGCATTTAAAAATCAACTAGATTTATTTAATTAGCTTATTCAAAATTATTTCTGTTTTAAGTCCTGTTCTTCAGTACCTGGACAGATACCTCATCAGTTTTGGTCTCCTTTTTAAACGCTTGATGTGGGAGTAATAAAATTAATAATTTAACAGGAAATAAGATTTAGTGTCTTGCTGTAAAGTTTAATCAAGAGGTGATAATATCAATTTACATGGCGAGAGAGTCTAGCTTAAACATTGGTCCTCTTGAGCAGACTAGTGATAAAAAAATAATTTCGCAACCACTGTGCTCCAGACATGCAATCAAGATATGAAAAAAAATCTAAAGGTGAGATGAGAGCATAACAAGAGCACAAAAAAGTCAGCGATAAAACCAGAAGCCATTTGTGCATCTTCATAAGTAAAATTTAACTTCTTACCAATAGGAGAAGGATTCTCTCTTCTTTCCTTCATACCCTTTATTCTTCTTTCCGTTGCATTGCATTGACCTTTTATCTTATTAACAGGGCTGTATATAAGTGAACCATTGTCTTCAAATAATAAAACTGGTACATCTGTTTCTACATAGAGAAATTTTATTTATATATTAATATTTAAATGCTGTAACAGGTTCAGATGAAATTTCTTTTTTCAAAAAAACTTGGCAAAAAGACATAGTTTTCTTAGATCTAAGATCATTACAGATGTCTCAACAAAAGAGAATTGCAAAGAAAATTACATTAACTTCATTTCTCGTGGCAAGATGTAAAAGACTCAAAAAAACCCCCAACCAAAAAACACCAAACCCCATCAAGTGCTTTAAAGAAATAACTTTAGATATTTGAATCTTAGTAAAAAGTAGTTCTTACCAGCATTAACTGCTGTCTTTTGTAGAGCTAATTCTTTAGCTATTTGGCTCAGTCTTCTCTGAAGCTTTCTATCATTTTCTGGAGTTTTTTCAACATAGTCTTTTGGCTGCATACATTTGTGCTATGAGACATACAAAACTATTCATTATATGTATAAAACTGTCAAAATAACTACACTTCCTATTTTGCCTATCACTTTGTCATAGTATTTATTACTGGTATTTATGCTGCTTATCATCTCCTTGAGAGTCAAAGGTAATTACAGAAGTTAACATTTTGCAAAGTAAGCTTTAGTATTAAATAAGAAAGAACCTAACAAATCTTTTTTTTTTGCTTGCAGCAAAGTTAAAGATTTAAACATAGTTTTTTAAATACTAGTATTTTTTGCAACTCTGTAAAACATAAGACACATAGTAGTCATGTTTTTTTGATTAGTCATCATTATATAATTTGAATTTAAATCCTTATTTTTTAATCACCAATAGAGAAACTCGATTTTTAGTATACTTTCTTCAGATAAGACGTCACATGATCACAGCAATAGACTATATTTAAACTCTTACTCAGATGGATTGGTAGAGTTTACAGAATGTTCTGAAAAGAAACAGTTCAAATGCCTGAGGTCAAAAAGTCAATTTCAAACTTTAAAGGTTATTATTCTAGGCCCATTAAAAGAAAAAAAAATCACATACTTTTTTGATTGGTAGTAGAAATCCTTCATTAGTGTCTACTGCCGGAAATAGGGATTCATCAACATGGACTCCAGTTTCTTGACACCTGTACAATAAATTAGAGAAGGTTTGGTGGGGTTTTTTCTCTTGGTTTTGTTTGGTTTTAAGAACAAGACCTTTATTGCAAGAAGAGTCATCTGAGCCCTGCAATAATGAAACACCAACCCTTCTTAAGTGTGTAACTTTTAAGTAAGTACTGTAATGTTACCCTCACTCCCTAGTCTGTCTATAACACGCCAAATATGTGATACAATTTTTTTGTGCCAATGATGGCCTCCAAATTGCAGGTCTGAAACAGTAAGATTCCCACTCACGTTGTTTTCCACACCTTTGCAAGCTGCTCTCAGCAGCTCAGAGTCTCAGGACTGCGCTCCCAGCAGCAGCTCGCATGGCTCTGGTGACACCTAGCGATGGGACCACCACACAGTGCGAGCCTGGGCACTTACAGCCGCATCCTTACTCGGGACTGAACGGGTCAGAAAGATAAACCACTGCAGAGATCTGCCTAACTCACTGAATTCAGAGTTCTCAGGAGCATCAAAGACAGAGATTCAGCAGCGGGACTTCAGTAACTGTTATCAAATTCTGGATAATAATCAGGCCAGATGTAGACTACATGAAAAGTTACATTAATTCAGAGATTTTGTTGATTCAGAGAAGCCAAACAGATGAAAATTTTACCATTAAATCTAAGAATTTTTTACTTCGCACACAAATCTGAATGTAAATGACACATATAACTTATTTGTGGGATGAATTACCCTACTAAGAAAATACAGGCAGAGCTTCACAATTACGCATTTGCTGTGGAAGTATTAAGTGTTCCTAATTTGGACATATTGTTGCAATTTCATCTTATATGGGCTTCTTTTTGTTCTGGGTTTTGATTTTTATTTTAGGCTGCTCACTGAAGTATTTGTATTCAAGAAGCAGTAAAAAACTTTTTCTCAGTGATACTGAAGTTGTCACTCATTCTGCACTAAACTTTAAATTTATTTGCATGTTAGCAAGTCCATGACTTTTGTTTGCTATTTTTAAAGTTAGACATATGTACCATTCTTGGAAAGCAATAAAAAAATAAAGGCAAAAAAAGCAAAAGCAAAGAAAAAAAAGTTATTTAAAACAAAATTTAAAATTTATTTAAATTTAAAAAAAAATTAAAATAACTTTACTCTGCAGTTACAAATTTTTCTGATTTTCAATTTTCGTCTTACAGAGTTGTCTTCTCAAATTACTTCCTAAACTGTAGAACTGCATACAGTTTAGGCTCAAACAGATGCTCCTACTATAAAGCAGAAGCTTCCAATAAAAATTTGAGGCACATCATTGGAGAGAGCACTAGAAATCTAGTAAGAGTTCAACAAGGCAATGATCACTAAATACTGCACAAACCCTTCAAGTGTTTCAGGCACTTTTTATCTTACAGGGCCTCTCCTTTGAGAGGCTCAAGCACTGCTCAGAGGAAGGCAACACTGGGGTACAAATCTAACAGGTTGGAAGCAGGCGTCCACTAGCTGTTAAATGTGAGAGTATTTTCCACAAAGCAGAAGAACCAGGAAATGCTGGGATAATTGTATATATTATTTGCTTCCTTGTCTGGTATTTTCAAACATCAAAAAGTAGCATCCAGATTAAATATCACATACCACAGCATCCTGAAATATCCTCCAATATCAAGATTCCCAAGAGCATAAAACATTCCTAAGAACATAAAAATGCAGCCAACCATTCCCAGTTTACTGTGTTCCACAGATTTCTGTTTGTCAGATGATGAGATGCAATACTATATTTGGGTTTTGATAAAACGAACTGTTTAATTGCTTCAGCAGTTTTTTAAACTCATGAAAATCTTTGCTCACTATGATTCTGCAACAAGGAGTTCTACAGCCTAATCCCTTGTTATTAAAACCAATCATTTACTGTTTCCTCTGAATCTGCCTCCAGATATTGATGTAACACTTTCAATTCTTCTCCTGGAAAGAAAAATATACATTTATTTCCCATTCAGTCTCTCTACATAAACCTTTGTGTTCACAGTAGTCTCCCTCCTCCACTCCTACGTCTTTTCCAGACTGAAGCATTCTTGTCTCTTCAATCACATTTTGTAAGAAAACTATTTTATAACTTCAGTTAAGCTCATTGCCATTCTCTCTCAACATTCCAAATATAACCAAAATAAAATGCTGTCATTCCACTATATGAAGTTTTATGTTCTATTTAATTTGATTTTTGACTACTGATGAGGTGACAATGCTATGTCTACTGTAAGTCCCAAAATGCGACAATCATGTTTATGATATGCTTAAGAGGACTGCTTTAAACAGACTCCTTGACACTAGCAAGAATTTAATTCCTTTCAGTCTTAGCTTCTTAACACTACTTCTTCCATTTTAAGTAGATTCCTTTTTAAATTTAAGCACTGTCATAGAATTTCTTAGGTTTGGTGTTCCAGTATGAACACTTATTTTATACTGTAGACATACTTATGAAAAGGTCCTCTGACACAGTTTGAACAGCAATCCACAAACCAATTAAGACCAAGCAATAACTAACGTACTTGGTTTTGCACTGCACTCCTACAGGAGTCACCAACTCCCAGTCTACACCAGAAAGTTAACATTTGCTGAGATAACATTTCAGAACATTTCTGGCCATTTTGAGAATGTTCCGCTTGCTACTGAATGAAGCAGCTGGTTAATCAAGCCATCTTTTTTAGCAATGATAAAACTTGAACTCATAGGAACTCTGCATGATTTGCTTACACATTTATCAGGTTTGAACTGAGTTTCCTTCCACACAGGACCACAATTTTACGAGTACATATGATTCAATCCTTCCTATTTACATTATTCCAGGGTTCAACAGACTGTCTTCTGCCTACCAGTGTCTATGAGACATGGATGTACTAGACATGTAGTTTAGTCAGGCATTGTGGTTCCCTCATCTTATTTCAAACCCCAAAAATTTGCATATATACTAGCACAGACTAATTTTAATTTTGTACTGCCTGTGCCTCATTTGAATATCCCCATGACCAGTAAGAATGTTCATTACTATCCCTTATATAAGCTTCTACTGCTCCTGAATTATACTTTGTCCAAGGATATGATATTCTCATGAATTCTGCTTACAGCATACACCAATCTAAGCTGTATGTTCTTCTGTACCTTTTGGCATTTACTTTAAACTAAAGGGCAGAAGAAAAAGATTACAGACAAGTTCAATCATTCTTCACAGCTTGGGTCTTCCTCTGCAATAAAATACCTCTATTTCAGATGATTCCCCCAATTGCAACACACTTAATCTTCCAAGCCATGTACCAAGACCTTGCTTTGGTCAGAAAGTGGTAATAGGAACACTTAAAAAATACCAGGAAGATGTTAGCCTTCTCTTTCCTACCAAATAGCCTGAGTTTTCCCTCTAGAGGTTCTCTTGTCTTTTCCTCTGCTGTTACTCAGCTAAATTTGAAGTTTCTGGAGGCTTTTACACCTGGATTTCAAAGCTCCATGCTGTCCCCTACAGTATCACAAGTCCAATGTTTTCAATGTCTCAGTTTTCTACAGTGTTCATTCACGCAATGCCTTCTGGCAGGGCAGAGGAGATTCTTGTGGTGGAACTGCTATCACAGAAAGAGTATTTCTGTATGACATGTCCTAGACTCTCCCCTGTAAAGCACTCTCATTCTTCCATTGCTGATGCTACTCAGCTGGACTTTTATGAGATCCTTTTTACTACAGCACATCTGAGTCCTCTAATAGTTGATAGTTCATGTGACTAAGGTTTCAAATTCTGTATTTATACACTCAGCCACCTGAAGAGCATATTTAATTTTACAACTGTATCGAAATTATGGTCATTGTCACACATTCAAATAGCACCAGGTCCCAGAAAGATACAATCACATAAATAAAATTTTGTATTGCCTTCATTTTCGGGAACTTAAGGTATTTCTTGTTCGGTGTTAATGCTGGCTGGGTTGAGTGGCTGTAACTTCTATATCTGAGATCTTTAAAAAAAAAAAAAAGAAAGAAAGAAAAATCCTGCTTCTGCAGATCTGCATGAATTTGTTTTTTGGCTAATAGACTTGCATCACAAGTTTTCAGGTTGTACTGGCCTACATTTAGGCACTTGTAGACCCCAGATTTGTGCCCCCACTCCCTCACTGTGCCCCTATTTTTCAAAAAAAAACAAGCCCAAAATGTTTGCACTTAGACCACTACCTCTCCATGCATACTACAATTGGTATAGATAAGGACCTCTTTACTTGCTTTATATTCTAATTTCCATCATCACATTGATTTATCAACTGGAGTGTTTAAAACATGCATATTCATAAACTGTGTTTTTACACTTCATCTGAAATTTTAGTTAGGCCTCACAAGCACTTTGTAAACTCAGAGATGAAGCTGTGGAGTAGCAAATTCTAAAGGACTGGTTGCACAGATGAAATTTTTCTTTTTCTTTTTTTTTTAATGAATTTAACTTTTTCCATATGGTAGTAGAGAATTTTTATGCAGTTCTGTTCTGAACTTGTCAAATACCTTAAAAACCAGCATACATATGGATCTTTTTCCTTCTTGCTAGAATAAATTCTGTTTACAGGATTTAAGTACAGAAACAGTACAATGCCATTGGTGAAATGTGCTTTTTCATATGAAAATGGAAGAATTCTATCCAACATAAGTATGGCCTTCATTGCCTATACATGCCATCTGAGAGCACAGGAGCAGAACACTGTTAACAAATATACTATGAAACTAGTTCAACACATTCTTTTTTTAAGAGATAACATTCTACCTTTTTATATGCATAAATTTACCTTTGACATGCTTTATAATAGGAATAATGTCATAGAAAAGTTGTAATTTACTCATATATTTATCAGTATTTCAAGTGCATTAATAAAATAGTTTCTGTATTTAAGTTTTTCAATAAACAACACTAGAATCTATTATCTCTGAAATAGGCCACATCCATTATAATCACAAGTACTCACTTTTCCACCCAGAGTACAGAAACTATTTTTACACCCATCTTCTGTGCTTTTTTCCATGTAGTCAAACGTCCATCTTTGAAGACTACATGGGTCACGTGCTTGTTCAAAGTTTTTGAAACCTGCAGAAACACACAGAGGGCTCATATTTAAGTCTGATTGGAAAATGCTAATGAAACCAGCTAGTGTAGTCCCTTTTTAGTGTATAAACCATTAGCGCAAAAATTTATTCTAAACATTATGTCAAGGACTCTTTTGATCTTTCCCAACTTCACAAGAAGCCTCAAGCAATCAAAACTCCAGTCTCATTAGTCCAGCTAATGCAGGCTAAAGACAGGGAGTAGCTTTTTGTTTTCAAGCTGCTCTAGGTTACCATTTTCAGCTCCCTACTCTAGGTGTATCACTAATTTTGCAACACTTTCAGTTATGTAGAGCAACATAATTTCTTATGGAACAGCCAATACAGAAAGCAGATGCCACTATCCAAAGAAATAACAAAATATACTTTAGGCAGTAAAGAACTCAGAGAGTACAGCTAACCTCACTTTTTAAACTAATTTTTGCCAATAAAAATCACTATTTGTTTCGAGGGAAGGCTGAAGGTAGTACAAACAAAAATTATATGAGAATACTTTGAAAAACGAGAAATACAGAAAATTAAAGTAGCACAGATGATCAAATTTTCAGTCAGCAGTTTCCACTGGCAAGTGACGTTTCCAGTTCTAGATACTCCATTCTTCACAAACAAGGCTGCCTTTGTGGAGACTAAGCACCCTACACAGAACTGCTCGATCAGTTGTGATTGTTGATGTGGTGAGATCAAAAGAACTCATTTTTTACTGCAGCATCTCCCCAGCCAAATGGAAATAGCTCCATAGCTTTCTGTTGCACCCTCAACTGCATCATCATACTTGGCTCACAGCATGCTGGGTCAATATTTAGTTTTAAAACTATTTAGCTTTTTCAAACACTGCTGGTGGCAAGCTGATTATGACTTCTAAGAAGACAAAATCTCACGATATTTAAGTCTCTAGGTATACAATAATCCATTAATCTCTTATAGAATAAATTATGACTCAGGATACAATTGCTTGCTCACTTTGGACAGTATCTGGCTCACAGCCCACGTCCTAAGGATGTTTGATGTAGCTTTGCCTCCAAATTACAAAGGAGCACCACCTTACACCTCCATCTCTCCTCTCCCACCTTCTCCCCTTACCCTGTGCATCTTCTGCTGCTCAGCTGAACTTTCTTTGAGATGTTTGAATCAACACTCTAGTGAAGAACTAATTCAAAATTTAATTTCCTGACACAGTGAATCAAGTCAGCTTACTATCATATGCTCAGCCAGTAACAGGGAAGTGTCTGGAATAGGGAAGGGGCATGACTACCCCTAATCACTCATAGGGATCTGCTAAATAGGCTCATCTGCCTGCACCGTATTTGGTTATTTTGAACATTTTCAAGAATTTTGAAGCCTTATACTTCTACCGTATTTTCTGTGAGAAAAAAACCCTAGCATCTTCAGAATAGAATTACACAGGTCTGACAATACAGCACAGAAATATTTCTTGTACTTTTCATTCAAGTTGTTTATTGAGTACCGTGTTTGCTTTAATAATAAAACTAGTTATCCTACTGTTCTGTCACACTCACTCAGCTAACTTCATACAGAATGAGAGGATTTGAAGAGCGAGATCAGCAAGATTTCCTAAATTATTGTAAGAGACATCTAAACATGCCCATTTAAGGAACACTGGGAGTCCACACAAGTATTTTTTAGAGCATGATGTGGGCTGTAAAAGTCTCCATTAAGCAGTGATTATGTGCAAGAATGGAAGATGCCAGTTTACCTTTGGTCTCTGGTTGAAATATTACAGCTGGCAATTAAACATGTTTTGCACCACAAGTCAACTATACCTGGTATGGAAAAAATCATTGAGAAATATACTGAAACTCTTAGATGTATTTTTCTGAGCACTTGCTGGAATTGATCCAAATTTGTGGGAGAGTGAATGGAAGAATAAAATGCCATGATACTTTAGTCAGAAAATATCGTACTAATAATAGAGCAGCTGCTTATAAGTTGATGAAAAGGAAACAGTATAAGGCACATACTTGTAAACCACAAGTTTTCAACACCTAGATTTGCTCTGCCCAATGTGGCAAGCCCAATACTTCCCAATAAATGCATGCTATCACATTAATATGCAAAGAGGTCTGTACATGTAGAAAGGCTTTAGATGCATTTCCCATCTGTCAGTAGCAAGAATTTTACAGCATATTGGTCATTCTCAGGTCTCTGATTTTCTCCCTTCCTGCCCTTTAGAAACTCACACTAAAAAGAAATATATGTGACAAGCAGAATAAGCAAGTTAATTTATAATTAAGATCTTTTCTATTCTCTTTATTTCAAAATAGTCTCCTTACTTTTGCTCCCATATCAAGAAGTTGCTGTTCGAAGCTTTTTGAGTAATTTTCTGTTCTGTTAGATGACCAAACTTCTACAAATGCAGAAATACCTGGATCAAAAGAGAGAAAACAACAACTAATGAAGTAGATACCATGGTAAAACTGGTTAAACGGCCTTTCCAATAGAAGTTTCTTTTATACAGATTGCATTCAGTTGCAAATACAGCTTTTAGTAAACTGAGTGCCAGATTTTAGCAGCAGAATTTTTTTAGTGTATTTATGTCCCCTAAATTAGTTGTAATGATAATAACTTAGAAGTCTGACACTAGTTAAACAACTTTTCATCTATTAAAACACAGTAGCAGCTTAACAAGCAACACATTATCTTTACATGACTGCTCAATCTTACCATTATTTAATCACGGTTAATCTTCAGATTAATTAAAGATTTGAAAACCCGTTATAACACAACTTACAGAACAAAATGAAGTAACCACAATAGAATTATTCCTTGCTCAAACTCCCAGAAAAGTTTGCAGAAATATACTTAACGGTTTCGAACTGACTTCAATTTTCACTTTATTTATACTGAAACATCCAAAATTAAGTACATACAACAGGGACTAATAAAATTTCATGTCAGTTGCTTTAATCAACTTCAGGTATTCAGATTTAATTAGCTAGCTTTATTAAGCAAATTCATAAACTCTTCAAGGAATCAAATTAACCTGGGTTGAGAATATCTTCAAACAACCAACCAACCAAAGACTGAAGTACTGACAAGGACAAACAAGCAAATAAAACTCATAACAATCCCTTCACTAATTTCACATAGAACAGGCACTAAAGTGACCTACAGTTCTACTGGCCATGCCACTTTCCCATTTTGAATGACAAATCAGAAAAATTACAAAAACTGGAGAAATGGCAGCTCACCAAAACCAACTTCATGCAACTTGCAGGCCAGACAACTCTCAGAAATCATGAACAAAACAGAGTTTAAATTTAAAAGGGTCATCCTTAGCAAGTACTGCTTAATGATCTTAGCTACTAAGATAATTAAGCATGTCCTTCTGATTTATTATTATGTAGTCTCACGTCTTCTCTCTAAATGAAAACCAGAATAATGGTTCAACAATAGAAGTACTTTTATAAAGATTAAAATATTTTTACAATTAGTAGAAACATTTTTAACATAAAAGAGAAATATGAAACATAAACCACTTCCTCACGCAAAGCACTACAAAATATCTTATTATCAGTACTATGACTTCAGATATAAATGGGGATTTAAGACAAGTCTACTCCAATGTGCTTTTAACTGTGTTCGTTCTACTACCAGACTGGGGCAGATTCTCCCAGAGTTGCATTTTCCCTTGATTGTTCAATTGTTATAAACATTGCACTTGTATTTGAAAATATAGCATCTTCCTCTTACACTAAATACTTTAGAACTTTCATAGCTAAAGCTCTCCTAGAAAAACAGACTAGAACATATCAGTAAATGTGTATCTAGGGACTTAAAGGGACTCTACTTCAAAGTTCCATGCACATGTAGGATCAAAGGCGTAGTTTACAATAATTAGTTAATTTTAGCTAAACAAATATATTCCAGCAAAAGGCAAGGGTTTTCGCAGTTTTTGTACAGTTGATAAAAAGGAAAATGAGGAAGTGCCTGGCGCTTTTTTGAACTAAAAAAGCTCTGAGTAGAGAAGGCCTTAGAAGGTCTCAGAGAAGGCGGTGATCGCAGAGGAAAATGGCCATGAGGGCAACCTGGGGAAGCAGAAATTCTGAGATGCAGAAGAAAGTCATGACCGGACTGGGAAGAGCAGAGGGGTGCGGCGGGCAGTGCCCCACTGGGAGCCACCCTAAAGGGGCAGTCCGAGCGGAGGGAAGCGTCCGGCCCTGCCCGCCCAAGCGGCCCCGCGGCGGGGCCGGGCCTGCGCCCGGGCACAGTCCGGTTCCAGCCGGGGTCGCCCAGGCCCCGCCGCCGGGATCGGGCGGGTTCGCGGGGAGTCAGAGCAGCCCGCGGGGGAGCACTGACTACTCCGCGGCCGCGGGCCGGGCCCCCACACCAGCCCGTCACCCGCCCTGCCGGGAAGCCCCAGGGCAAGGGCCGCAAGGAGACGGGGGGCAGCCCGCGCCGGGAGAAACCACCGCACGGCGGCTAAGCTTGTACCTCTCAGGACGGGCTCCATTGGCAGCACAGCCCGGCAGCTCACAGCACCCGCCACGGTTCAAACCCGCCTCCGCGCGCGGCCCCGCCGCGCCTGCGCAGAAGGGGCGGGCGGCGGGCCTGCGGAGGCCGACGGCTGAGGCGCGGAGTGGTTGTAGCGTCGCTGGTCGGAAATAGGCTGTGCTCGGCCCAGCTACGGCCCTGCCCGGCGCCGGCGTAGGTTTGGCACAGCCGAATGCTGCTGGAAGCAGTGTCACAGAATTAATTAGGTTGGAAAAGAACACTTAGATCATTGAGTCCAACCAATGACCCAACACCCCCTGGTGAATTAGACCGTGGCACTGAGCACCACATCCAATCTTTCCGTAAACATCTCCAGGGACAGCGACTCCACCACTTCCCTGGGCAGCCCATTCCAATACCTAATCACCCTTCCCATTAAAAAGTTCTTCCTAATATCCAGCCTAAACTGCCCCTGGCACAGCTTAAGACTATGTTCTCTCATCTTGTCACTAGCTCCTGGGACAAGAGACCAACCCTTATGTGGCTACAACCTCCCTTCAGGCAGTTGCAGAGAGCAATAAGGTCCTCCAGGCTAAACTCTCCCAGCTCCCTCAGCCACTCCTCACAGGGCTTATGCTCCAGACACTTCACCAACTCCACTCTCCTATGGAGTTGCTGCAACCCCTCAATGTCCTTCCTGAACTGAGTGGCCCCAAACTGGACACAGCACTGTCAGGGGGGAGGTGTTCTTCTTTGGACCCTGACATCCTGCCTGGCTGTGTTCCTTGTTTCAGTGTCCCATGTCCCGAAAAGATGAAATGAGGCTTCTTTCTGCTGTTTCAGAACTTGTTTATTTCTTGTTCTTATCAAAGTTTCAGAGGCACAGACTGTGCTGTGACCTCCAGGAACACGAGGGCAGAATGGCAATGGCTACCCGAAGCAGGTAGCTTTTATATCTATTATCAACCAGTTAGAAAGTTTTACGTATCTTATTTTGCTCCCAAAACCAGTAAATATCAACCTTATTGACGTGTCTCCTCTACACTAAATTCTATCTACCAATTAACAAATCACAGGAACTCATGTCAGAGGGAAAAAGGAAGAGAAGGAGAAGAGAGAAGATGAAGAAGAAAGAGCCGACAACCTAGAATCTCCATGTTGGCTCCATATAATATATATAGCAAAACCTAAAAACTACAACTACACATTCTGTGGTATACTAAACAACCATCTTCTCATTTCTTTGGTGTTCTCAGCTCATCCAGAAGTGGGGGCAAATGCTCCCATGAGCTTGGTTCGCAGGCCAAGCCTTTTTTGAGGAGCTCGGAGGGTAAAACAAACAACCAGAGGAGCAGGAAAAGTTCCCAAGCTTTTCCTAGACTCCAACACAGCACTTGTAGTGTGGACTCACCAGTGCTCAGTACAGGGGGAAAATCATTGCTCCTGGTCCTGCTGGCCACACTATTGCTGATACAGGCCAGGATGCCACAAAGTTTTGACAAAGCCAAACACTAAGTGCATTTTCTGTGTCACCGTTCACCATAAGGAGTCCTAAAGAGGCATTCCTGAAGAATTTTAGTTTGTAGGAAAGTGCAACTGCTTGTCTCTCGACTCTACAGTGGCCTAAACTGCAGTGTCTTAATTGAGAAACCAAAAACAGAAAAATCCAGCAAAATAGGGGTTAGCAAAGAGCACTGTGAGACAGTATTTATCAAAGCATGTAAAACTGCTTGAGAGCAACTGTACTATTAACTATAGTTAAGGAACCCTAACAGGAACTGGCTTTGGTGCTCAAAGGCTGGAGTGTAGCGAACATGATACCAGAGGGAAGTTAGAGAAAAACTCATGGTTTCCCCTGGAAAAAATGATAAAATGTATAATAAAGTAAGAGAATTAGTGAGTGTAAGGAGATTTATTGTGAGAAAGAAGGAGCACATTGACAAAAATGATGCTGCACAGCTTTATTATGCAACTTAGAGAGCTCAGGAGTTACTATACGGTTGTACAAATCGGTGCTGTTCTCAATCTTCAATATGTAATGCTAATTTCCTCATCTGAAAAATAATATACCTGACTTGGAAAAACAACAGAGATGCAAAACAAAGATACTAAGTGATTTCCATATATGAGCAATTCAGACAAGGACTTGTCAGCTTGGAAAAGAAATGATGGAAGGGGGATGTACTAGAGGTTCTTAAAATCATGAGTACGTGCAGAAGGTGAACATGGAACATTCCCAAAAAGAGCTGGTGAGCACCAAAAGAGACTACCAGATGGGGTCTTCTCACAAGATGTATTTCCACATTGCACCCCATGAGGTTGTGGAAGTGTTCAGAGTGCTGGCAAACTATGTGGTTACTGAAGCAAATCCAGCAAATTCGTGAAAACCATTTTAAGACTACCAAAAATGTACAAAACCACCTTTCCCTCAGTTAAGCCCTGAACTTTATATTGCTGGACTCTGAGAAGGTACAGGAAACACTTTGGTTTTTCTTTTCTCTTGTGCTTTTTTTTTTCATTTTCCACTGGAGAGACAGTGCTGACCTAAAAAGGTTTTGGTGTGGTCCATTATGCCCATTCTTACTTTCATGGAGAGACTCAGTTCTTGACTCCTAGGAATCTACCAAGCAGATGGCTATACTAATGCTTCTTAAGATATGTTAGTTTAGTATGTAGTATTTTGGCATTGGTATGGCACTACATCTGTGGCAAGTGTTGAGCATAGGTTCTTGGGTGCTTCTTCCTCTCCTGAATGTGTGAGAGACTTCCTTTCACTTATGTATTTACTCTGTGTATAAAGTAACCAGGCAATCTACAGATATATATTTGCTTGTATTTACCTATCCTTTGTACTTCTGTCAGTATGTTACACTGTTCTTTGTTGGATGATAATGAAATATTTTTACCTCAAGGATTCGGGAGTCTTGTCTTAATATAGTGTCTATGAACATTGATCTGAAGGCAATTCCAGAAGTAAAGGTGGGGCAGATTTAAATGTACATTGACACCCCTCAGTAAAAAAGCCCACAGGCAGTGTTTGAGCCTTTGGCTGAAAGGCAGTAGCAGGTTTTATAGATGCTAAAGGCAAATATGCTGAAACGTGCAATTATACCTGTATGCTCTTGATTCTACACTGGTAGAGACAATGAAAAGTAGTAATTGCAAGAAGATGTAATTCATTATCAGAGCAGACTAGGACTACTCATGGGAATACTGGGTTTGGGATGCCCACCTTTTTTATCATGGAAATGAATACACAGAATACTGAAACTGTCCCACAGTTCCACAGTTTTGTCTTAAAACAGTTGGAGTTTTGACTTCAGAGTTACTTTAGGATTTACAAGAACTTAATTCTCAGATGGTGACTAAACTTTCAGCATTCCACTGGTAGTTAATAGTTGTCTGTTCTTGTGCCAGTATTGTGCCAGTCTTGCTGTCAGTTAACTGCTCAACATTTATCATCCTCTAGCACAGAAAGCAGCATTATATTTTTACAGCTACTTTGCCAGTTTGAATACATCAGAGGGTTTCAGCTTTCATGCCACAATGAAATCCTGAAAATGCAAGGAATGGGCCTTATTTACATTAAGTAAACATAATGTAACTGCCCTCTAAATAGGCTTGTTATTTGGTTTGATGATATGCAATTTCATGGTGTCTATAAAGCTAGGAATATAGCATTAACTATTATATTTGACATGATTTCTCTACAGTCAGTACCTACTAGGATATACAGGTTATAGAACGCTGCACTAGGAAGAAAGAGTTTTACAGGGTAATTACGTTGAGAAAGTGCGGGGTTGGCGACTGAAGGGTGCCTGTTCCCTTGTCCCCCGCGGGTGGGAGACGTCCTCCAGAACCAAGTCTGGTGCGGCCGCCGAGAAGTGGGGTAAATGGGAATTGCAGGGTGCTCACCCTAGCTCGGTGTAGTGAAGAGTCGCAGGCGAGTGAAGACAAGGCGACAGATCCTTTCAGAACAGACTCTTTAATGGTTGGTGGCGCCACAAAGGAGCCATTCCAAAAGGACGAGGAGCTGGCTGGGGAACGGGTACTTAAGGGGAGAGGGCGGAGAGCATGAGGGCAGACAGGAATGGTCCAGGGGGTGGATTCGGGCCATATTGACAGGGGAAGGAACCATTGGGGAGTGAACAGGGGAGGGACATGGTCCCGTAAACCAATGGGGAACCGAGTAGGGTAGAAGTTTCTGGACTGGGAGGCAAGGGTTTAGGGGGATTGACAGGATCGGTCCGCCCCTTGGGAGGGGAACGGGCGGAGAGTGACAGGGATGAGAAGGGGAGAGACCAAGGGGTGACTGACAAACCGGGGAAAGGGCAGGGTTGCCATGAGAACCGGGGAGGGTACAGCTTTGATAACTCTAAAGCAAGCAATATCAAACATAGCAAACAATACAAAGCATGACTGAATAAAATATAAAACATCCTCCCACAAGAAAGGAAGGAACTGTGAAAGTTACATTTCAATTGACCTCCGAATCAAGAAGAAGTAATATTCCCAAAAAATTAAAAGTACTATAAATACCTAAATGTTTCCCAGCCATCCAAACAGTCTTGAAAAGCAAAGAAAAAAATCCAGCAATTCAGTCATTTTCCACATTTAGGTAAAATTAAAAAAAAAAAAAAAAAAAGAGCTGTACTCTCAAGTGTTTCTTTGGTAAGTCAAAAGATTCCTTCTCAGCCAGCCCTTTATTTATTGATATAAATTGAATGTGAACTTTGGGATGGTATTTTGTAAAGCTGTATCACAGAGACAATTTCTCAGACATAGAGTTCAGATGATGGGCTATGTAATACTCCCTGGGACTTGACATTAAGCATATGGAAGCTTCCTAGAACAAATAAGAAGGTTTGCTATTATTAAGTAAAACTTGATTTTGTATAGTGATTCTTGGGTAGTGTTTGTTTGTTTATTTGGTTGGATGGATTTATGAGCCTATTTCCAGTTTGTGCAAGCAACAGCTTTAACCTTTTGTATTTATTTTTTTAATCTTAAATTTCCAAGTGTGAGTTATGTTCCAGGTAAACAGCTGCTTCCTCTAAAGTAGCAAATCCCTGTCAGTCAGTTTGTGTATTTAAGACCTAAACACTTGTATAAAAACTGGAGTTATCATCTATACAATGCCACTTGACCATTCCAGATGCAGAGGTGGGAAGAAGTGCTCGGACCAGGCACAAACTTGCATGCTTCCTTAATGGAGGAAGCTCCAGAAATCAGCTCTGATTGTCCACATCAACTGTCATTGTCTCCTCTGACAAGGTAGACTCCTCATTTTCTCAGTAAGCCTAACAGTTTTTGTATATGCCTGTTTCAGTTTGAATGTTGATTTTTAAAGTAGCATACGTGTTTTGGCAGCCGTGTTCCATTAATACTGGACTGACAGATATACTTTACATACTTCATCCTGGAATCTTTTTCTCAGGACCACATAACTATTCTGTGATGGACTAATTTTTCCTGATCATGAGCTCTGGGATTGGAAATACTTGTAATTAGTTTCCAGTTAGTAAAGGCAGCCCTTTTCCATGTCTCCTGCCAGCTGCGCCCGCAGTTACCCACGTGGTGAGGCGGCTGAGCTTGCGCCACAGCGCCCCCTGCCGGCGCGGGGAATCATGGCGCCCTGCCGGGCCGGGCCGGGCGCCAGCAGCGCCCCTGCGGGCCGTGAGCGGAACTGCACCAAGAGGGAGGTGGCTTGATGGCCGATGGTTTGCTGTGGTTGGGTCTCTGCTTCTGTTTGTTGTTACTTACTGGTGTTATTGTTGCTTGTTTGTCTTGTTATATATTTTCTGGTAAAGAAATATTATTCCTTTGCCCATATACTTGCCTGAGGGCCCCATAGTTTCAAAGTTATCATAATATGGAGGGAAGGGAGTCACATTTTCCATTCCAGTAAGGTTCTCACCTTCCTTGGCAAACACCTATCTTTTAAACCAGAACAATAGGATAGAGGAGTCACATCTCAGAAAACTCAGAGGCATTCTAGTCTCTTTGCTTCTCCACAAGCAGAATTCCTCCTGAGATTGCCAACAGTGGCTTGTTTGTTATTCTGTTTTCCTCCTTTGGCTGGCTGATGCTTAAAAAGGCATGTTTTAACTTTCCACTTCTGTTTTGCAGAAGTTCATTATAAACAGAAAAGAAGAAATTCCTATCTCATATTTTCCCTATTTCTGTTAGTATATATTATGTAGACTATTAGTACATATTAGTAAAAAAAACAAAGAAAAAACCCAGCTTTTTAATAGCAATTGTGAGCAATACTGGGGAAAAAAAGTTGCATATGCTTGTCAGATGTATGTATATTTGTCATTGTCAAAAAAACCTTACTGCTACTGATGCCTTATGTTTTGACTTTTAAATTTTTTCAAATCCTGTACTTCTAGTGTAACTCTGAAGTTTCTTNATGCAAATGGACCAAACCTATAAAAGGGTGAAGAACTTGTGACCTGTCATCCATCTTGGGATACACTGAGGCAGGAGCCTCCAGACCCCCAGGGTGTACCCTTTGAAGGCCTTTCAAATAAATACCTCCTTTATTCTCTTTTTCCTGTCTAGTCTCTGTTCCTAGGTAGCCATTTAAAGCATTACTACTCTCAGCCCTTATTTGTGTTTTATGGAACATGGGAAAAATTATGAGGGACATTTATTTTCTGTTACAAAGAAAGTGTAACATTATGGATCGTGTAGTCTTACAAAATTGTTGAATGTTCTCATCAATGAGATGATTTTGTTCATCTTCCAATGTGAATTTCATGATTAAGAAAATGACATGAAGTAAGTATGAGACCTTTTTCAGTAACTGAAAAAGTAGTTAATACTTCTTTCTTTCAGCTGAGGCAGTAACCAATTTTATTTTGTTTTTCTACCCTGTAATTCAAGAAATCATGGTTTTTATATCCACAGCTAATGTGCTGACACAGCACCAGCTTTATTCTGCATTTGTGAAATAGTGATAATAGGATAGAGACCTATCCCTCTTAAGTTTTAACTCGCCCAGTAAGACAATGTCTTTGACACACTATGACCCCAAAGGCCAATAGTGGAAGAAAAAGACAGCAAGACACTGAAAAATAACAGCCAATCATGTAATTGAGAGTGTGACTCAACAACATGCTAATAAGCAGGTGTCTGTGTTGTTCATGATGGCATGGAAGGCTTATGCATTTCCCCTCTGAGCAGTTTTCACTGCCTGCAGTTCAGGCTAAGACTGCTGCTGTGAAGGGGTGGAAAAGCCAGTTTATCTGACCTCTATACTAAAATTCTGTTGTGAAGCTTTATGATTTTCCCAAGCAATGTAGAACTGGATTACTGAACACAGGTTTCTTGCTTGTCATACATCTCTGGGGAGATGCAGGTTTGAGGATAGCATTAACAACCAATAATCCCCAATGCTTCATGATCCTACTGTCCCTTGGCAAAGCAGCCCAAAAGATACTGTTTAAAAACACAGTCCTCTTGTGTGTGTTCAGGAAGGTCTTGCTTGAACCTGTGAGAGGAATTTAAAGTTTCCATCTCCTGTGAACTCCACAGCTTACCTGAGTCTCAGGAAAATTGATGGTAGGGTAAATTTGGAGTTCAGGCTGTGAACTGAAGCAGGACTCATATTTGCTGCAGCTGACTCAGATCCAGAAGCAGTGTACCCAGCAAAGAGAACAATGGTGTGAACTTGTATCTCCCTGACATGAATGACCAAACCTCATTTGTAGGTATCTGAAGAGCTTTACTTGCCAACTAGAACTTCTAACTCATATTAAGGGTGAAGTGGTATACAAGGAAAGGAGCTTTCTGTTACTGTCTCTTTGGGAATAGGCAGCAAAACAAGGAATATTACTATACTTGTAACTATAGTTTGCCTACCTCCTGTCAGCAAAACTTGTCTCCCAAGTTAAGTAGGATATAGTAGAATTCAGGCTCAGAGAAGGGTGACTGGTGTGAGCAGAGGTACGTGATAAGATTCTCTATGGTGTAGTGGGCCTCAATATTGTCTGGAAAACAGCTAAGCGGGGGTGGGTGTGTAAAAAGGAGTGTACAGACTGATGAGTGACCTGGAGAGGGATACTGGGGAGAGGCTGTTTGCTCTCTTTTCCCAATAAAATACAGATGTCAGAAGAAATCAGTGGAAGTCATATTCATGACAAAAAGAAAATGCGGGTTTCTTCCACACAAGAGGAGCTTACATTGTAGGACTCCTAGCAGCTGGGTGTTGTGGATGACAGAAATGGTCACAGAATTCAGGTGGGTTACTAAGTATTTCACAGGTATGCCTAGTTCAGGAAATCCTGCAACCATAAATAGGTTGAAACTCTAAAACAGGTTACTAAGTTAGATGAACTCTGACTGAGAATACATTTTTTTTGTGTTTCTAAAGTTTCAAGTTGTGAGAGCCTTGATGCTGTAAGAAAGGAATGCATTTAGTTTGTCAGTGACTCCAACTGAGGGGTAATGTCAGTACTCCTGAGTTTAAGACTGCCATTCAGAGGGACCTGCATGGGCTGATGGGAACCTTGTTAAATTCAACAAGGATCCAAGGTCCTGCACCTGAACAGGAAGGACTTCTGGCAATAATAAAGTGTGGTTTGTGTTCCTTCTGTAAAAGGAGGACATGGGGAAACTGGAGGAAGTTCAGTGAAGGGCCATCAGGATGACTGGAACCTTTGTCCTTTGAGGTGAGACTGAGGTGGCTGGCCAATCAATGGAGTAGGTTGCCCAGAGGGGTTGTCGAATATCTGTTCTTGGAAGTGTTCAAGAGCACAAAGACCGAAGCAAATATTATCTGAGTTCAGTGTTGTACCTGACTAGACAAATTCCCAAGATCCCTTCCAACTGGATTTATCCTTTAATTCTTGGAATTTTCAGCTAGATCACCTCTCTGAATTAAGTCAGTGCATGACTTCTGAGCCTGTGCAAAGCAGGGGACAGGGCCAGATTATCAAAGAAGGAGCAGAAGCTCATCTGACTTGGACTAGTGTAAGGCACTGTGGAACTAGTCCATGCCATCTTTCACCTTGTGCTGTAGACCAGGACAGTGTTCTAAAGGTGGAACAAAATACCTAGAACAAAACCACCTGCAGCCTGATCTTGTTGAGAAGAACAGGCCTGCTGCCTTCCTGGGACCCGGGTTAAAGACGTGAAGAGTTGAAGGAGTGCCTGGTCGATGCTCTTAGCCATATGGTTAATTTATATAGTTCTGTGAGGAGCAGGGAGTTGAATGCAATTATCTTTATGGGTTCCTTCCAACTTGTGATATTCTAAAATTCTGTGAATAGTTTACTACCAGGAATGTTGTCTTCCAGAATGCTACAGAGCACTTAGTTTTTTAGTGCAGCATTTATAAAAGTTACTGATAGAGTCAACTGGAATTCTCATTATTTAATGCTTTTTTGTGTTGTACATTCTAATAAAATGATTGATCCTGAAAACTGATTTGTTTCAATTCTGTTTGTTCATTTTCCCCCTCTTTTTCAAATATGTTTAAACAGCATCTAGACTAAGAACTGCAAAAAGGTTTTGCATGTTTCCAGCTCTGTTTGGCTAACCTGTTATCACAGTAAATGGGCGGAAAAAGTGCAGCAGAACTAAGTGTAACTCTCAGTACATATCCAAGTAGATTGTAGGCAAGCAGCAAAGGACAAATGACAAATGGTAGAAAAATGTCCCTTTCTGTTCAAGTAGAGCAAACCTATTTTGATTGTTTCTATTGCTCATCATATGTTTTTGTCATGAGAGACTAAACGAATCTTTTATGCAATTCTAGTGAAGCTAGTAATGATTATGGGCCAGCTAATATTAAATGGAAAAAAATTCAGGAATGGATTATTGTGGGAATTCAGAGTGTCACCATGTCTGATGGCTTTTGTTGGCGTGGGGCCTTGAGAGAGATGGGTGTGCTGAATCTGGCAGCGGGCGAAACAAAGAGCAGGAGACAAGACAAAGAGCAGGAGAGACAAAAAGTAGGATAGTTAACAGGAGATTAGGCAAAGAGATTGTAATCTGTAGCCCTTGGAGATGAAGAAGATGTAACCCTAGAAGCTGAATTTTGTAGCTGCTGAACTGTTAGTTTGGAACAGTATATAAGAATGTGCCTTGTACAATAAAAGTTGGCTTTGCATGCACCCAGCGAAGTCCGTGTCTCAATCACCGACAGATTATAAGAAAGAAGGTAAATGGCAGATGGGAGACTTGGGAGCACTAAAGATTAACCCATTTGCTTTTCAGTTGTTTGAAGTTGGATTCTAACTTCTCTTTCATCAAGACAGAGATAAAATATTCTTGCAGTGAAACCTATGAGGAAAGTCAGCAACTTTGTCAGACTGTTCAAAACATAACAAAAGAAGATAAAAGGGTGCTCTGCAGTTAAGAGTGAGCTACAGTATATAGATCACTCAGTAATTTGCAATATGAACAGTAATTGTTATGCAATATGAACAGTAATTGTTATGCAATAACCCAATGGATATGAAAATTTAAAGTGACACAAAGGTCTACTGGAAAATCTGAAGGGATCCACAGACTGAAAGATACTGAAACCCACAGACAGATAACAGGACTGTTATTTGACTTTAATAGGGCATCCCAAAGTTTTAGATTGAAGACTGATTTGTACCAAGTCTGAGATAATTTTGATGTGGTTATCTAACTACTTAAATGTCTGCATTCTTTCGCATGATGCAGTTTTGATACAGTATAACACAAAGCTAGACATCATGTGAACTAAGACATGTTCTTGCTGCATTATGTTAATTTGCCACATGTATGTTACATTTCTATATGCCTATAGATAAAGTTAAGAGTCTATTATTTCTGGAAGCCCAACAGCACTGCAGCACATTTCCAAAACTAATTTCTGTTTATCTAGTTGAAGTTTTCACATCACTTTTTGTTGTCTGGAAATTAAGGCCTGAGACTCATGAGGATATGGCTAGCCATAAAAACACTGAGCATGAATCGTAGGCTTCAGACCCATGAGCAGACTTTTTTGATAATTTTGGGTGCCTATCTTTTCAGGGTGGCAAATACAGAGCATTTTTATTGCTAAGGTATGGACTTATAGAGAAGTAATTATGTAATTCATCTGTTAATTTGTTGCATAGCAGATTTTTCAATAGCTGCCAGAAACTCTGCTCCTACCTAGAAACAAGTGAATGATTGATTACCCTTTCTCACTGACTCTTGAAAAAAAAATATTTACAAGACGCAAAGTATGTATATGAATTGTTACAGTTGAATGACAAAATCATTGCCTGTTCATGGTCTATGTTAACTTCTTTTTCCTTGATAAGCTGCTGATAGTCTTAGAAAATATCATATGCTTTCCTCTGAAACAAGATATGTAGAGAGGTTTGGGTCGGACATCTCAAACTGTTAACTGATTTTGAAAAATGAGGCCTAAATCCAACATTCTCAAAAATGCCAGAACACTGGGGCAAAGAAATATCTCATGGCACTCTCATGTAGGACTTGCAGATAGCAGCAAAATTGTGTCAGCAATAAGGAAGTGAATATATTACTAGGAAAAAAGTTGCATCACTAGACTTGCTCAAATATAAAGTACTATATAGAGTCTCAAATGGGATTGTAAAAGTATTCATGCTCTAGGAATATACTCAGTGATGTGGAATTCATCTGCTTTGCCTTCCAGTTGGAACAAGGAGTTCTTACTGGCAATATATTGGGTTATAAAAACTATTTTAATGTCTCTTAAGGCTGAGGAAGAGACAAGGTGTTCTTACAGGAAGAAACTTCAGGAGCAGCAAAGCTTGGGAGAAACAGTAGAATGAGTGAGGTCTGTGTCTTTTTGAACAAGGTCTGTGTCCTTTTTCTTCCCTACAAGCACTTTGGATCTAGAATGTGGATGTCTTATTAGAAGCCTAGAGAAAATATTACTGAAATGATGTATGCTTTCCAACAGTTTGACAAGTCTACTACAAATTAGACTCATCGTAATTCTAGTATGGTAAATGTCAAGGGCATTTTGAATTGTACAACAACACCAAGGATAACATTTGTCTCTTTGTGTTTTAAATGCAGAGATCTTAAGTAGTTGGGCACACAATTTTCATACAGTACATCTATTGTAAAATATCTTTGAAGGTGAAACAGGCTTAAGAAATTATTCCTTTCATACACACATGGTAATACTGTTCTTATTTGCTGTCCCCTCATAGTGGCAGTAAGCTGTTAGATGTTCATGATGCATAGTTATCTGTGTCCAGATTAAAAGCAACATTTTCTCCCCCAAGACCCATTTTTTTTAATATTATTTCATTTTAGTGATCTGATTGAGAAAATTTGGAGGGGGAGGAAAGAGGAGGAGGGCAGAAGGAACTCTTGAGGATGAGAAATTTACGTGTGCTTCATTATTAAAGACAGCATATTATCAACTAAAGCCTCATTTTTGATAGTGGTGTTATGCATGACCTCTCTTTGCATTATTCAGTGGTGATCCTTGTTTTTTCCAGACTCTGACCCTATGATGTATGAGAAATGAAGTCAGGACTTTATTCCTACCTGGCCTCAGAGACGAAAAGGAAAATCGTGTTATAGTCCCAGACCTGTCTGTGATCATAACATCAGGATCACTACAACCTGACTATGAAGCTAGGCTATGGCACCTATTGCTGCAAAAGTTGTTTGATTGCTGAACACAGAAAATGTACATATTTGGGGGGGTAGGGGCTGGAGTGGAGCAAGAATGAAGAAAGAAACTTCTTCTAGTAAACAAGCATATTGGGTTTTAGAAAAGTAGGCTATATTCATCACATCACAAGAAAGAAGCATGCCAGAAGATGTTCTTTACATGAATCAAAGCTGATCAGTGCTTCTGGTTACAAAGAAAAAATCAGGACATGATTAAACTTAAAATGCTGTGGGGAAAGCAGTTCCTTCATTTTTAAAAACAATTCTTACATCACTTTTTGATATCAGCAGAGTTTTAGCAGTCACCTAGAAACTAAAAGGAAAGCAGGTAGCAATTTTTGCAATAGTTTTATTTTACATCATAGGAACATTTTTGTTGCTCTCCTGATCTGAAAGCAGGCTATCTGACCAACAGAGAAAAACATTATTTATAAAATTCAAGGGTAACCAAAGTGATTCATAGATAAGGAGCAAAGGGTTTTGTTTCTGAATGTGAACAGTACAACAAAGTAGCATAGGGGAACTCATGTAAACATTTTTGCCTTTTAATGTGAGAAAGCTGCTATGGTATATTTTCAAGATGTCAGGAGAGGCATCTGTTTTCTTAGTCTGATTTAATCCTTGCTAATACCCTGAAGCAAAGGCATGCTATCAGAATTGATTAGTTACTGATTTTTCATTGCTTTTTTCCTAGGTGCCCTTATGTCTGGTTAAACTCAGCAGAAACATTTCAACTCGTATCATTGTTTCAAAAGGCTATAATTACTTCTGATAAAATGGTGCAGCTCTGCTGTTTTGATCAGAGCATGAAGTAAACTTAATGGAGTTTTACATATTCTTTAAGGAAAGAGCTTTACTCTCTCATTAACAGTATTTGCAAACAAAAGGAAGGAGAGTGAACAAAACAGTTTCGGGGAAATTAGAAAGTAACAGGGAAGGAACATGGCTGAGGTCCAGGTAGAATTGTTAGGAAGGAAGCATGTCTTTGGCAATGACTGTTAGCTGCTACACTTCTTCACAAACATAAGAAAAAAATCTTCAGGGAAAACAAAATGTTACGAGAATCATCAGCCTTGCAGTTCACTTACTGAGTTGGTCAACTGATTTTTCAAAGCAAAACCACAGCTTATTGACTGTGAGTTCTTATAGAATCATAGAATGGTTTGGGTTGGAAGGGAACTTACAGATCATGCCATTCCAAACCCCCTGCTATGGGCAGGGACATCTTTCACTAGACTAGGTTGCTCAGAGTTCCATGCAGCCTGGCCTAAATTCCTACTACACAAGGGAGAGAAAATATGACTTTTCTTAGTGCTGGAAATGAAATGTTAAATTGCATGTGCTAATATCGCCTGGCACCAACAATGATATCCCTTGACGATTTCTGCCAGCCAGCAATGCCACCTGTCTCCCACCTATGCCACTTCTTTCTTCCACCTGAAAAGAGATCAGTCTGCTCACTGAAATGTATGTTCGAGGCCTAAACTGAATCTGTCCTTAAACAAATATGGTAGCACTAAGCGATAAATAAATAAGTAAACAGAGATTTGTACAGACCATTAAAAAAACCCCACCCAAGTTCAGAAATCAACCAAAAACTTTAATGTTACTTCCTAACAGAGAAGACTAACCCGTGCTGCCAGAATGCTGAGTGTGCTTTCCTTTGACACACTATTGTAACACCTGCCTTGCTGCTCTTTTGACCTTGCCATTGTCCTGCCTTTTTTCTCTTGAAATAAGAAATGAAAAAAAAAAAAGAAACAGCTTAATTTGGGATCAGGAACAACAGCTGCAGAAATGCCAGTATCTGCAGATACCTGCCCCTTGGTTCTTGGCCTGCAGCTGACTGGGGAATTCAAAGAGGAAGGTGTGTGAGTGAGGAGGTCAGTTCTGGAGTATTCATTCTTCTTACCCAGGCTGCTTCTCTGGATCCAAGAAAAAATAGCAGCTTGCAGGACTCCATGTCATGTGAACAAAAGGTGAGACACTTGTGGTGAGTGTACCCATAGCTCAGGTAAAAAAATGTAGCCCTAGGCATAGCTCTACACTAGGCTCTTTCTGTTCTCTCATAGTTCGTCAGGAGTGACAGCTCTCCTCCTCAAAACAAACACAACCCTGGTGCCAGGGTATAAACCTGCTGCTCACAGAGTGGGCTTGAATATTTTTCTAATATCTGTGGCATTTCTGAGTGCTTGAGATGTCTGTACTGGAGTCTTTTCTTGTCTGCAACAAGGTTGGTATTCATTCCTTAACTTGGCAGTCGATGTGGACTGAACACCCCATTGGAGATGCATGGGACAATTCAAACCTTTCACTGTGGATAAAGACTGGGAGTGGGATAAAATGGGACATGACCATGCTGGATCTTGCTTCTCTCTAGATAGACCTCTCTTGTGGATCAGACTCTTTCTCAACTTTTTCCAGTCTCACAAATTACCTCTTTTTTTCACATACTGATACGATGTGGTCAGTGTGGTTGGTGAAAGGCAGGAGCATCTGGGACAGTAAAGTGAATCAACTAATTTGTGAGGTATAGACAAAAAGGAGCTGAAAAAGAAATAGGAAGGCCTTTGGCATCTTACAGATATCAGTGAAAGAGATTGCTTGTACAAGCACACCCAACTCTGTAGGGTTAGATTGGATGTTCAAAGGACTTGCTTCATGGATGCTGAAAGCACAGAGTGCTCTGGAGCACCATGGCTGGGCTGATCATCAAGAACCTAGCTAAGTATTAGCTAACATTCTAGATCTTTCCAAGAAGTAGAGAATCATAACCATTTTTTGTTTTATTTAGGTGGTCTTTGTTCCTGGAGAGATTGTTTGTTATGATGTATGTGCTGGGTATGTTACAGCTGTTATCTTGGAGATTTGCCAGTGTTTTAATACTCTGAGACACTGTTCCATTTCCAGTGGGGGTAGCAGACTGATACAGATATTGAAGTATTTCCTCTGTTTATTTTTCTGGCTCTTTTTAACTGATTCAGGTTTACCACACTTTGATTTAAGAAGCATAGTATATGTTGGTTGGCATAATGGTCCTAATATTGATCTACAGAATGTATTGGTATCAGGTACTTTAACTTTTTAAAATGTGAAATTACTAACTCTTCTATATTCATCTTTATATTTCATTTGTTTATTTATTTTAATTTGTATTTATATGACAGATCAGGATAATTTTCAGGATCTAGATTATGAAAGTTCAGTAGAGTTACAGGATCTGAATAGGAAAGGAGGTACCATCTGCCATTTTAAAGTATTTTTTTTCAGTCAGTCTCTGAAATTTCTCTAGCTTACTGGTTCCTGAAGAAACAAAGCCAAAGAAGCACTACCATTAGCACTAGGTCATGAAAACATTTTGGTGATTTTAACTTGAAATGTTCTTTTATGATATTAGAATGCTTTAGCTCATTTCATACTAAATCTGACCTCATGGAAAGTCGTGGAAAGCTGCTTCTAACAACTCTTTCAATTGAAGAATTGAATTTGTAGCAGCCATCCGTTTCCCAGCCTACCGACTTATAAAAGTGAATTATATAACAGGTTAAAACAAACTTCTACCTTTAATGAGTTAAAATGTTGTTTGTCCAGCTTGTTAGTCTGTTTTTTCTTCAGCTAGTTAATAATTCTTTACAAGCTCTACCATAACACTGAAGACATAAATAAATGTGCTTTATGTTTTTTCTTGTTGTCCCATAGCAGCTCCCTTGTTAAGTCTATAGACCTGTACACAGTTCTTCACCTCTGGTTTACTTGTATTCTGTTGTCTCTAAGAATAGGTAATTTTATTCATCTCAGTCCAATGTTTGAGCTTGTTTAGTTTGTAGCTGATAGTAGTTTGGAGATTTTTTTTAACAGCCAAAAGCAAAGAAATAAGCATATTGGAGAATAGTTTTTTCTCTGTGCGTGACTGTCTTTCTGGATTTATTAAATTAATGTCTAGAACATAGTGGAGGTCTCCAAGTGCCTTTGAATATGCAGTCTTAGGAAGTTTTAAAGTAGGAAGATAATCTTCATTTGGGAAACTGTAAAAACGATACAATGACTTTCTTAGATCTATTGCCAGACTTTTTTATAGGCAGGCTTATATAGGTAGGTCTCTTTAGGTATTAAGTTTTTGCCAAATACTTCTTTTCTTCTGGTGCTAGTATATATACTGCATGGGAGCATGCTGACAAACTAAAGAATTCATACATAAAATTATCCATTTCAAATTTTAGTGGGTAGACTGCAGTATTAGTCTGCAGGTGAGCTGATTACAACAAAGCTCCTGATTCTGCACTTTCTTGCAGTCTTCATAAAATATCTCTGCTGTATTCAACAAGGAGAGTGCTGCTGAAATTGGGACTAAAAATCCTGACTGTGTTTCCTAAACACTGTGAAAAAATGCTACAGTTAAAAGTAAAAACTTAAATCCACCTAACTGATAGATGTTTGCTTTAGGAAAGACTGAAGAACCATGGGAGTGTATCCCACATTAGGAAGCTGTATCTCATAAATCTGCGTTTTTCCCCTTTCCTGAAGACTTTGTCAGAGCCTGACTGTACTAGCAAGTGTCACTCACATCTCTGAGAACAGTGCAAATGAGTTCCTGAGATCATTCCTGCTGATGCAGGATGCTGAGATATCCTCTGTCTAGCCCCTAATCCTACTTGCAAACACACACAATAGAGCCAAGCAAGTCAAAATTTGCTGAGTTCTTGGTTATTAGAATACCTGCTTGCATTCATCTCAAAATAAATATTAAACCATAGAAAGGAAGTTGATGCTTAAATATATCTAAACCAATTATGATTATTTCACGTCTTATTGTTTGTGAAAAGAATATCATCAAAACTAGTACATACTTTTAAAGAAAGGGACAGCAGCTTTGATATAGAAACAACTAGATGGTGCTCCTCTGCTGTGGAATTTGTCAGGGCTGCAGCACAGGTGATTTAGAGGAGGAAGATATGATTTCTAGAGAAAAAACTGTGTAATCAGAATCATCCTGTTCTCAATGTTTGTTGCAGATGCCTAGAAACATTTGCTGAGTTACAGCTAAGGTCGTAATATAGCGGAGATGGAAAAATTGCTTTGCAAAACATTACAGCCTTTTCTTATAGTAAATCGAGTGCTTAGAAGGGTAATTATGCACACATCTATGTTTTGTAACATGAGTATAATACATAGCATATATGTAATAGCATTTCTTTTAAATACAATACAATACCATTCCTTTTAAAAATACAATAAAGCATTTTAAAATTATTTATTCTTAAGAGATTTTAGCAAAGTAATTGCATTACTTTTAAAAAGCAATCATAGTTGCAATGACAGCCACAAAGAAGGAAAAAATCCTAGAACAGTGACAATATCTGAATATTTTATGCCCAAAAGTTAAGCTATCTATATGAAATAAGACATTCAAAAGGATGTCATTAACTTCCCAATCACAACTGCTATTTAAAATTATGTATTTCCTAAAGTGCTAGGACATCCTAAGATGAGAGAACAGATTTTTTTCTGTTTTCTGATAATTCAGAATATACCCCTGATTATGTGTTATATGTAGTCCATGTTATGACTTGGGAGATTGTGCATACTTTCTCAGATTTTGCTGATATTTGGTGACAAGAGTAACAGTCAAGATGAAAACTTATAGGTCAGGATATTAACACAGACTTATGAAAGGTAATAGAAAGGGACAGAGATTCATGTTATTGTCTTAGTAATGAACAACTTTCCATTATTTTTTTACATAGTAGAAAGATAATAATGTCTTTTGGAAGAGAATCTTAAAGAGAAATTTGCAAAGCAGTTCTCAGCTGTTTTTTCAGAAAGCTGAAATATTTTGAACAAGTGAATGAAAGTTGTTATGTCAGTGTAGGTATCTTAGGGCATGTAAAAAATCACAGTAATGTGTATGGTGTGTGAGGCATTGCCTCTTCTCTCACTCATATACAAGAAAATAAATTAGTTTGTATAAATTTTATAGCACTGAAAAATTCCTTTTCTTCTTCATATTTTACCACTTATTTACATACCAATAATAAAATTTAAAGTTCCTGAAAATACTTTGAACTATTGTACATTTTATCTACTGATATTCTTGTAATATGAAGCAGCATTGCCACTTTTATGCTCTGGCATCATTTAATGTGCACAGTTCTGTAGAATTTGTTATTTATCATGCTGAAAAATAAATACATTCCCCATATAAAAAAGGAAAATGACAAAATGCTACTGTATTGCTGCATGTGCTTGAGAAGTGTGTTATTTTCCAACAGAAAAGGTTAGCTCTGTATAATTTTACTAAAAGCAGGAGATGGTGAATTTTTCAAGCTGCTACTGAGGCAGTTTCCTGTTTTTACTGATGACCATGTCAAGTAATCATGTTCATAAACCAATCAAACTCAAATTAATATCATCTTTTCCTTAGTGTCCCCAGAGTAATGGCTTACAGTAGTATGTGATTAAGTAGTACATTAAGTTTTCTAGCCATACTGGTCATTTGTCACTGCCAGATGTAGAGAATAAGGTGAACTTCAGTCTTGTAGACCCCTGTCTTGGTACTGGGATCCTGCATTTTCTTACAAATTTAGAAGGTTAGAGCTTTGAAAATAGCACATAAAGAATGGGCACTCCTTCTCTGGACACTTGACTGTATTACCTGCTGATTACTTTTTTTATTAAGCAATTTATTGGATTACTAGAGGACTCTTCAGCTGATGAGGCAGGCTTTATACAAAACACTTCCTATGCCTTCTCCATGGTAACAGGACATGCACCAGGGCATTATACAGCTACTCCCCTCACTCCAAACTTCTGCCACACTTGTAATCTCCTGGTGCAGTCAGACCCTATCTTTTCCCCCATTTTTCTGCTTAGTCCAAGTCTGCTTGTTCATTAGTCTTCCTCTTCTTCCTGTGCCTGCATTCCTGCAGCCGTGGCACAGTATGTGACTTGTCCCAGTTCCCTCTAGTGGCAGAGCTCCTGATGAGATCTGTACCACTGCCTCACTATTTGTACTTTCCAGATCCCTTCCCAATCTCGATGTCCCAAAGCCTTCACAGCTAATTTTGCTCACTAACCCCTTTAGTTCTTTCTACTTGCATCCTATTCCCCGACTCTTTGTTTTTCCTTGTCTTGCCATGTTTTCTAACCCAGATGTGGTTTCACTTTCTGGTTTCTACTATTGTGTGATTATTATTACCTACAGAAGTTCTAGTTCCAATTTTGAACTGCTTTCCCTCAGGTGGTCTTTTTTTTTTATTCCTAATTCACTCTCTCATGCCCATTTAAGTTCATCTTGTTTCTTTTCCCATTTTGAATGTCCACAGTTCCTTGGTGCTCACTGAATGCAGAGGAGAGAGCTCATGCTCTATGTACAGATGAATAGAATTTGCTTCCAGGCTCCTCATGGTCCACAGCCATACAAACTACCAGAAAGTGTTACTCTGCACTGGCTGAAGCTGCCTCACCCAGCAAAGGCAGCATCTACACCAACCCAAAGCTGTTAAGATCAAAAGTTTCTACAGAGCATGTGTAAATGGCAGCATTCCAAGTTTTTCAGCCTGGACAATTTTAGATATATTTGCATGAAGTTGGATTAGGCACATTTCAGAAATATGTCTTAAGTCAAAGAATTTGAGTATCAGATCTTCACAGGACAAATAGCCCTCCAAATACTTTTTTCTTAAATTTATAATATAACTAACCCTCAGTAGAAGCTGATTAAACTAGACAAAGACTTTTCCAAAGTGATTTCTCTCTGAAATCACCTGAATTAAAAAGTTTCAGTTGAGACTTATAATATTTTGCAAGATTATATGCAGCTAAGTGCAGAGTACTAGGGAAATGTCAACCAAAGTGAATAACGAGCAGTCCCACTATTCTTATCCATAAAAATGCGAGAAATTTCCTGAGGTAGATAAGTAATTTAGTATACATCTATATTTCTTTAGTGTTCGATCCCCCACCTTAATCTTACCTGTCTTCCTTGTCTTTAAAGATACTTAACACTATCGTGGACAGTCTGACAGTGGCCTCAAGGTTCAGTGGTAATACTAATATAAGAGAATTATGATAAATCTGTCAATCACTTGGGACATCCTAGGAAATACATTCCCTAGTCCTTATTTTGAAGTTCAGAAGGTGTGTGAGCAAACATTTATCTTCCATTCTACTTTAATCCATTTGGATATAACCTTAGGGATTATTTTCCTCCTCTCTCCTTTGGATCTAATGATAATTAATTTAAAGTTTTGAACCCTAAGGTGTAATAACCATTCAGCAGCCACAGTTCCAATTTTATACTGACAGAGGTGGGTGTTCTTAGCATTTATGTTTCCTAAGTTTCCCTCGGCTTTCGTTTTAGCTAATTGAAAAGCTTCTTTTATGGATGGTTCAGAGTTGTATCCTAATTAAACTGTTCTGATTTTTTCACATAAGAACTTTATTTTCTCCATTGATTTTAGACAGAATCCATAGAGATTTTTCTCACAAAGCTTTTAAACTCACCTCTTCTATAAATAAATCATCCCCTATTTGATGCTGAGTGAGTTTCATGTCGTAATATGGTGACTATCTACAGAATATTAAAAATAATTTAAAATAGTAGTCAATACTAGTGAATCAGTTTGTTACCTTATTTTGATTTAATTAACTGCTGTTTTACCCCAGTGATAAATTACTGAGTATTTACAGCACTGTAATTGCCTTAAAGCATGCGTAATAAACAAAATAAACTTTTCTATCCTGTAAATTGCAGGGAATTCTATACAATTGCTCACTAAAAACATATCCCCAAGTCTTTACAGGTTTGAAATCTGCATTGTCATACTTCCTAAAGACAAAGGCACTGCCTTTGAATCAATTTCTGGCCTTAAACATTAATTTAAATATTTTTTATACTGAATACTGCACTAATGAGTCTGGCATTTCAACATCTTTTTTTTCCTTTCTGTTTTGAATACAAGGATATTCCTGTCACATGGATGCTGGTTATTCTGCTGGTTTACCTTTGTAAAAATTGTTCTTCATATCAAACTGTAATAAATATGTAAAAGTCCATGCAAAATTGAAGAAACAAGATATCTTTACTAAAATATCTTTTCAGTTCAAACCAGAAAATTTTATTCTATGTAGAAAGGGTAAAGCCACTGCATGCCACAGATTTTGTTTTAGTAGATTCTTTGTAGTGCATGAAAGGTCTTATTCACAGTCATAAGTTAATTGCTATTTGTATGTTATTTTTATTTGCCATCTGTTTGTTCAGTCTTATCTGACTTGCATTTATTTATTTATTTATACTCAAATTGGGTATTATGGGATTGTTTTTAAGTTTCTTTTGATCATGCCTTATCCAGGTCTTTTTCTCTTTTGATCATGAAGAGAAATATAAAACAATCTATTTGTGAAAGACTTTCAAATAAAGATAAAACAGATACATATCCAAAATACCTTTCCCAATATGGAAAGTACTGAGGGAATGCATCACCTCTTTCAAAGTTAACCTTGTACATATTCAAGGAATGTAAATAGGAAAAAAACCCAAGAGAGTAAGCAAAAAAGTCTTCAAACTATTGTCTAAAGGACCTTCAAGGTGATAAAAAGTGTTTTAGACTGGTGATGTGACGTGCTTAGGATGCTCATACATAACATCTATATTTTTATTACAGTGCTGTGTAAACAAGTTTCGTTAGACATTTTGCTAACTTATCTTACATCCAGCAGAGGTTTTTTTTCTGCTTTAAATTCTGACTTAGAAAGAATTTCGTCCTGCGGTTTATACCTGAGCAAATTTTAAATGTGTATTTCTTGCCTTCATAAGTATCCTAGAATGAGTTCATCCTAGATGTTTTTTGCAGAATGGAATAATTAAATAGTAAATAAAGGTCAGAAAAAAGACTCTACTTCTTTTAAAGTAAAAAAATGTTAATATTTTAATATTAGCTTAGTGCTTTTTCATTTATTCATTAGTTCAGGATTCCAACTAATGGTCAGAGAGAAATGGAGGTAGAATAAATTTATATTCTGCTTTTATCTTTGTCTTCTCAGCCACAAGGATTCTTTCTGATTTATTTTAATATCATCATGCATCTCTTGAAGTTCAAAATTCAAATCTACATCAAAGAAACCTTTCTTCTCTGCCCAAGTACCTTTGCCATATTTTTATAGTAGTCTAATTATTTGATCTACTTTTGTTTAAAGACATAGTATCAAGCAGGACATTAGGGAGTATTTACAATGACTAGCTTCAGGCACAGGAGGCTAATTTCTCTAGACTTCCTCAGTATTTAGTAAGGATCCATTTATGAAATACTTCAGAGTAGAAGCCTAGTTTAATTTGTTTTGACATGCCTTCTAGAGAAAATGTTCTCCCTTGTTTAAAGTCTTCTGGCTCCTGTATAGCCTGTCCTACCCTCTGTCTGTACTTGTTAATTTGAGGTTATGTTTCCAAATATGTACTTTACTATGGATAGCTTTGCAAAAATTTTGAAAGCCCCTAATTCATTTTGATGAACATTTTCAGGTGTTATACTTTCTTAATAGACTTTCCTCTTTGGTATAGATGGTTGTATATGTAGTTAGGGCCCAATTATAACATATCAATTTTTTAAAAATCATCATACATATATTATTGATCATAAGAAGTATGCATTATATAATCCATATTGTCTATATTGCCCATATTACATATCTTATGCAAAGGTTAACCACCACTCACTCTTCATATTTAGACTTTAGTGTAGTCTTCTAATTTCGGGTCACATTTTTGAAGACCTGAGTATATAGTGATTAATGAACCTCTCTCTTCTTTCTACTATTACTACTTTAGTGAAAGCATGAACATTAAACAGGAGAAGTTGCATGAATGTATTCAAAAAGTAAGTATGTGCTTCCTCAAGTTTTCCGTATTTGTTTGAAGATATCTCTCATGGGACCTTGCCAAGCAGATTCATGGCAATCTGAAATTTGCTTTCCTTTGATCTAGGGTTGTGACTCTACTGTTTGTTTTGCTCACTTTTTCTCTGAATTTTAAACTCCACAATCTTAAAGTCACTGCAGCCAACGCTGCCCTTGACCCTCACATCCTTGTCCAGTTCTTAGCTCTGTGAAAGGTCCAGCAGAGCATATCCCTAGTTAGTTGATCCCCTTCATTAAGAGCAACTCAACTTTTTGATAACACACCCCAGAGATCTTCTGGATTGTTTGCACCAAGCCATATGTTTTCCTAGTAGATATCAGAGTGTCTGAAGTCCTCATGCTATCAGGGAAACTGAAAGTGTTGTGTCTAAAGAAACTTTTATCTTAGTATTTCTGATCAGATGATATATAACAGATACATACCACAATGTCACCTATGTTGATCTGTCCTCTGATGTAAAAAACTTGCACAAAAAGCTTGTTGCAACACTTAATCATGGGAGCTGGTCCACCATACTTCTCTAGCTGATATAATTTCTCTACAGATACACAAGAACTCTTGATTTTTCTCACACTGCATTTGTGTAGAAACACTTGTTACAGACCCCCATTCACAATACTCATAGCAGCAGAGTGCAAGAATCTCCCCCTTCATGTTTTTCTCTGGACACATTGTCTTCTCCCCCTGGCTTTCACTTCTCTTCATAATGTAATAACTCTAATTATGTGTTTAGTCTAGAAGGGGAAAATGCTCTTTAACTGAAAGCAGTAAAGAGAGAATTAAAATAGCACATTCGTGTTCCTATGAAGTAAGCAAGCATATGGGCCCTTGTGCAGCAACAGTTATATATTCCTGTAGAGTATTTTATACACAGATTCTTGTAAAGTGTTTGACCATATGATGCAGAATACCTAAATATACTTAAATCACTGGAAAATCCACTGTAAGAAATACAATCTCTGCTTAGGAGAGGGATTAGTAAACTGTGCTATCATCGTTCACGTCTCTGCAAATAAAGTCTTGTATCTATCCTTGGCAAAATCCAAGGTTTTGGTAAGATGATAGTTGATAAGGGATGTTTTCCTTATATATCATTCAGGATTAACCTTCTAAATGGTGAGAAGTACTTGGATCAATTCTTGATACACCAAGGTGCTTCAAATTCAGTGTTTCTTTGTGACATGTCCCCGGCACAGTATTATTGCCTGGCATGCTTTGAAACCTGTTACTGCACTTACACTTTGTGCAGGAAAACTAGAATTACTGCACTTTTAGAGTAGACCTCAAAAGAGAATGTGCACCAAATTTAAGTATCTGCTCAAATTTCACCTCATCTATTCTAACAGGCTCTAAATGAACATAAACACAGTTCTTACTTATCTCAGTTCTGTCCAGATCAGCAAGTCAGAAAAAGAACTGAGTCTTCCTAAATCTGAAGACAAATTCCTCTTTGGTAAGAAACCGTTAAAGCAGCTGGAAAAAAACCCCAAACTGACCTAAGGACCTCAACCTTTCCATTCTGCAAAGTCAGAATCCCCTTCTCCAAGTACCTGTTCCAGCTGTCCTCATAGGAATAGCAGAGCATGGAAGGGGTGAAGGTAGGCTCTGACAGATTGTTGTCTGGCTGCCATGACATTTGGCAGAAGCCAGAATAAATCACTCAATCTCTGATCAGGAGAAATTAGGTTGCCTAGGAAAAGACCAGCAGAGGGTAGAATGGCAGCTTTATCTTCAACTGAACGAGGAACAAATTCAGAATATTCTTACCCTTTTTCTCAGCTTTACAAACAAAACTAGGAACGCTTTTTCCAGTGTAGCATATTGGAAGGCATTGTTTTCCACAAGGGTACTGCACTTGGTTGGGGGTACCAGGGGAGAAAGAGACTTGTGAGCATGGGTAAGTGCTCAAAGGAATCTCTTTGAGTCTATTTTCTTTCTCTCCTGTGTTTTCCCAAGGCATGTGTTTTTTCTTTGTTTCTGTACAATGACTTCTTCTGCCTTCTTGCCTACTCTGCCTATGCAATAGCATTTTCCTTTTTATGTTTTACTCTTTCACCTCTGAAGCCCTTCACCTCCTCCAAATGTGTTGCTTCTGCATCAAGACAGAAAAGCACTACCACAGGGGAAAAAAGAAAGTAGTTAGTTCTTCAAAGAACTAGACTGCAGCCTCACTCCCAAACATGGGTACATATTTCTGGGTATGAAAGAAAAGCAGATGAAAGGCTGGTGAGATTTTTTGGGCTCTTGCCTTGTTAAGGCAGAAAACTCATAGGAGAAAAGAGAGGAGCTACCAAGGAAGGACAAGGCATAGCCTGGACCAGTCTTGGCAATGTAGTCCTGAGAAAGGAAGCTTTTGGGATTGAGAATTCCACGGTGGAGTCGTAAGAGACTAATTTAGTTCTCTGTTTTCTATTTTTTTAAATGTTAATGTAAATAAACAAGATTGCATTATCAACATCTCCTCACACAGACAACCTGCAAGTTCCAAAGTCTGGCTTAGATCAAATAAGAGGTAATGGTATATATTTATGCAGAGTGAATAATATATGAATCCCTTGCTCTCCAAGTGTAATATTGTGTTTTTTAGAATGTCATTCATTAATCTATATGGCACAAACAGTGAGAGCAAGTCAATATGTTTGAAGATAATTAGGAATTGATTAATACATGAGAAGCCAAATGAAAAGACACATTTTCCCCAATGACTGAAACTGTTGAATAAATTAGACCTAGGTGCAATCTCCTTGGACAGCGGTAGCATACACCAGCTGTTTATGCTTATTTGGTAGTCTACTATGATTCTTACATGCTTTTTTGTCACTAATTTTCATGAACAATCTGTCAAACTTTTGGATTTTACCTCTACTCCTGGTTTCTACTAACAGAACTTTGCATTTTGCATTATTAAATTCTATGCTGTTTAAATAGAAGCCAAACTTAGCAAGTGAGAGAGACTGTTCTGCATGATTCCTTTTCCTCATTATTTATCACTCTGCTTACTGTATGGTCATGTAATTTTTAACTAGCTTACTAATAAAAATTTTGAATAGAACCAAGCCTTGAAACAGTGCCTTTGGGACAGCCTGAAAAACACTCCCAGTTAATGGAAAACTCTTCAGTGAGAAGGCTTCTTGAAGGTATTTCAGTAAGGTAGAATCTAATACTGGGTCTTGACCACATTGCCATTGCATCCAAGTTCTTAGCCTTCCTTAGTCTGTCAGTCTTTCAGAATGATCTATCCCCTTTCCAGAGCCTCTCTTGAATTGCCAGGATGCATCTGTCTTTGCTTGCTTAATAAGTTAAAACATTTTCAAAAGGTATTTCAAGCTCACTTGCATAGGCAAGTTTTGCATATTAAAAATTTCCAGATAAGAATGATTTCTGGAATTTTTGCACACTACTTCATCTCTTTTCATCTCTCTGATTCAACTTCATGAAATATAAAAATAAAAACAAAAAAAATAAAGGCTATCCCATAACCTGGGTGGCTTTGCTGGGTAGTACAATATGTAATACAGACTAGAGAGAATAGTGCACATCCTTTTAGGTGACTCTAGGAGTTAGCCTAGGATTCAAAGTATATACTGTCCATGGTAACTTTTAAACTATTTACCATATGCTTCATTGATAGCATATGATGCCCATTTATTAATCACAGTGTAATGCAGTTCATATCAAATAATTTTCAAGTTAATATATAAAGGGTATATCATTCCATTTGTCAGTCTTATGAAATAATAAAATCCCTTTTGTTTGAAAAGGCCTGTTTTCCATAAAATCTAAATTCTTGATATTAATTGTATTCTTGTCTTAAGTTTTTCTGTTTCTCCACAGTTTTGCTTGGTTATGAATGGCAACCTAATTATTCGTGTGCTGAAAACTTTTATTTCTTTAAAGATGTTTCCTTAGCTGATCACGTATCTATTCTGAAATCTCCCTACTTCCTAGTGTTTTTAATATGAATGTAAATCATACTAGCTTTGTCAACTAATCATTTTAAGAGTCCTAACTATGAGATATGCCAATGTAAGCCTCTTTATCAGTCTTAGATGATATGAAAAAGAATGGAAATTCTATCTGATCTTCATCTGAGCATTCAGTGTATCACCATTTGGGAAGATACTAGTTAAAATGAAGAACAGCAAAACAGACAGAGATACAGGAGAACTGGCTAAAGACAGTATGACTACACATTGGTTGAAAGAATAATTGTGATGAAACAAAGGTTGTCTGTAGATTTCATCAAGGATTGGTTTTGGAGGTTGATCTCATATAATATTTTCATTAAGGATCTTGGCAGAAATAGTAGGAATGTGGTAATGAAATTTGCTTATGAAAATATTTGGGAAGTATTATCAATACAAAGAAAAAATTGGATGACCTGAAAGACTGAAGTAATAGAATACAATTACATTTAATAATGAAAAGTGCCAGGTAGTGCATTTAGGGACTAATAACAATAATTTCTTCCAGAAGCTAGGGACCGATCAGTTGGAAATGACAGCAAAGGACAACGACCTGGGTCAGCCGGGGTGTGGCAATAGGACAGGTCTGTGGAAAGGGAACTTAGCACAAGGATGTATCTGGTAAACTATCTTCGGTAGAGAAAGGGAAGTGTCGGTGCCACTGTGCAGTACACTGGTGAGACTTTCCTTCGGAATCCTCTTAAATAGCTCTATCTGTGTTCAAATATTCCTGAGCTTTGTGAAGTTAGTCTTTCTGAAGCACTGGATATAATGTATCAGTTTGTCTATCTTGTGTTTTCCTGTTGCTAGGCAACCTGTTGTTCCCAGTGTAAGAATTAACTTACCTTGAACCATGATGAGGTGATACCTTGTTGAATGAGATTTTCTCTCTTTGGTGCTCATGTACACTTTTATATCCAATTTTGCGGCATGGAATTCAGTATATTATTTATATATAGATTGGTTCTACCCTGCAAAATCTTTATTCTTGCAAAATCATGGCTGATAACCATATCCCTAGGAGAATATAGAGGGCTATTGAGGGCAACAAAAGGACAGTTGAGGAGAATCTTAATCCTTTATTGGATTTAAGGTGAAACATAATGGCAAATATAAGGAAAAGGATGAGGTACTTAATGTTTTTTTTCTCCCAGTCTTCAGTATTAAGACCAGTTCTTCTCTGGGTACCAGCGACCTGTGTTGGAAGACAGGGATGGGGAGCAGAATGAAGTTCCCATATTCCAAGGGAAAATGGTCAGCTACCTGCTACATCTCTTAGACACACACAGGTGCCGTGGATGGATGAATCCACACAAGGGTACTGAGGGAACCAGCAGAAGTGCTCACCAAGCCCCTTTCAATCAGCCCTTGCTAAATGGTCCCAGGAGACTAGAGGTTAGCAAAGTGATGCCCATATACAGGAAGGGCTGGATGAAAATTCCATGCAACTACAGACCTGTCAGCCTGACCTCGGTGCCGGGGAAGGTCATGGAGCAGATCATCTTGAACAACATCATTCAGCACTTGCAGGACAATCAGGGGAGGAGGCCAGCCAGCATGGGTTTAGGAAAAGCATGGGCTGCCTGACCAACCTGATCTCCTTCTTGTAAGAAGGTGACCCTTTTAGTGGATGAGGAAAAGGCTGTGGATTTTTTGTCTACCTGGAGTTTGACACCATTTCCCAGAACATTCTCTTAGGGAAACTGGCTGCTTATGTCTTGGAGGGCACACACTGTTTTCTGGGTAAAAAACTGGCTGTATGGCCAGGCCCAGAGGATGGTGGTGAATGGAGTTACATCCTGTTGGTGGCCAGTCACTAGTGGGGTTCCTCAAGTCTCAGTGTTAGAGAAAATCCTTTTAAATATCTTTATTGATAATCCAGGTGAGGTGAATGAGTGCACCCTCAGTCATTTTGCAGATGACACCAAGTTGAGTGGGAATGTTGATCTGCTGGAGGGTATGAAGGCTCTTCAGAGGGATCTGGAGAGGTTGGATCAATGGTCTGAGGCCAGTTGTGTGAGGTTCAACAAGGCCAAGTGCTTGGTCCTTTCCTTGGGTCACAACAACCTCATGCAGAGCTACAGGCTCGGGGCAGAGTGGCTGGAAAGCTTCCCATTGGAAAAGGACCTGGGGATGCTCATCAACAGCAGCTGAATGTAAGCCAGCATGTGCCTAGGTAGCAAAGAGGCCAGTGACATCCTGACCTGCATCAGAAATAGTGTGGAGTAGTGATCTACTTGGCACTGGTCGGGCCACACCTTGAATCCTGTGTCCAGTTTTGGGCCCTTCACTACAAGAAAGGCATTGAGATGCTGGAGCAAGTCCAGAGAAGGGCAATGGAGCTGATGAAGGCTCTAGAGAGTAAGTCCTATGAGGAGTGACTGAGAGAGCTGGGGTTGTTTAGCCTGAGGAAAAGGAGGCTCAGGGGACACCTTATCGCTCTCTGCAACTGCCTGAAAGGAAGCTGTAGCCAGGTGGCAGTCAGTCTCTTCTCCCCAAGTAACAAGTGACAGGACAAGAGGAAACGGCCTCAAGTTTTTCCAGGAGAGGTTTAGGTTGGATATTAGGAAAAATTATTCACAGAAACGGTTGTCAAGCAAAGGATCAGGCTGCCCAGGAAAGCGGTTGAGTCACCATCCCTGAAGTATTTGAAGGATGTAAGTTGTGACACTTAGGGACATGATTTAGTGGTGGAATTGGTGATCTTAAAGGTTTTTTACAACCTTATTCATTCTATGATTCTATGATTCTATGATTCTATGATTCTATGATTCTATGATTCTATGATTTTATCTNTTCTATGATTCTATGATTCTATGATTCTATGATTCTATGATTTTATCTCTCGTTTCTTGGTTTACATGAGAACAGTGTGAGGACAGCTTTTAGTGCTTTAAAAATCAAGATGCATGTTAGGCCCTCACATTCAGTCCACTGAAATCACTAAGACACAATATATAATAAGTAAACTTTTTTGCAGGCGCTTAACAATATCTAAAATCTTCAGAAACTGATCAAGGCATGATAGATAATACAAGATTGCAAGTCTCAGAAGAGAAATGGTCAGGCATATGGCTTGTAGGCTCTATAAACCTTGTTCCCAGCTTGAGGAACCACACTGTGACCTTAGTTTCGGCCTAACAAAATGATTTGTTAGACATTGTGGCATGGTGAACAATTATTTTTACAGTTGTTTTCAGAGAGGACCACTTGGGAAGTACCTCTCGAACTAAGAATTCCTGGTCTAATTATTTGGACTCTGTAGACACTGAAAAATTTGGCTTAGGCTGTTTCTTTGAGTTTCTCTAGGATCACAAATTCCCTGCAGGAGGTGTGGAAGTGCTGAGTCCCTGCTCATGAGCTCTGTGCTCTGAACTGGCACTCACCAACTTCAGAAGTCTAGTTGTGATACAAATTCATCGTCTCTGACCCTAGTCCTGTATATGTAATTAGGTCTTCTACAGTTCCAGGCCTGGAAATGGTAGAATCTCCAGTTTTCATAAGCATATTGCTAGCCTCTTAGAATCATTAAAAATTGTGACTCAAGGTCAAAGCGGCCTTCAAGGTTAGCTAGGAAAAGAACAGATATCAGGAACAGGTGTTCTTCTGCTCCAAAGCCTGCATGTGTTTGTGCTGTGCATTTATGAAACCAAAATGCATATAAAAATAATTTTATTTCAGTGAATCTGCATTTTTTGGCAAAATCCTTGCTTTGTGTTTGAAATTTTTTATATGAAACTTCTGCAGAATTGGGCTTTAGGTTTATAAGGATGGAGGGAACTAACATGGTGTCAGGCTTCCTAAAATCATTATATTTCAAAGGAAAGTTGCCATGCAGTTTTGAACTGCCATTACATATCCAATAAAGAGTGATGAGACACTGATGAAATGTTGCAACACAGCGTGGACATTTTGCTTTATGTGATAAAATGCCACAGGTAGCAATCACAACCCTATTCACATTGTTCCTAAGGGAGGTAAAAAAAAAAAGCCTCAGACATGCCTTTACAGCTGAGCTGGCAGGTAGCTTTATCACTTGCTCACAGCTGTATATTGGGTTTTTTAGCCACAGGATTTACTCCATCATTGGACTAGAATATGGGTTTGGGTTTGGGTTTGTGTCTGTGTCTGTGTATGTGTGTGTGACTGTGCATAGAAGGATGGATCAAGCATTGCAGTTTTAGAAAAATTAAATAAAATACTAGTGAGGGCTGTGTGGATTTTCATGTTTTCTGACATCCATTCAAAAGCTTCACAACTCCAGTGGAAGATTTCAATTTTCTGTTTTCAAAACCAGTGTTTCAGATACAGTACATCTAAAGCTCATAACTGAGTTTCTGGCTCTCCACTCCTAATATGAGCCAAAGATAAATAGATATGCCAGATATATGCCTTAGTCTGATCCCCAACACTTTTCCTCGTAAATTCATGAAGCATGGGGAAATGAAGGGCGAATGAAAGCAACAGTTAATGCAGTTTTTTTGTAAATGGACACAACAGATATTTGAAACATGATAGTGAAAGAGTCTTACAGGAAAAGGGGCAAGGCAAGAGACAATGGTAATTCTGAATTATGTATCTTTGCAATATTTAAAACTCCATAGTTATTTTTGTTAGTAGCTACAAAAAATGTAAATCAGGGATGAGAAGTAATCCGAAAGAAGAAGCAGTACTTTCACAAGTGGTGTAAGAAACTATTCACAAAATGATTTGATCTAGGTAGATCAGTTGAGGAATATGCATTTGAAGTGAAACATCAGTTTACTAACAAATGTATTCACGGAGTACTCAGATTGTATTCAGCTTGAATTCATTGAGCAGCATATGAAGAAAGCATACCTTCAATTCATCCAAAAGGTTAACTCAGCTGCTGTTGTCCACACAGTTCTTAGAGGTTTTCTTTCAACTTCATTGACTGAATGATTTTGTCAAAGTGTTCAACTATAAGTGATCCAACCATTTTGCCTCTCTTTATCCATGTGCGAAGGGGGGAGCCATTGGAGATGGCTTTTTGGGTGAGAAGAGGCTTCTGCTGTGCGGGCATCTTCCCCCACCTGCCTGTCCTTATGGCACCTAAGGGAGAACACTGGATACACAGTGGAGACGTTCTCAACTAAACCTGAAGAATTCAGCATGGAACTCAAAATGTGCCATAGCAGATTGGCACATCACACACAGAAGGCAAAAATTGCAGTTTCTGGGACCCCAGACAAGTACCCTGCTACGAAGCACTGCTACTCCAGCTTCACTTGGGTCATACTAGAGAGAAGCGTGTGTGACAGAAATTCCTATTTTTTTTTAGTGGAATGAAGCCAGTAGAGAGTGTGTTGCAACCTGCTTGCTGATTCCTTTGGAGCCATCCCAGGTGTTGTTGGGAATGTATGAGTGAATGTCATTACCAGCTCTGAAGGAAGAGTCTCGATCAAAACAACTATACTAGTTTTTTAATCTTTTGTATGGCCAATCAGTCCCACAGAGTGGGAAACAAGAAACTGGCTTACCTTGAATACTGTATATCAGAGCTAATGACTCTTTTAACACTGGGTTTCTTTTTCACTCACTCTCTTATTTTGCTTAAAATGCAAATTAATTTGTCTTACCAGCAAAAGAAAAATAACAAACACCTCTAAAACCCTCACTGGCATTTACAATAGAATGTTATGCAAATAGTGGCTGGCTAGAAAGGCAAAGGGAAATGAGCCAAGATAAGGCAACAAGGGAGACAAGCGGCAAGAAAGAAAAATTTACTTTTTGCAGGCTTGGCTACCTGACTGGTTGAATTGACCGGAAAAATAATTATCAGTCTTCTAACTCATAAGGAGAAGGTATTGCAGCATCATGCATTGCAAAAGCTGCTTTTGGAAAACAGTATTTGAGAAGCTACAACATTTGACTGTTGCAACCCCTATGATTTTGATGCAGCCTTTCATTTTCCTTTTATTATTAATACTCTCCACCACAATCACTCATGTGTCTTCCCTTAATTAGGGAGTAGGCAAGTGGACAGATTGTGTTGGGTTAAATATTGTCCTACTCATAACGTTTTTAACATTATCATTAAAATAATGTGTAATATCACAAGGTTTTTAATTTTGCCTAATCACAAACAAGAAACGAACTTAATAACTTTGCATGGGTTAGTATGCTGAGTGTGGGGAAAAAATGATAAACATGCCATACACAAATTTATCGATGTTTGTATCTATATCTTAATTTTCTGATTCAGGTTATGGCCACTGCAGAGGATTATGGTTTCAATGTTTTGCTCTGCCAAATTCCAGAAAGCAACTATTTTATCAATTCTAAGTTATTTGCTGAAGTTAATGTCAGTTTCTCTTTGTGGCCAGACTGAAAATAGTATTTATACAGCCAAGGAAGAGAAGGCACTTGGTACTTAAGATAGAGCAGGTATTTGCTAACAGAGTGTTGTGAGCATGACAAAAACCTCAACAAAATGGAATATTTATTTATTGAGTAGTAATTAAAGTAACATTTTGCATGCTTTCTGAGATAGTTAAGCAGAGAATCTTGTTTTCCTGGAATCACTCAAGCATAGAACCGGCAAGGTTCCAAGGTCCAAGAAGATCTTCTTTTAGTAGATGCCTTAGCAAACAGCATTCTTGATGAAACTTTTGGAGGATATTTTCAGTCTAACACAATGACGAACTTACTTATTGTGTCCTTCCTTAAATACTTTTGCGATCATGCACACCCCAGGCTTAGTTGTACTTACTAAGTTTGATGTCCATAGACAGTAATACATTTAGGTTCATGCCACACCACTATTTTTTCAATATTTTTGCTATATCATCACACAGTCAAAGGTCTACCACAGCTGGAATTATTCTAATATCATGTTCCAAAAAAAGTGGAGATGTACCCATATGTTTTGAACATATCAGGGATTTTCAAGATTTTTATGACTTTTAATGATGAAAAATTGTTCAGATTTCTTATAGAACCAAATCTATGTTCTTTCTTGATGTTCTGTCCCAATTTTAGGAAGCAAATTTCTTTCATCTCTATCTTGTTATGTAAAAATTATTATGAATTACCTAAGAGAGAGGCTTTTATCTAAAGCTTTTGTAAGTTCTTGTACACCTAAGCAGACCTTTCCTATTATAACCTGAATAAAGCAAAAAAATTGCACTTGTCTGCAAAGTGCATATGTGCTTTGCATTCTGAGTGGAGTATAAAGCTCAGTATACCTCTGTGTTATAAAATCAGAATCAAGTTATGATGAAGTTCAGGTTATAGGAACAGCAATGTTTTCTTCTCTTTTTTTTATATTCTTGCACAGTTCCAAACACACTGGTTTTCTCATCCAAGTGTAGGGTCCCCAAATGCTACCATAATAAATGAAAGAAAAAAATCCCTGTTATTTTTCTTATTGATTATTCCTCTCTTATGTTGCCCTCAAATGAGTTTTTTTTTTTGTTTGTTTTCTATAAAGAATGCTTGATTTTTAGATTGTTCCATTTGGGAAAAAAACACACAACCAAACAAGGAATCTATTCTATTATTTCTGTAGAGCAATCTAGGTAACATATATGCAAACTAGGTTTCATGGGAAGTAGGCATTGTGGCACATCCTGCTTCTTGTTAGGGACCACTGTCCTATATAACATTCATGTGTCTAATGCACATGAATGTTCTAAAATATATTGCTCTGATAAGCTCCATAATTATTTGATTTTAGTATTTTCTTCAGTGTAAGTTGAGGCAGTTAAATATTCTAAGTAATTCTGCACATAATTTTTTTTTCACCTCTTTTCCCCCCACCTATTTTCTTTTATGCAGACATGACACTGTTTTCAGGGAAGACTATTTAGCATGAATCTCAGCAAGTGAGCTTATACAGTGAGTTTATGAATTTTTAAACACTGTAAACAAAAATGTCTGTATTAAATGAGCTCTTTATATTCTGGTATAAAGGTGCAGTAACCATTGTGGAAAAATGGAACTTCTTATGGAGAAACTGTATGTTAGATAAACAAAAGAATTATTTTTAAAAGCACTCCTCACCCCTCTGTATTTCTTGTGCCTTGTTGTCTTGAGCTTTTCCCCCCTTATATTTTGTAGGCTTACCTGACTTAAGTTGAATGATTACCATAAAAAGACTTGTGGATGCTTTGAGTGATTCATCTGTACTACCAGCTTAGTAGCATTCTTCTCTTGGGGTAGATACTGATCAAAAGTCTCAGTGGTGTACTGTGAAGTACTGCTCTTCTTTTACCAATTCTTCTCATCTTTATGTTCCGGACAAAAATTACTATTTTTTATCCTATATTATCTTTCTATCTATCTGCACATAGGAATGCTATTCATGGCCTGTGTCTCAGGTAGCATATACTTCCTAAGCAGTTTACAGTCCATGCGCAGGACAAGTGAAGCATTTCTTAAAATGACTGAGCATGAAGACACAGTGAGAGAATGATTAGCATGGCTGCCAGTGATCCTAGCTGCAAATCAAAGTTTCAGTAAATGATTTGAAGAGAAGGAAAATCTGCAATGCTTAGTAAAAATTCTATGAGTTTGCATTGGACAAGGTGAAAATGTTGTTAGAAAATGAAGTAAATAGACAGTGGAGTCTGACCTCATGGAACAAATGGAGGTGAAAGTTATCCCAACCTGAATGAGTGCTGTTAGGTCAGGAGCTTGAAGGGGAAGCATATCCTATGCCTGAGGTATTACAGAAATACAGACATGAAAAAGGTTAGTCAGTTATCAGTGTCACACAGGTAGTGTTCAAGCCATAATTGGTCTGACTTTTGTTTGCAGGCAACACTACAAACTGCTGTAGGGTGAGACAACATGCACTTTCAGTTGTATTCTCAACAGCTTGTATGTCTGGAGGCTTTGCAAACACTACAGAAACCACTTAAAGCACAGATGTCTCCAGAAACAGACTGCAGGTAATATTTCTGGGAAAAAGTACCTGTCCTGTGAGCTACTACTTTAAATAAATGTTTATGTTTATTTGGAAACATTTATGTGAGACTTCATTCTGTCATCTTTCAGAATAATATATGAAAGCTTGGACCAGATCTATACCAACTTTTTGATGTAGCTGCTATGTTAAGCATAAAAGTGGACATAAACCATATATTTAATTTTCTGCAAATGGATATAAAAAAAAATAAATCCCAGTGCTATGTACTGTTGCAGATCTGTGGCTTGCTCCTGGAGAAATATTTTAATCAGAAAAATGTCATTTAGTTTGCTGTATGACTGTGACATTACAAACAGAAAGAACATGAACACATTCTGACTTCTAAACATGAAAATTTGAGGAGACCGTATTAGGACACATATCCCTGACCAGGTTCAAAAAAAGTCAGCAGTATCTGTACTGACAATATACAAGGGCCATGGACGGTTTAAAGTCTAGGCTTAAGGTGTACTGTCAAGGTCATTAGCTGACTTTCAGAGTGCTCAGGAGAATGCTAAAGCTAAAGTATTCTTACTCTTCTGTCCTGCTCTCTTTGTTTTCCCCTGTTCCCTCCATGTTCATTTTTTGAAAAACCAGGCTTTTGTGTTATGTTTAGATTGCTTAACAGTTCTTCAGTAAAGTCTTCTACTGCAGTCAGTGAGACCAAGCATCATCATAATTCCAAGAGATCAACTAGACATGATTGTGTCAATAGGCACTTTTGTTTCCTCAGCAATAAGGATTTCTTTGAGCTTCATAGACTGTGAAGAAAATGTGGTTCCTGCCCCGAGGAAAAGAAGGTATGTGTATTTTGAACACTTTTTTTTCCTGCAGGATAATAATTTAAACAAGATTCTCTGGCAGAGAAAGAATTCTGGTTCATTTATTTTTGGAAGGGCACAGTTTGCCTAATCATGACTTAGCCATTGTATATGCCAACGGTTTGAAACATAATTCTTAATATTTCACTACGGTCAAAGAGCATTAAGATCAGTTTGTGTAGATATACAATAGTGTCTTCTTCTCTTAGGAATTCATAAACACAATCTTGTATGCAGGCTGTGACTGATCAGGCAAAATTCTCTTAATGTTTCCAATCCTCTCTGAAGCATATAAGCAGTCTCCACTTCCACTTAAGACAATTATTGTTTTGGAATACATGAAACACGTTTTGGAATAGATGATAACACATGAGTTTTATTGATTCAGAAATGGCTTTTTGTGGGCATTTGTATGAATTAAGCTTTTCTTATTCAAATGTCCAGAAAAGGCAGCTGTAAATGCAGTGTGAACCTTCATGAAGCAGTAGTTTTTAAATACCACCATTTTCTGCATTTTGAGTTAAAATTCTAAAATTTTGCATACATAAAAGGGAGGCAGAATGCCCAGGATCTGCCTGGAACCTGTGTCTCCACTGGGAGCAAGAACCGTGTATGAATAATACAGCCCCGAAGTAAGCTTCCTTTTAACTGGTGTAGTAGGATGACTCTGTTGCAAAATGAGCTACTTGCTGATGCACTGGAATGACAAGACATATTAATGATTTTATATCAGCAATGTATAATTCATTGTGTCAATTGATTACTAAAGGTAATGTTATTGCCATGATTAAATTATGACTGTGCATCACGTCTGGGATTTCACAACAATGTATTAAAAAGGTAGCCCTAGTTATGGTCTTACCTGTAGGTTTTCACATTCATGTAATAGGTGACTTTAAATTTACTGACTATAAAGAACATTATTTTCTTTTCATATATGAAGAAATGAACTTTTTGTGCATTCTCTTGCATCTTGAACTCTTATATAGTGAAAAGTATCGTAGGACCAGATGAAGACCCAGCAGGATAAGTCTGGTTGTATCAGTGAGAATGCTTTTTATTAAAAAATAAACTTTTTATTCATGGCTCAAGACCATAAGCAGAGCTTTAAATGTCTCTGTTCCCTGATTTGTCTAGTCATTAGGGGTCCAGACCTAGCCTGGCCCACCTTCTGACTGTTTGCTGCTTTCAGCAGATCAGTTTTGAAGGCAAGCGGCATACCTTGCCCCTCACAATAACTGAAAGCCATATGGTTAATACCACATCTCCTGGGATGAGCTCTATTTTCCAACCATTATGTGAGTTCTCTAAGAGCTAGCCATTATACAAATGGTGTACAACCTACCCTCACAGCAGACTAAATTAGTTGTGTTGTTGACTGCAACAGCTTTTTCAGGCTTACCCAGCATGGGCAGAGATTTGGTTCCCACATGCTAAACCTGGTTAGCAGTGGCCCATTAGAGAAGAGAGAGGTTCATATATTTCTGAAAAAGGCACTCTGTCCATGTATTAGCAACTTGAATGGAGCATCTGGGAAATCAGGGAAGCAGAGACAGGTATTCAGTAAAGAAAGACTGGTATGCTTATGGGGACTCTGTATTTGGGACCTAGAAATGGGTATTGAGCAATTATGTCAGAGCTTAAACAAGACTGAATAAGCATTCTTGTGTGTAACTTTAAGACTGTTTATCTATGTCTGAGAGTTATTTGAGTAGGAATGAAAGGTGGCTGGGTAATAAGAACAAATCAAGAGTAACTTAGATGCTCTTATAGAAGTACTAACAGACAACTTTTTGAGCATTCTATTGGATAATAGCAGTTTTGGTGAATACAGGTGTCATTAATACATACTGAAATTCTATTGAGTTGTCTTTCACTTGATCAAGACTCCTGACAGCTGAAATGACAATGAATGTTCCTGCTAGTGGTGAGAGAGAAGAATTCAAACAAAAGGAATATACCATCTTAACTGTCAGAGCAATGTCATAGCTACTTGAAAGAAGTTTTTGTGAGAAACCAATTCCTTGCATTTTTAGATTCAGATAAAGGATTCAGACTCTTATCTTTGAGGTGAGTACTCTTGTTCAGTGGTCTCCAAAGCAGGGTGTGTGCACATGTCAGGATGCTCAAAGCAATCCATAGAAATAAAAATTTGAGAAGTGCACCCATGAGAACCTCATGGAGTTCAGCAAGTTCCAGTGCAAGGTGCTGCACCTGGTGGGGCAAGTCCCAGACATGATCACAGACTGGGAGATGAAGTCACTGACAGCAGGTCTGCTGAGAATGCCTTGGGGCTCTCATGGATGAAAAGCTGGACATGAGACAATAACCTAGAAATCCAATCCCAGTATTCCGAGCTTCATCAAAAGCAGTGTAGCCAGCAGGGTGAGAGAGGGGATTCTGCCTCTCTTCTCTGGTGAGACCTTACCTGCACTGCTCCATCTAGCCCTGGGATCCTCAGCATAGGAAAGACATGGACCTGTTAGAGCAGGTTAGGTTGATAGGAAGCCACAAAGATGATAGCAGGGCTGGAGCACCTCTTCTATAAAGACAGGCTAAAGGTGCTGGGCCTGTTCAGGCTAGTGAAAAGAAGACTTCAAGGAGACCTCATTGTGGCCTTCCAGTACCTTAAGAGGGCCCATTAAAAAGAAGCAGAAGGAGCTGTTATAGTGAGCAGATAGTGACAGCAAAAGGCAATGATTTCACACAGAAAGAAAGCAAGTCTAACTTACGAAGAAGTTCTCTATACCAAGGGTGGTGAAGCACTTCCGAGGCTGCCCACAGACTTTGTGGGTGCCCTAACCCTGGAAGTGTCCAAGGCCAGTTTGGATGTGGCCCTGAGCAACCTGGATGACATCCCTGCCCAAGGTCAGAAGGGTTGAAGCTAGATGGTCTTTAATGTCCCTTCCAACCCAAATCATTGTATAGTGACACAGTAGGGGCTGCCGAAGGCCCACCACATCCCACTGCAGACATCCCTGATGTTCACTACAGCCTGTGGACCTTGCAGTCTCCTCTTGGGTGGCAATCTGCCACTTGATGGTACAACACATGCTCGCAGAAGTAAAGAAGCTGGAGGGGTCTCTCATGGGGGTACGAACAGCTTTATGAAGCAGCAGAGATTCCAGAAACAAAAACCCTCGAAATGAGGCAGACAAGGGTTTTTGTACTAGGGGAGGGAAAACAAGGAACCAATAAGATAAGGGCTAGAGGGCGGTACATGGGAGGAGTTGGGATACAAACACCAATCTTGGAGTAATGGGAGGAGGGATTAAGGGACAGGGACCAATGACACACTGAGTGGGGTAGAAGTTTCCAGAGGAGAAGGTGTGTTTTGGGGAGATTGGCAGGGTGTCTCTACCCAGGGGGTGGAGGAATGGGTGGAGAGTGGAGAGGGATCTCCGCCCAGGGGGCAGGGGAATGGGCTTGGCCAATACAAGGGGATGAATAGATCTCAGGGGAATGGTAACCATAGTAACTGGGGTACAGAGTTATAACAGAGTCTAAACTAAAGTTTTAACTGAACAAGGAAACAATTTGGATTCCTTGACCATTTCCCAGCTTGTCCCAAGCTGGATCACAGCAACAGTATAGTTCTATGATTCTATGATTTTTGTACCATTAAGAAATAAAATAAATTTTAAAATAGTGTTTATCTCATGTTTTTTATTTTCTATTTTTATGTATGTTTTATAATATATGTAATATATTAGTACAGGAGTAAATGTATACATTTTATAAATAAATAAAAAAATACTGGGTATCTGTTCCGAAATTTTTAATTGATGGAGTGAACAATCACACCTGTCTGGAGACCACCCCTCTAGTGTACGTGTGATAGCTTTTCTTTCTCTCTGAACTAATAAATAGTTGTAGATTTAAGAAAAGTGTAATGAGAAGGAAGCATTCCTAAAAGTATGGTACATCAAAAGACCTCCTGCAATTGTGGGTGCTGCTGTTGCCTGCATTGCTTTCTGTATTTCTAGCATATCCATATTAGACATAAGAAACATTTCTGAGTAAGTGTCATTCATACTAATCCCACAATAGCCTTTCATAAATAGTCTCTGCCAAACAACAGGAGTTTCACCGAAAAATTCTAAGAAGCTCTTTCCTGAAGCTCCCTGCTTTATTTTTTTTAAAGTATTTATTTACTTAGAAGTCATTACAATGAATTTGCATTACCAAAAAATGATGGGCATTGTGCTGGTGCATATAAATCATGAGGAACACATTTATCATTCTTGTGTACATGTGAGCTTACTCTTGCACTCTCAAAGTCTTGTCCAAAAATATGACTGAATGACTACAAAAATTAATGGTAATTGCTGTGTGAATCATAATTTAAAGGATCATGTACATATACCTACAGAGGCTTTGTGTCCTCTATTAATAAGGTCAAAAAAATACAGATTTTATGCATAGTGGTTGATCCTTCATTTTACATGTTAATAATGCATTTTACATTATGTTATTAAATTCATAACATGCAGAAATGGCATTAAGTGTCTGCAGCTCTTCTTGACTATGGCGTGATGAATATATCTATCACTTTGCAAGAGGGATGCAAACGCAGGAAACATGTTTGAGACATGCAATCTCATGTTTAGAATAAATACTTTGTTCTGATTTGCCTTTGATGTTACTTGTATCCCAGGTTTATGAAATAGACTTTTGCCAGTACAAGCAAGTTGGCTTTGAATATGGGCATGAAAAATGTCATCTCTTATATGAGCAGAGACTAATGCAATGGACTTTATGTCATTTAAAGAGGAAGTAAATTTACACCAGCAGGAAAACTCCTTCTTTATTTATGAACAATATGGACATAGTGTTTTAGTTGAAGAGTGAACTAAAACACTATGTCCATATGAATAAAATTAATTTCTTGACATCCCCCACTTGCTTCCTTCTGTTCATACTTTGGAGTGGCCTTAGTACACATGAATTGGATTTTAGATTAAATAAAGTCTGGAAGATGAAGTCTACCTGCCAGTGAACACTTGGGCAATGGAACTAGATTAAAGCAAGTGAAATATATAAAAAAGCTGTGAATATCTGCTCCCTAACACTGACATTTTCACTCTACCAACCCTCTATTTGTCTTAAAGGCTTGCTAATTTGGACAGAATTTTTGTATCTCCTTTGGAAGGGGATTAGTTTCCAGTGCTGCTGTGCCAGAATAACTATGATGGTACAGAATCTGTGAAATGGAGCAGCCTTCATTAAGAAAAAAACCCAATCATCCTTAAATGTGATCTGGAGGCACTGCTGCTGTAAAAAGAAGCTTCTTATCACACATTACAGGTCAAGCAGTGAGCCACATAACAGGCCCTCAGTAGTCTCATCAGCCATATGAGAACTGCTCTTCTGTTAGCTCTGTTCTTAGTGCAACAATGGCTGAAGAACTCTTTGTAAGCTCAGGTTGTATTTATGGTTAATGCAGGGAAACCTGTGAACACTTCATGCTTAAGTGAACATAATCTCTTTCTCATTGCTTTGTGGCCAGGTAGTGCTAGTTTTAGCCAATTCTGAAAGTAACCTGATTTCTGACTAGATCAATCCTGCTGAAGTAGTCTAACAAATAAGATATTTATCAGGATGTTTTATAGGGTTCCAGTTAATTATATTTTCCCTGTATCATAGAGAACATTAGCTTTCTGAGTGAGTCATTTTGAAAGTGCTCTTTGTGATAGCACTAGGACAATATAGATTGCTTTCAGTGACTTTGGTTGCTTTGTGTGCTCAATTTAGAAAGTAAAAAGTACCTTTTATAGCCTCATATCTGATTTTTAGCACTTCTGATAAAGGCATGACCTGCATATAGGACATTCTACTAAATAGTATTCTAGGACCAGTCCCTTTAAGCAGACCATTTTTAGAGCTGCTTATAGATCCAATATTTACTTATAGCAATATAAGATCAGACAATAGCATGCCTTTTCTCTTGCTGTATTTAGGACCTTTGGAAGAAGGAATCACTATTAATTACATTACATAAAGTGCATGCGTTACATTTGAGGACATGGGAGTCTCAAAGTCCAATATGGGTTTTGTCCTTCAACTTTTTCTGTTGACTAATATTTCATGCTCATTAAACTTTGTGTGCTTCCAGGGACTGAGAAAAACTATTAAGTCCCTATAAATTCTGATTGATTTTTGTTGATAAAATTTTGTCTTTCCCCCAAAGTGGTCTCTTGGTACTGGGTAATGGCTGTCATCTCCAGGGCACATGCGATCCCTACTCTTACTTAATTTAAAGGCACAGAATGTTAAACTGTGGTCTAGTTGTCCACTTCAACGTACAGGTAACTTTTCTTTTAAAAGTGTGGTTAGCTAACCAGTGTGTTAGTGAAATGTAATAGTTAACCACACATGTAAACATATGAATGCACCATGAATAAGGAAAATAACCATTCTGCAGAACCTTCGTTCTTCCCTTTGTTAGATGTCGCAGAGCCAAGGAAGATGTGATGGCATTCATTCTGTCACTGTCTCTCTCGCTGGCTTTACATCAGAAAAGATTCAGAAGCACAAATGTTTTGATTTCAAATGCTCTTAATTATTTTTAAATAATAAAATTTCTATTTGCTTTTAAAAATAGCGATAAAAATCATCCCCATCAAACGCCAGATTGATGAAAACTGTTTCTGAGCCTGAGTATTTTATGTCAAAATCAGTTTTCTATAAAGAAATACATAAAATAAAACAAATTAAACTATATTTCTTTCAGACCTGCTTTATAAAACTACCTGGGCCAAACTATTGGACTTACAGTAATGGTCATGGAGTTTTATGTCACTATTGTAATCACAGTGGTAGAGGCAGGGGCTCTGTCTTACAGGTCAAAGTGTTATCTCTGCCAGCAGACTTCTACCTGAACAGGTGAACAAGTATATCAAGACTTAAGAGTCTGCTACCAGAGCAGATCTAATTTTCTTTTTCCTATGAACTAGGAAAGAAGAAAAGAGAACAACTGGAGACAGAGTGTTTATGTTCTTCTGCACATTCAGTCAAGTGCTTAGCGTTTCAGTGTCTGAGCTGTAGATCTTTGAATAGGTATTAATAGCAAAAATGATACCATGGTAAGCTCCAGAAAATCTGAAAAAATTTGTACTTTAGAGCTTTTCTCTCACCCTGTCTTATATCAAAAGAATGCCTATTTTAGCAGCCACTTTTAACTTCAACTTTAAAAATTATGGAGTGAAATAGAGAGTTATCCTAGGTACAAAACTCCTATTAGCTTCTATTTGAAACTTCCTGCATCTTCTTTTTTCAGGTCTATTTTTTCCCCATAGTATAAATAGAGCTGTTAATAATGCTTCACACCACTGCCACTGAAAAAGTGTAGTACTTTTTCATTATAAGCCTACCTTCCATGTTTTATCCAAAGAAACCCTTAAAAATTGCTCTTTCTGCTTCAAAATTTGCATGCAAGGTTGGTGGCCAAGAGTGGCTTTTGACCAAGTTTGATAACATTTAAGTCAGTCTTCTAATTTAATTTTTAATAAAAGGCAATAGCAAAAGGTGACATAATGATGGATGCCTGTACTATGGTGTGTCAGGGCTTCTCTGTTGCCTGTCTTTCTGCCAGCAGTTGGACATGCTGTGATCATAAGTGCCAAGGAGCTAAAACAAAATGACATTTCTATTTCCTAGTGCTGCCAAAATTGAAGTTTGGATGCTCAGAAAACATGGATAGCCACTGCCTTCCTTAGTACCTAATTTATTTCAGTAACTATCTTCTGATACATTTTAAGATATTTGAAAATGAATCAAAACGAAGCCCCATAAACTTAGAGAAATGAAAAACAATTCTACTTACCCACTGCAAGCTTTCGAAAGAAAACATGGTATTGTTTTACAGCAAAAGGTGCAGACATCTTATGATCCCAGAATGAAAGGCACTCAGAGTGTCAACTATTATGTAAAAACCAATTTTTTTTTTGTGTTAACGCCATAAAGGAAAAGAGAATAGTGTAGATAATCTTATGTACCTTCAGATGCTGGGAAACCCTAGATGCACTGCATCAAACAGGTCTCCAACCAGGGCACAACTGTGTGTATATACTGTGTGTATCCTATCCATGGGAAGTACATTCCTTTTTGATCAGTTGAGATCTTACACGTTGTTCTCAAAAGAAAACCACTGCATGAATTTCTACTGTCAGGGAAAAGGGTGTTCACATGGGACCATTTTGCTGCACTTTTCAAAGGCAAGGTCACACGGGTGATGTAAATACTGGTGCTGTGTGGGAGCTGCACACGGGCTCTGCTGTGACAGCGAGGTTACCCTGCAGCCACAGGGGATGTGCAGCACAACAGCCTGAAGGCCAGTCTCTGTGGGTGTGATAGCAGAGCACAGACCTGCACCCACCCAGGTTAACTGCTGTTTGGATCAACTATTCTATGAATTACAATGCTCTTCAGGGCAAGATCACTTCAGGGATGCACTTTTAACCTCACGCACCGAGGGCTCCAGAAAGTCTGTTTGGTAACTCTGTGCTGCTTTTTGTAACTAGGACATAGAATCAGAAAACCACAGATTCATGGAATGGTTTGATTTGGAAGGAACCTTAAAGACCATCTAGTCCCCGACACAGTTAAATTCCTGTTTGGAAGTGGGTTGTGCTTAGTGTTTCAGCTATCTCAGATGAGTCCTTGCGTATTGTCACAAGAGAACACGAAATGAACACACACACACATAGAGCATGGTTTGAACAGGAAAAAGCCCAGTTTATTTTCTCACACTTATATTTATAGAATCTCTAAAATGACCAGGGATTGGATTGTAAGATCTTTTCCTCTCAATCCCACTGGTCAAACTAAAAGTCCATCAAACTCTCCTCTATCAAGAAAAGAATGCAAAACAAGAGAAACGGTTATAGAAACATAGCTTTGTTTATATAAAATGCATGGGAAAATCTGACTCCAAGAATGAAAACAATCAGAAGACTAAAATCCAGGGTGACAATATATGGTATAGATTCTTGTAATTGGACTACTTCTTTTTATAACATTGAGTAATGCCAAGCCAAATGCAACTGTGCCTAGACAAACAAAATACAAATTAGGACTATAATAATTATATTATATGACTATAATAATTATATAATAATAATAACCCCCCAGATGAGGGTCATCTATGAGGTCAAAGCATGGGAATTACACTGGACCTCTCCTTAACAATGTATGTATTCTCACTCCCAAAAAATCTGCAATAGTTTTCTGAGTTATTGTATGATATTCACAAGAGAAAGATACCATGTGTTATGATTCAGAAACTGTTTGAAAAGTCATGTGTGACTCTGTGCTCTCTTGCCTTTTACACGTCTCCCTCTGATGACATCTACGCTTGCTCTGGAACTTACATCTAGAATTTCTGAACCTGAATCACAGCAGCATACAGAACTGAAAACTTTTAGGAATTTGTCTATTATGTACTTCTGGAGAACTAGCTTTTCTAGTGGCTCCATTACTGCTTATTTTACTCCAGAAGTTCCTCCAAGAGTTTGTGCTTTATGATCATCGTAAGGGCTCAATAGATGATCTACTTAGTCATTCTAGGATGACATTATAGTTATGTATCAAACTCGTGGTTCTTGGACTTACAAGTACATCCTAGTACGTGAGTGAAGTGACCTGAAAACCTCTGTTTGGGAGTCACATCCTCATCTGGGCAGAATTAGGACTATCTGGTGGTCTGCAGTGCTAAACAGAACTGAGAACAGAACACAGGCATATGAAATGCCTGACAGCTTGGGGGAATAGGAGGTAAAAGCTTACATAGGACTGAAGAACAGAGGAATAAGAAGCTGTTGATAATGTCAAGGAGCTCATGGCTGTGCTCAGCTAGCATAGTTAGAGGCATAAAAATTTCTTCAATGGGTGGAGTAGTCCAGGGTTATTAAACTCATTCGCTATAAAAGACCTTGAAATTTGTAACTTCTGCCAGGTATCAAGGAAAAAGTGACAAGTGATTCCTTTGTTCCGTATATCAGCATGGGGCTTAATTTCCAGTGACTGGCAGTGGTGATGCTCAAATACAGAGGAGGGTCCTTATATCTCACCTATGGCCAATACCAGCATTTAAGCTCTATTTTTATTTGATCATCTCTGAAACAAATCCCAAAGTATTATTTCTAAAGTTTATTCTCTTAACAACATTTAAAATTTGAAACTCTTTCCTTATATTTTATTTGTTCATGAGTCTCTAAAGAACATGGAGTTGCATCCATATGAAGCATGAGTAAAAAGATAAAATATGGCTTCTAATGAAGTCATAAAGAAGAATTTTCCAGTGACTCACATGGTGAGAGCACTTCATACTTAAAGTCTGTAAAGTCCTCTTCAGTGTTCAAATGTGTTGAATACCTGTTTAGTTATCTTGAGACATTTGTCACACTTGGCAATGCACAGCACTGGTACTTGAATTTCACTCACATTCTCTAACAATGCATTTATGTAGGGTGAAATGTAATGTAAAGGTTTTGATTTATGTGGGTTGATAGAGAGAGGCTACACTTGAAATTATTCCTTGGATTAAGAGTGTAAGGCTTGAGATATATGCAGCTATAGTTATTGTCAGGAAAAGTATCTTTCAACAACAAAGAAAGTAAAAGAATTTCTAAATCTGAGTGTTGGAGAAGGAAGAAATAGAGACAAAAATTATAATTTGTTTGTAGCTCTCTGCTCTGGCATCACATGAGTCCCAGTGCCATCATGGAAATACTGGGAATTTCAGACTGGGGAGGATGGAAATATGATTTGAAATACATTCAGACTCAAAGGCTTGAAAATGGTAGTGCCTCATCTGAAAATTTGATGTGATCAAAATTTGATCAAAGAATCCCAGATTAAGATAGGGTGACAGCCTATTTGATTATGGAGGAAGAAGAACATAAAAAGTATGAAGGGTATGCTCCTTTCTATTTCTGCTAAGCTCTCAAAATAGCAGCCATGTTGACTTAAATAATACACAGTTCTTCTGCTGGGCAGGTGGTTTTGCTAAATGTAATCCAGAAATGAAATACAGAAACTGTGCAGATGCAACTCAAATTTCTTTTAAAATATGAGTAAATAGTCATGGAATTACTTCAAAATATTTAGTTAGTTCTTACCATAATTCCTTCAATTGAAACTTACAAATACTTCAAAACACAAATAGGAAGATAATAATATTGCTTATGTGATGAAGTTTTGTTTTATACATTAACCTAGGAGGAATTTCATCTGAGCTCAATTAATTCAGCTTCAGTTACTGTTAAACAAGCAGAAAATGTGTAGATTAGTTATACTATCCCAGTTATATCTGTTAATTGATAAATATCTGACAAAAATGGTACTATTTTTCAGATAAATTGCATAGTTGCTTGATATCCTTGTATTGAATTTCAATGTGACTGAACTAATGGCATAAATATATGGAAAGCATGTGAAACAACAGTTACATCTTCAAAACGTGGCTCATGTTCTGCTTCAGTATGAAGCAAATAGTGGTTTTATAACATTTCTTTAAGGCTTGATTGATCAAGGGTAAGGCACTGTCAGGAATATACCAGTGGAGCATCTTCTAAATATGAATGAGGAGAGTTCATCCCAAGGAAGCCTGGTTACAGGTGCATAGCTGCCCTTTGAATGGGGAATTTTCATTGTAGTGTGTACACAGGACGTAGCTCAAACTCTTAGTAAAGTGAAACAGAGCCTTGCATTTCAGTACATGGAGAAAGGCCAGTTTTGCCAGTCCTCTGTCTCCAGGACCTTTGGGCTACACCAGCATTCTCTCTTCCTCTGGGAACTGAATTCTTGATGCTGAAATAGATCCATGGTGAAGAACATGGGTATGACTTGTAAGCACTAAGTGACCTATTCCTGAGGAGGTCATTTGTCTTCAACACCTTTGTTCTACTACCCTACATGATCATATGTTATATATAAAGATGCTAACGCGATGATGGCACAGTCTCTCCTGGGTAAGTAATGTTAAACCAAGTCAGTTGGAATCTCATAGGAATAATACATTTGCCATGCTTGGAGACTACTTTTCTTCAATCAATTGACGGTGATTTTTTCCCCAATTTATCACTTAGAAACAGATGTACTGATGTTGATACTCTTGGACTTAATTTTTTACTGGTGCATAATTTAAACTGTACTTCTGCCTCAGGTCCAGTCAAGGTTAATTTGTATTTGTAAATCTTAATGCAACAAACAAAGTGTATCTGTCCATCTGTGAAATGCCCATTATGTATTTTCTACTTCACTCTAGCAACAGAAACACTTAGCTTTCTGGATAGTGTCTTACTCCAATGTCTTTGTGATAATATTGCACATCGCAGCTGTAGGTTACCTAAATAGGCATTATATCCATTATTGTTATTTTACATTGTTCAATACAGCTATTATGTTTCATCAAAAATAGGAAAACATGCATATGATAAGTAGCAAGAAAACCAGCAGGTTGATAATTGCTCTATGCTCACTAATGTGAATTACTAAATGGCTCATCTATAATTGTAATTAACACCTCCTGCCTCAGCTTTGCAATTAACTGATGTTGCTGCAAATTTTTGTTATATATTTAATCTTTATGTTGTTTCTCTGGCCTGCTCCTGCATTAAATTTATCATTAAACCTACAAACTATACATTAAGCTACCATGGCAGCTACTCATTAGTAACATGAGGCCCTTGTACAAAGGCTGGTTGCATCTCCAGGGAATTCACAGTCAACACACTCCATTCTGATTTAGTAAATGTACCTGCTGTGCATCCTTTCACATTTGCTGGATCTGTTTTAGCTTAATTTGAATTCATGTTGTGTGTGAGCTCTCTGCGCTTACAGTCCCTTCATGAACTTTTCTTCTAGATACTGTGTTTTCGGAAAGTCACAAACAGAGTGAGTAAGAAATTCTGGGGCAATTCTGGGCCTTCCACCAGAAAGGTTTTGAGGAGAGAAATCCCAACAGCCCTGGTTAGGCTGAGTGAAGTGCAACCTGTCACCATGCCAGCCGGGCTGTTTCCCTGTGCCAGGCTCAGGAGCTGCCCAACACCTCGGCAAATCCCAGAGTGGGTCGGCCACCAACGCCCTCTCTGCTTCCTGCTCCTTAGGCCCAGGGCTCCGGGAGCACAAGGCTGCCCTACTCCCACAGCCTGCCAGCTGCCTGGGAGCCCCCTGCTCCAGAGGGACTGCCAGGTGCCCAGCCTTGGCAGTCGGGCAGCTCTCCTGCCTTGGCAGGCAGGCAGGTGCATTGGCTCCCGGGCTACCCAGCTCTCCTGCTCCTGAGCCCTGCAGGCTTCCCTGCCAGATGGACAGACAGAAGGCAGGCTCCATGCGTGGCCACCTCCCTAGGCAATCTGGGAACCTGGGATCTTGGGGAGAATATTTTGGTTTTAAAAGAGAATATACATGGGCAAATCAACATGTGGAGAGCAGGAAGATGAATTTTCAGGCTGTTGCTGGAGCTGCTGGCTCTCTGGTGTGCAGGCAGTGTCTCTCTTAGTGAGTTTCTCTGATTCTGGGGCTTGCCCACAAAAACAAAGCAGTGCCCAGACTGCACCACCACAGCCTTACTCACTGCAGCTTTTCTCTCACTTCCAGTGCAGAGAAGCCCTATAGCATTTGTGCTACTTCACGCTGTGGAAAAAATTACCCATACTTAAAATTGAGTGTAATGTTGAGGGAATTTTTGCCTGCTCTCACAAAAACCCAAGCTCCTTTTTGGCTCAAAATTCTGTTTCCACAAAGCAAACAAAAGCATGAAACATTCTTCCTTGGGCTCAATATCATGAAAAATGTCTTCTGGGCAGCTTTCCTGTATGGTCTGGTTGTTTTAAATGCAGGAAATAAAGGAGCATAGATGGAGTTCAATCCAGTTCTTTTCAGCTTGGAGATAAGAGTTTTTGACACTAGGTGGTACTACAGACAAAGGCCAATATTTGCAAACTTTGATGGTAAGGAATCGGCAGCTCTAAACCTGGCAGCTAATTTGGTGGCCTGATTATTAGCTTCCACATATTATACACTCCTAAGATAAATATATTCTCTTAGATCTGGTTTTGGAGTGTTGTGCTTTTAGCTCCTTTCGAAATTTGTTATCCATCAGATAATCTTTCAAAAACCTGTGAAATTATTTGATCTAGTTTAACAGTAAATCTAATACCAGATTTCACTTGCCAATACAAAAAAGTATGTATCATATTGTGAACATTCTGTGTTCAATTCTGATAATATATTTCTCAAGAGCAACAATGGGAATTTATTGCTATTTCAGCTTGTCCCTCAACATTTTTCCCTGCCTAATATGTTTGATGGCTTTATTTAGAGCATGGGGATCCATCTATGAAGGGCATTTTCAAATATATTTTCCTTTCATTTAACATTAACTTCCACTCTCAGGTGAATGAGCTTGTTATTCCCTTGAATTTTCACTCCTGTTTCTGAATTTCTGCTATTTTTCCCTTTCTGTTTCTCTGCAGCTATGTCTGCCTCAGTCACTGCTAGATCAAGACTCTCTACTCCTTCTTGTAAGTGCTGTGCTGGTTTAGAAAATCTTAGTCTTTCATTTGTTACCCAGGACCGTAGACTCCATTAGATGTGATTTTTGCTAACAGGTAAAGGAGGATTGAAACTTCTTTGGATTGTGAAATACAGTTGATGCCAGAAGCAAGGAACTCTAGCCTAAAAAAAATCTATAACTAGTTTCTAAACTTTATTTTTTTTCTGTAGTATCCTGGCTTTTAACAAGCCAATTTTTCACTCTGTTTATTACTGCAGAAGTTAAAATCAATGTGTACTAGCTATCTTTTCACAGGCATCCCAATGAACTGCCTGCTGGTCCTTTGTGATTCAAATCACCCTTAAAAATACTTTATAAGACAACACAAAAGTGGTTACAACAATACAACATGGCTGGGTTTTTTTCTGAAAAATATATAAGCTGCACTAAAACTACACTATTGCATGTACAGAGTCTGTCATCTGCAGTGGCTGTGATGGTGAGAATATTGATTTTTGAATAAATAAAAGTATTGACAAGCAACTGAAGCACACTCTTGTGCACTGTTGGTAAATAAATACAAGCAAGAGAACTGTTTTGTTCAAAGAATTTCAAAAAATAAGAAAAAACAATAAGGATTATACTGTTTTTTTCTCCTGAACCAGTAAGCTTTTCAGATTTAGCTTTGCTTATTTGTATATACACAAGCATAGAGACTTATTTAACAGTTGCCTTATACAGAGGTAAACTGGAAATGAATGCAGTTGGATTTTTTAAAATTGTCTTTATATTATACAAATATTTTCAACTGAACATGCAAGAACAGGATAAATAGAAGTGGACATGACATACTAAAAGTATTACTTCAGTACAGAATTGTGTGCTCCATCATGAATTGTTTATACTAAAGAATGGAAATCCTCAATAGTGTATCTATTTTTTTTTCTATTCTATAGAAAATATTTATTCCCACTTTTAAAAGTGAAAGGGAAGTGGGCCTAGATGGGGTTACACTTCAGACAATTAGACTGAAGGTTTGATTTCTTTGCTGTCCAGTTTCTAACCACATGAGGTTGCAAGATGAGGTATAGCTTGAGCAGGTGAGGTTTGTGTGGTGAATCTGGAGCACATGTAAATATCACTGGTCATAGGCTGGAATTACTAATGATAAGATTGACTCATTAAGGTTCATTTGACTCATCATCTTCTGACTAAACCTAAGATCACAAATAATTAGCAATAAATGGTAACTTCGCAACTTTTCCAGGTTGCTATGCATTGTGTGAAGAGAAGCTCTTGTGGCAGCTGGTGGAAGCATTGTCCAAAATCAAATGCAATGTCCCTGAAGGAAAGAACAGAGCAGTGACAGCTGCCACAACCCTTCACAGCCAGCACCATGCTCCACAAGCTGATGAGGTAGGGCAGGTGGAACCAGAGCTGCATTCCTTGCTCATTTCTGCTGGTTTTCAGTGCTCTGGGTTTTATTTGCTGAGAGCATAGATTATGGTTTGCTTTTGTCCAGATGCTGGCAACTGGGGGACATAAAGAGCCACACATAATCATGTAGAAAACCTTTGATTACTGAGGTCATCTTGATTGTACCTTGATTAGGTTTACGGCTAATGTCTGCTTTTATATGTATTGCACTCACTTTCTTTTTTCCTTTTATTTAAAATGAGATTAAAATATCTCCTAAAATACACGTATTAATAAAAATTAGTATCTGGAGAAAGCCTCAAGAGAGATATTAAAACAATTTAACTTAAGCAGCAGATTATAAATCAAGTCAATATTGGAGGACAGTAGTCTAATTGCATTTTAATTGCATGACAAAATCCCTATCCCAAATTAATCAAAAACTGTAGTGCTAAACTCAGCTTTTATAGAGAGAAAACACATTGCAAACTCATAACATCACCTGTCTTTTCTTTGTGCTTCCTGTTCTTGAACAGGTTCTGCACAAGGAGGTGGCTGAGGACAGCCCTGCCAGGGCAGGGCTCTAGCAAGGCCAGTGCTCTTGGTGCTGCAGTGTGGGGCACATCAGTTAATTAGAAACAGTCAGACTAACACCCAAATTGTTCCTCTAAGACTTGGCACAGGTATGATATGGATTATGATAATATCCTAGCAAAAAATTTGGTAAAATATTCTGAGTAATAATGACCTTGCTGTAGGCAGTACTACTGGAGTTACCAATGCTTGGATTGTGATCATTCCTTTTCCCGTGTTTGAAAGATATGGAGAAGAGCCTACACTGCTGGGAGTCTTAAGTGGAGGAGGCAGTCTTGAGGAAACTTCTGAACAAAGCTTTGTCCACCTGCCAAACAGATGCTTAGAGACTGTATTTTGGAGAGACTTTGAATTTCTCCATATCTTGGCTACTGTGCTGATGTGACCTCTTTCTTTTCCCCACTGATGACTTTGCAAAGTGCTGAAGAGGGAAGTCATGGAAGATGAGGGACTGAGAGCTGTGACCGTCAGTGAAGACCTTATCAGGCTCTTTAAATGGCAGCAGGGTATTTTTGGTTAGTTCTGTGTTCTGCCAAATGGTACACAGATTTCATATTCTTATTCTCTCTGGGGCAATGAGCTGCATCTGCTGAATACCCAATTCTGATATTACCTATGAATAAATGCTGTAGTGATGCATTTTTTCAAAGTAATGCTGAAATTTTAAAAGTTGCATACTATTTACATATTAAATACTGGAATGTATTACTGTTATAAAGAGCAGAAACACACCTGGATTGATAAATCAAGTTTCCTTTGTCATCTTCCAATGGCAACTTTATTTCCTTTTCTCCATTTTCTTTTCCTTTAACACTGCAAAATTGTGGTATCACTTCTACAAGTGGCACGCATTAAAAAGTTAATTGTCTGGGCTTATTACTAAAGGCCTTTTTCTCTCCTAACTTACTGTTTCCTTGGCAGTTATAAATATGTTGCAGAAGATGGCAGACATGCAAATCCATCAGTACATCCTTCAGTTATTCTGAACATTTACACTGAAGTCAGGCATCGTGGCGCTGCACTCTGCGAAGTGAAAACTCTGAGTTTCAAATGCATTTAGGGAGCTGACTACATTGATTTCAAGTACTGAAATATTTTAGAGACACTGAGTTTTAGGAAACTGACTCTCATTGACTTTCAATAAGGTTCTTCAGAGTTAAATCTTGCAAAATGCTGAGTATTCCTAAAATTCAGTGAGTAGCCACAGCTTTCCCTAAAAACAATTAAATTTGAGGCTGTCCAACACTTCAGAAAACTGCTCAGCAGTATGCCAGGTCAAGCTTTTAAAAATGTTTCTGTCAGGTTGCTCTAATCAGTTTGAAAATTCATGGCCACTTTTGGAAATGCTTGCAGGTCCTGAGTGTGCAGCTTCAGTATGAGATATTAAAAGTGGTTCACTAACAGGAAGATTTTATAATAGACAACCAGATGTAATTGCTTTATTATGAGGCTCTCCTAACAGCTCGGAAAAAGCTTTGTTGTTCTCTAACCATTTATTCACATTTAAAAAGTGATCATTCTCCCTCTTTTAAAGAACTACAGCCGTCTAGTATATAAATAGTGCTTTGAGTGTTACAGAGTATTGACTCACATACCATAATACAGCATTATGTCAACCAGGTGCCAGCTGCAGTGTTTGTCACATTTTGGTGTGACAAACCAGAACCTTATGAAATCTTTTGTATCTAGATGCAAAAATCCCCAGTGATTCAAATTAAAAAAATTATTTCATCCTACGAGGAAAGTTTTCCTTTTTTGTCCGGCAAATGATCTTATTTAAAAACAAAAAGGACCCAGTCAGTGAGTTCTGAAGAGCTTGACTTTTAGCCTGGCCCCTGAAGTGGACACCAGAGTTAAATGTTGGGCTTCCTGAGCTGAGCAGGGCAGGGGTTGGGCATGGTAGCTCAGGATTCCAGAGAATGGTGTGCCGAGTAGATTAGTGCTCCTAGCTCTGAAGGAGAACGAGAAACATGAGAAACCAAAAGGGTTTAACTGTCTGAATCCCATCCTCTTCTGGGGACCATTTCTTTCTTCAGATTCTGAGAAAGAAAAAAACCAACCCGCACAGAGTTGCATTGCACTAATGTGGTGGGTTTTAGGTTTGCACAAGGAGGGGTTATATTTGCACTGTATATCGTGTGTTGTTTATCACCCCTTTCTCCTACGTTGGGAGGGTTTGTCCCTGATTTCTCTCCCCCCAGTACCCTACGTCAGCTGTATCCCATTGGCTGTGGTCCCTCTCCCTCCCCTTTCTTCCTGGAGGTTTAAAACCTGGTGGTGTAAGAAACGACTTCCCAGTAAGCCCCTGCATTGATGAATTAGAATGTTGAAAGAGTCAACAGTCAATCACTGGTTGATTGTCCTACACTTATCTCCCTAACCATTGCTAATTATACTCCCTTTTTCCCTGGATCTCGTCTACACTGCTCCCTGAAATGGTGCCCGAGACCAAGAGGAAGCAGGCGTATGAAAATAGGAGAGACCATAGGCATCATGGGATCATTTTGTGGAATAAAAGCCCCTCAGACAATGAGCTGTCACACAATCTGAGGACCTAAAAGACACCCCAGGTTGAGGAAACGGTAGGCGTATCTCCTAATCCTGATTTGGGCTTTTTTGCCCTGTCACCTTGACCTACAAGAATCTGGGCTAATGTGTACCCTGGACTTCAAGCCAAAACAGCAAGTTTTCATGGGTTCCTATGAGGACAGGATCCTGACATCTACTGCACTCCTTCCTAAAAACAGATCTACACATTTCCTCATCTGTCAGATTGCTAGTGGGAACTATGCCAATAGAAGTGCATTCTGTTCAGCCCCCCCTGCCCAACTGGTCTATTTAATAAAGAGTTGAATATTAATAAAGGCTTTAGCCCTGTTCATTTCAGCGGGAACCTTCTTCTCTTTCCTTTTCCTCCTGGAATTGGCTCTATTAAAAGCTACTGGACCATGGTCCTGAGGAAGAGAGTGCCTTTTGTCTTTTGCCTTTGTTCGTATCATACTGCATTCCTCCGGGTTCCTGGGCTAGCCGGAACCAGAGCTCCGAGGGGAAAAGCAAACGCGATAGCTGGCGCCCAACCTGGGGCATCCCATTTGGGTCTGAGACCCCACGAAGGAGCTGTAGATCCCCACATGTGGATCTTGAAAGGCTTTTTGGATCATTAGCTGCCACGGGGCGTCTCATCGTTTTGTTCACGGCACCGCCTTCGTGGATGAAGCCGGCAGCCTGCCTCTAGCCCGCGGCAGGTCGGCTTCGAACAAGGACTTTGCTACAACAAATCCAGCCAGTTGGAGCCAGGGAGGAGTGAGTATCATACGTGGGGAAAGGCGGGAGCGGCGCCGCGGGCTTGCGTGGGGAGACGAACACATCCTGGGGCTCCCAGGCTCAGCAGAGCCGGCTTCTGTGGCTTCTCCATGTGGCACAGCCCAGCTCCCTCCCCGATTGCTGTGCAGCATGTGCGCAGTGGTGAAAGTGGTTTTTTCTCAGCACAGCTGGAGTTAAGCCCTGCATGGGGTGCACGCTCAGCAGTGTGCCCGAGCTTGCCTGAGGAGCGCACCTTTACAGCACGTGGAGCGCGCCCCGGAGCGCTCTCTGCCGCTTTCCGCAGGTAGGGAAGGGAGAGAACAAGATGGCGATTTTGTTCCCTGAACTGACTGTTTGTGTTTGGCTGTAGTAAAGGTAGATTCGTAGTGTAGATTGCTTTTATCATGGGCTCGCAGCTCTCTGCGCAACAGAAAGGCATTTATACCCTAGTTTTAGACCTTTTACGTTGTGGAAATAATAAAATTTCTAAAGGATGGTTAAAAATGTTTGTCAGGTGTCTTTTCCTGCGTTTCCCTCAGTTCACAGAGCGGAATGTAAATTCTGTTTTGGCTTGGGATGAAATAGGAGGGCTTCTGGCTTCTAAAATCAAACAGGGAGATAAAACAGCTTCCAAATGTCTCCCGATATTTCTTTTAATTCAAAAAGAAATAGTTAAGAGGGAAATGGAAGGACAGACACAGAAAAAAACCCTTCCCTAGGCTCCCCCAACCCCCCATTCCCTTCCCTCGGCCCCGAAACTGGGAGAGGTGCACGAGACATCCCAAAAAGAGCAGAGTGTCTGGCAAAGCCATGGTTCCCCTGGTCTCCTGCCTCTCGCCCAGTACCATGTCTGCTGGCAGTGCGCAGGCTACCAGAGAATTTTCCCTGTACCCTTCTTCCCCAGCTTTTTCTCTTCAACCTTCATGCCCTGTTAGTTTAAGAAAGTCCCCTCCCCATACCACAGCATATAGATAGGTACTCTGATCCTAAACTACAGTTAAGGACACCCCAAGAATACTTTGTTAATGAATATAAGCAAAGAAATGCTTCCTTGTCAGTCTTGAGTGTTGCACCATGCTGCTCCTAAGACTGAATGAAATGCCAAAGATGATGTCCAAAAAAGTAATTTGGGAAAGTGTTAATTAAAATGTCAGGTGACAATTTCTTTAGAATTTTGCAATTTTATGGTTGTGCATCATCTCCAAAGTTTTCAGGACCGCACCTTTCATTTCTCTCTGTTTTAGACATTTCAGGTTTTTTCAAAAAATGCCAGAATGCATTAGACTGTATTAAACAATAATGGCAGAGAAGTTGAAAGTTTGCTTAAGTAATGAATAATTTTAAAAGTAAAATTAAGATGGTTTTATTACTAAATATTTAAAAATGTATTTTTAACTAATGGTCTAAAGGCATTTTTAAAAAATTGAAAATTTAGCCCATTATAGATTTCCAAATTGCTTTATCATTCTTGTCATTTTGCCTTCATTGATTAAAAAAACATTTAAAGGTGGCTTTTTCCCAAAATATTGCCTGCATGTGGATTTACACAGAGGAAACCAGTCAACTAGAGTGGAAATGGCTATATTAATACAAATCCAAAAGTAAATCTAATTCTGAAGAATTGTTGGGTTTTCAAAGTTCTGAAGGAATACAAAATATATCTCCAGCTTTTGTTTGCAGTTTCAGTCTAGAGCTTTTGTTTACTGTTGACTTCTATAGACAGAAAAATCATCATCAGTATAAGTAATTCCGAATGTCCTTTCTGGTTTCCTGTAACAGCAATTTTTAAATTGCCAGTGTCAGTAATTTTTAATGTTTTTGATAGTTCCTTGAAAGACTTTGCAACTGTTCTTGAATTCCTTCTGAACTGGTTCATGATAGATTTTTATATGGTCAGTCTGAATTCCTAGAATTAGCATTAAAGAAATTTTAACAGGCAGACTTAGCTTTTGGTCATGAATAACTGGAGTAAGTTCAGATAATTTTTGGAGCTCCAGAGGTTATTCTAAATGTTATAGTTAAGGCAAGTTTGTTTTGGCAATAAACAGTAATTGCATAGCAATTCAATAGTAATATTTATAGAAAGGTCAAATATAATTCAGATGATCTTACTAATATCACTTTAAAATCGTATTACTTTGTGAGGTACTACCTTAATATTGGGTGCTTTTTAATAACAGTCTAGCTCAGCTTTTCCATCCCTACTGAGAATCAAACAAGCCCCTTTCTTGTGAATTAGTGTTAATAAGTCTTCAATAGATTCAGGTGTGGGATAATGAATGACTCACTTGTTCTTGCTGGAAGAGTTCGAGTGGGCTTCATGCAATATGCTGAGCTATTATTCCCTGGTGGGGTCATGCATCTTGTTAGCTGCTTAACAGCAGTGGCTGCAGGACACTTTTGGGCATTATGTAATCAGAATAACCTCAACTTGTAGATCTTGCTTGTAAGGATTTCAGTCTTCTGCAGAGGAGCAATTGAAAGATGTCACAATGTACTTACAGTGATAAGCATACATGTAAATTGGCTCCTCAGTTATCTAAGTTCAGCTCCCTTTTCAGCAAAGCACAGTGATTTATGACATAATCGTGCTAGTTACTTTCTTATATTTATAATCACCTTATGATCATTTACAAACATGCAGTACATGCATCACTGTGCTAATTCTTACCTAACAGGTGAGAAGACCCTTCTGCTATTGCAATAACATTCACTGTTATTTTGGTGTGGTTTTCCTGGACCAGGAAGGAGCTGTAAAAGGAGATGGTAAAAGAGCTCACATTTTGTCGATTTATGTTAGAGTGTGCTTGAGTGGGGAGTCTGCCTGGTTATCTAGTTTCTCCTTTTTTCCTTCCATTCATTTGTTTACTGCATTTGATACTTTAAGGTAGCACTTGTATCATGTTAGTATCAATATGCTCTGTCTAGCAATCAAGGCCTCTGTGTGAGATGTTATATATGCACAAAGTAAAACGTGGTCTCTGTGCTGTAGACTGTGTTAGCAAATATGCCTACAGCTTCCAAGGGAGTTCTTGGAAGGGTGGCAGTGGTATACCCTAGAGATTGATTCACTTGACACCACCTGTATTTGTCTCTACAATGTATATCCTCCTCTATCCATTAAGCTTTTTCTGCAAGAAAATCTCTTACTGATGCCTGACGTATACCTCATTAGAGAGTTTAAACAAGTCCTATCCCTCCACTTGGCTGGGCTGCCATTCCCTTTTCTAAGACCTATTTCTGTCTTTTGGGCTTTTCCTTCTCTGAGGTTGCTCCTAATTGCTACTCTTCTGACTCTTCTCACCCTCTCCATCTCTCTTTGGACAACAACCATTTCTACATAGCCCTTGTATTTATCTTCTCTCAGATCTGAGATCTCTTAGAGTTTAGCTGTTTGTGCTCTCATTCCTCAGACCTCAGCTAGGATTTCCTTTTTAGTGAATGAGATCATTTCATACAAGCCCATGCCTGAATTCCTTTACAGATACTATGTTAACAACATGAGACGCAGGAGTGTTTTTGTAAAGAGCAGGTACAAACTGGCACAGAACTAGCTTTAAGTTTTAGATCTACCTCTTTCATTTTCCCTTTCTGGCAATACTTTACTTTTCTACATTTTTAGGAAAAGCTTTTCTGTCCCTGTCTTCTCCCCTTTCTTATCCTGAATTTCTTTGAGACATGAGAAAAAGAAAGGAAGAAGACTGCATCTTTGACAGTGTAAATCTATTTATGAACCATCTAAGCCAAAATTTATCACATATCAACAATATATTATCCCCGAAGACTTTCTTCCCAAGCACTATAGTAAGTCTGTGATGGACTCACTGATTTTTCTGTGTGTTCTCTTACACATCTTTTGAGCTGAACAGAAGACCACGCTTGGTCCGGTGAATCCTTCCTGATCAGTTGTTGGAAAGCAGCAGGTTCCATGCACACAGGCTGCTTTTACACCTGTTAGGGCAAAACTGAAAATATTTAAATAGTTGTTCAGATTACTCACTGTCTTAGGTACAGTCAGAAATGCAAAAACTGTGTCCATTTACCGAACTGCTCTCTAACAAAGCTCACAGAATAGTCTGCCAGCTGATGAGCAATTTAACTGGAAGGCTACTGCCAGCTACATCAAATACATGCTTTTCTTTTAAGCTGCTGAGATCAATAATTGTACATCTGATGGCAGAATGAAATCAGTGTCCTGAGCTGAGCCTGTACTGTTCATTTTATCTCACTGAACCTCATCCCTGACTCATCAGCAGAGCTTGACTTCCCTTGTTGGATTGCTAGTTGCAGCAATTTTTTAGCATATGTATTGTAGTCAGTCGCCACAGAAGGTTAGGGCAACCTATCAAACACACTTTATTTAAACAAAAGATTAGAGTGAAAGTCTTTGATGGGAAAAGTGTCTTGTATTAAAACGTTTATCTACACAAATCTTTCAATGTAAACCATTTACAAACCAGCATGTGATCACTAACCGCTCACCTCTGAGCAGGATATCTTAAATAGCCCCTTTTGAGAGGTACGCTTGAGACTATCAGTTGCCTCATGTATCACACTCTTACATTTACTTTGCATTTGGAGATACTGTGCAATTGTTGATGTATTTTATTTTGGTAATATCATTGTGATGATGCTTCTGTATAACATAACACATGGCAAAGCAGAATAAATGCATCCTTCATCTTTGTTACGAATCTTCCCTCTCTCTCTCTTCAAGTGTGCTATCAGACATCTCTTAACTCTCTCTCTGCTCTTTTTCTCTGTGTTCATCCTGCAGTGCTATAGTAACTAATGGACAAGCCATTTAGATTAGATCGTAGAAAGGAAGTTACTTGAATCATATGATATCATAATGCTCACTTTTATGCTCAGTAGATATAAAAGTGATTGAAAGCACAGAGGGACAGACAATTGCCTAAACCCTAAAAGGTTTCCTTTATACTCAGTGCAAAGAAGTGACTGCTTCTGGTATGTCATTCAACCTAGATATAGAGATGCAAAATAATTAATAAGCAATATATTCTGAAGTGTTTACTTCTTCCCATTGACTACTGAGAGACATTAATAAAACAGTTCAGAATTAAAGAATACTTAGCTAATGCTAATATTGATGCTAAAAAAATATGTTCCAAAATGGAACCTGTTGCCTAAAATAGATGTTGAATGTCCTCTCGAGTTCAAGACATCCCCATCCCCAGCTGTTTGCAAAGAAATATCTACATTTCTAAATAGGCTCCATGCCATTCCTGCTAACTCCATGTATGTAGCTCAGACATCCCGGAAAATCTCAAAGAGGTGTAGACACCTATGTTTAGATACCTGGATTGCTCTTCAGACATATAAAATGAAGTTGATTAATTATACCCACAATATCAAAATTACCTTTGGAGGTTAAACTGGTGACCTCAGAAAGACTTTTAGCTTTGAATTAAAAGGTCAGTGGAATCTGTCTCTCAGATTTAACTAATGGGCCACCATTACATAAAGAATGCAACTATTTAGTGGCTGATTTTGTTATCACACTAAAAAATATCAAGTGCAGTACCATTGAAGTTTGTTTAACTACAGCAATAGTGGCTAGAATTAAGGGAGAATCAGATCCCACAGAAAATATCCACAGCTTCAATGAAAAAATTGCAGATTACTTTTTTTGAGGTTACAGAAGTTTATGACTTACTATTTGTGAGTTCAGAGCAATGGTCCATGAAATGGTATACTTTTAAAATACCTCAAAACTCAGTACTGTTACCACTGTACTCTTAAAACCCCTTAATTAATTGAGCATGTTTAAAGAATTACTTTGCTTTCACTGCTGTCATTCTGATGCCAGGATGATTTTCTGCCTTTTCTTTTATACCCCTCTTATATAGTTTTTATATATTCTTAGTGCTTTTAACCCACATACTTGTAATTTTCCAAGCCTGATAACTTAGCTGAGACCCACTGTGTTGTTAAAGCAGAAGACCAAACATCCTGGAAGCCCCAGGCACCAAGGTCCTCTCCAAAACATATTTTTGTAAACTAAATAGGCCCATCCAGGGGGAAGGTTCCTCAGAACAGGGAGTTCACTTGAGCCTCTCATTGGGGAATCTTTGATAGATATGCTAATTTGCAAGGCCTATAATTGTGTACATTTTGGTGTGTGAGGGGGAGGTGTGTGCATTTTGGGACATTCCACCTGAACGAAGTGCTGCACCCAAGGATCCTTAAATAAATACCGAAGTAAAAACCCCTTTTCCCCATAAACTGTGTTTTGGTTTTAATTTTAAGACCAGGGAAAGGCAACAATTCCATATCATTATTTACACTACATAATAAAGTTTTCAAACTAAGGAAAACATTTTTTGTTTTATTTAGCATAGACTTCTAAATTAAATTATTATATACATATTGTATAGACAGTATGTATATTGTTTATGTATAAAATCTGTGGCTGTTATGAGAAAAGATGTTGCTCTTCCAGAATGAAGTTACTGGCAGATTTTTAGTGTAATTACAAGATTTGTGGTTTATATATTTTTTTTAAAGACCAGATGACTAACTAGTCTGAGCTCCAGATTTTACTTTTAGAGAAGTAACATTTATATACAGGAATATAAACTGGATATAGGTTTTCCTTTGCATATTTCTGAACTGTCCTTTGGAAAAAAATGAAAATAAATATACCCTAATAGATAAGTGGAAAAGAAAACAAATAAACCTAATCAGGGCAATTTTTACAAAATTTTTGTAGCTCTGATAGAAGTAGCTATTAATTAAATGGTTTCATGAGGACCATCTCTTTATCTGCAAAAAGAACAGAAATAGATTCCTCACAGCTTGTAAGTAGTTGAAGCAAATCTTATATTTTGACTTTGTGTGTGGACATGCCATAAGAGCATGTTCATACATTTTTCTTTTAGTTTAGTTTAGGTAATAGCACCTTCAGCGATAGGCAGAAATAAAAATAAAGATGTCAGAGAGAGTTCTTATATTTAATTATCCATAGATGTTACATATTTGTGCCTATTTTATTTAGAAGATTTTTACTATGCATTGTTCCTTGAAAATCAGAAATTTATGTTAATATATATATTAATGAATATTTAATAGTAAACAATAATTAATAATTGATTTTTAATATGTGTGCATATTTGAAAGACTCACATGCACACAGAATCATGTAGGTTGGAAGGGACTGTGGAAATTCATTTAGTCCCATCAGGGCTTCAAAACCTCCAAAAACAGGGATAGCACATCTCCTCTGGTTGATTTCCCTCACAGCTTGGCTGTCCTCAAAGCTCCTCCTTCCTTACCAGCTAATGGCGTGTCCTGCCCACAGCACAGGGATAGCTCCTAACCAGCAGGCATTCAGGCACTGCCTACCTTCTACCAGGTATGTGTGTACCATGTAAATTAAGGAAAACATTTATTTACATTGTCCTGAAGGACTTCAGTAAAATTCATATATTATGGAATGTTTTGGGGATTGGTTATGGTGGTCTAACAGAGAGAGGGAAGTTCGAAGGAATGAATTTGGTAGCTTTAGCAATGTAAAAACTTTCCACAGTTTTCAAATAGAAATCAAGAAGCAAGTGTCCCTTCCCTTTCTGGTATATGGTCTTTATTTCTCATATCTGGTTGTACAATGTTTATTCCAGCTGCTCCTTATGGATTGTGTCTCTCCATTCTATATTGTCTACATACATACATTGTCTACATGTTGTAGCTGCCAGTATAAGCTAATAAACTCAGTTTTAAAGTTGATTTTTGGTAATATAACGAGACATAGTTCAGAACTTACATGAGATTTGATTATAGTAATTTCTTAGCAACTGATCCTGGAAATTTAAATAATTTTCTAACCTACTTCAATATGCTCTTGTTATCCTACATAATTCTCTTTGCCTTAAGATACACCACATTTCTCTTCAAGAACATATTTGGGGTGGGTTTCATCTGAACAAATGTAGATACCCATAGTACTTTGTGAATTAGTCACCTGAAGCTTTCTTTCTAGTCATTGCAGAGAAATAGACATCCCCAAGGTGTGATGTGTATTATCCTACACTACACACTGGAAACAGATCAGATGAATGACTCCTATATGTGCCTGTTGCTCTACATCAATTATATGGGAAGGCCAGAGTGAGAAGCTCAGATATAAATGTCCATAGTGTAGCTATTTGAACTTATGAAAAATAAATTCTACCCAAATATCAGCTGCCAAGTTTATGGTTAGGATTTGTTCTCATGAAAGACATTTTTTAATACAATTTAAATTTTATTTAGTTTTTATTTATGCCCCTACATATAATAAAATGAAATTTTCACATTTGAATAAATCCTTCTCTAACTGTGAAGCATCCTTTTTTAAGGTTACTGTTTTGAGTCAGATTGAACCCTCTACTTGCAGAGTGTGCATTACTCATGCTTCATATGGTATCAACATATGCATGTATTAGTCCATATGAATGTATTTCTCCAAACAATAATTTAGGACAGAATTGTATAAATATTTTGAGATGAGAATTTCCAGTGCCTTTTCCAAATAAATAATATAAATGATAACAATATTAAAATGATAATAATATTGACTTACAATTAATAATAATAACGAGATATTAATGTTTATGTTTTAAAATAAACATTGAATAGGCTAAAACGTCAATGTTTTATTTTAGGCTGTAGAAAAAGATCTGATTCTGGAACCTGTTCTCATTTTTATGTGCTGAAAAGATCAGAATAAAATTTGGTTAGGTGACCTTCAAGATCTTCTGACAAGATGTATATATATACTTTTGAGAGCTTATAAAATCCTATGCTTCCATTTGTTAATAGTAACTGTACCTGTAGGAACATGCAAGTAATTTATTTCAGGAGACAACTGATACCATTTGAGTTCTGATGCTTGTTGCTCTGGATGTTAAAGTGCAGATGTTTTTTGACCCAGGTAAAATCGCTTTCATTACGTTTCTTCACCTGAACTGGAGAACACATTCCCTCTAAATTCCATCTTAGTTTGTGAGCCCTGCAATGTATGACTTATGAATAGAGTGAGGTGTCTCACTCTTTGGGATCAGTCCTTTGTGCAGCCATCACCTTTGTTTTATAGACATTGATATAATTTATATTTATTTCTAAGTTCTTTTAGAGAAGACACTAATTTTCTTGATTATTTTATTTAACTTTATTTCATACTCAATATTTTCTGCATATACCTAGTTTTTATGAAGTGTTAACGCTAAAGTTTTTGTGACGATTTATAAGAAAATGAAGAAAATAAATTGGCTGATGACTTGTTTAGTGCTAGATTAACTCAGGGAGTGTTATTATGCATTTGCAATTTGTTTGTTCTTGTTGTAAGATATAGTCCCTCCTAAGTTTTAAATGTACCATGTGTTCTTCCTAATTGTTCATTCCTTGTACCTGTAATTCTGTAGGCACTGACTCATCTGAGCATGTGTAGCTCTGCATGCGCTGTGCTGAGCAGATCAGTACGTACCTTGGGACTGAGTGTGATTAGGATCCAGAGTCAGGTTGAACAGATTGCAGAGCCCTCAGCGGGCCTGGTTTGATGGGCATTTGGAAAGCCTTTGTACCACTCACTCTCAGTTCACGGGTAGCAGTGATTTTATGGTTAGTGTCTCATCCTACTAACCTGACTATTAACTTTCTCTTACTTTAAAGATAGCTCTCACTCCACGTGTCCTACATCCTGGCAGAACCTTTTGTTATTGCATTTTCATAATTGGGTGTGTATGACTGGATTTTTTCTAGTTGTTATTGGGAAAAACAAATTACAAACAAATTCAACCATCAATGACAAAATACGCCTAAACCAAAAAGCCCAAACTAAAACCCACAAAAAACCTGCTAAGTGAAAGGAAAAAACCTGCATCTTCTAGTTCATTCCCTAGGAAACAGAGTCTCTCTCCCTCCTACCATTCACTTGAGTGATATCGTGCGCAGTTGTTTTGCGTTGGCTTCCCTCACAGACTGGAGAAGCATGTACATGCAACAAATAATTTTGAAAGATAGAAGGACAGGCAGATAAAGAGTTTAGGGCCCCCTACCCCGGAGGAGCACTCCAGCCTTGGGGCAGTTACATTATGTGAAATGTGGAGCCACCAAGTAGTCCTTTGATAAGTGCATCCTGCTCAGTGTGGGCTGCATGGGGGAATCAGTGTGTCATTCCCTAGCTCTGGGTTCTGTTCTCAGCACAGATGTGTCTCATATTTAACTGGCCTTCCTACAAGTCCTTTGCTGAATCTGAATATAATATCTTTCAAGGACTTCATAGCTCTCTATCTCCTGGTCAAGAGGAGGCACTTACCCTTCAGTTGCTTGTGGATGAGGTGATTTTTGTGTTGGTAGCAGGTATTTGCTGGTATTTTACTATAAAGTGCTTTGCAAGCATTTTAAAATGAATTTGCCAAATAAAGCAAAATGCAGTATTTTAAAGGTTGCTTGCCCAACCATCCACCCTGCATTATGCCCAAGTGAAAATTCTGCTGTCAACAGGAGTACTGAATTCCTCCTACTGCTTTTGTACAGGTGCTGCATTCTCCATTCACACATACTGCTTGCAAGAGTGAAAAGGTGCTCAATTTTCCATGTTGTAGGTTCACAGAATCACTAAGTGTTTCGAATTGGAAGTGATCTTTAAAGATTGTTTTGTTCCGACTCCCCTACCATCAGCAAGGACACCTTCCGCTTTCCACTAGATCAAGATGCTAGGGCCCCATCCAACCTGGTGTTGAACTCTTCCAGGTATGGGACATTCACAGCTTCTCTGGGCAGCCCATGCCAGTGCCTCGCCATCCTCACAGCAAAGAATTTTTTCCTATTATCTAATTATTCCTGTTATCTAATCTACCCTCTTTCAGTTTAAAGCCATTTCTCCTTGTCCTAGCACTATGTGCTGTTGTAAAAAGTCCCTATCCAGCTCGTCATTTTATTTGTCTATTTAGTCTTTATTCTTTTCTGACCCTGTCTATAAGCATAAAGAATTAGTAAAGTACAGATTCACACTGACTTTGGGCTATTTTCTCGTGACCATTAGGAATTTGTTTGTGTCAACGTAGCTGGTATACCAATGGGTACTGAGCAGTAACAAGCTTTACCCACTTCCACCTCAGGCTAACTTTTCTAATGTTATATGCTGTCTGTCTTCCCTGTTTTGTGTTCCATTCTGTATCTGTTAATGGAAGAAATCATTATCATGCCAGTAAAAAAAGAAAAGCACTGTTTTTCTCATTTTTGGGTAATTGCTGAGACATTGTTTATACTTTCCTGCAGGTCTTTCTTCTCTTCTTTCTCATTGTATTTACTTATTTGTCATGGCGTATGAATCTCTGCTTTAAAGTAGATCTTTCATTCAGTGCCATAATTAATATTCTGTGCTGCTGAACCATATTTTTCTGCCACTGTGGCAGTTGTTTGTACCTTATCGAGGTTATGTTAAGGTATGTACCTTATCAAGGTTATTGAGATCATCATTATATTGTCAACCAAATTCTTCTCTCCTCTTCCTTTGTATTTGGCTTGTTGTGCAATGGCTCCATCCCAGGGCTCTGCAGAACAACGATTATGTTTTCCTCTCTTTATATGCTGTCTTCTACTTCAATTTTTCACGATCACAATATAATGTTCTTTGCTTTGCTGATGGCTCCCAGCTCCCTCTCTCTGTTTCCTGATACTTCAGCTGCAGCCTATGTTCTGTCGCAGTGTTTGGCAGGAATTCAGAGCTGAACACCTTAATTTTGTAGTGAATTTGAACAAGATGGAAGTAAAACTGATTATCTCACGGCAAAAGACTGCAACAGCCCTTTCTGCAACCAAGTAATTTAATAGTCCAGTGTTCTCTCTTCACATAAGGATTTCAATATTGGTTTTGGATCAATGTTTCTTAAATAAAGACTAAGTAATGTATATATTTTGACAAGAGATGGGTTTATCACTTAAAAAATCCTGCTGGAGGAAAACCATCTATATTCTGTTGCCAGAGTGATGATGTTTTACTCATTGACAAGGTTAATCCTGTATTACTCAAAGAATGTGCTTTGTGCTGATGTCAGGAGTATGCTTAGTCCAAATGCTTTTTCACAATTTATTAAGCTATTCCAAATTGCTAAACAAAACTGCTTTCCTCTAGATTATTCAGTGTTTTCCTTCTAAATCTAACTTTAAATTTAAGAGTTATTGTTGACCTATTTCTTATGCAAACAGAGACCCTTTTAGTCACCTTGCCAGTGCAGTTTTTCTTTCAAGGAGAGCAGGATATCACATTTTTCCTCATGGAATTTGTCAGTCTTCAGTGTTTGTTTTGATGATTTTGGCTGCAAGTTTATTACTACTTGTTTGAACTAGTATTGGACCCTCTGATATTAAAATTACAGTTGGAACCTTGCATCATTTATTGTGTTACAAGGAAATACTTGTGATTTAACAGACTCAAAATTGCAAAGGAAAGAGTCAATTGGAAAAATATTGATTCTCCACTAGTTATTGCAGTACAATTTTTCCTTTTAGACATTCAAACAGCTGCTGAAGCCCTGCTTTTCTTCTTCTGTATTTTCTGTCATCTTGTTGCAACAACAGTTCTTATGCTCCAAACACTTCTGTATGAGTTTCATTTAATTCTGATGAACAATTGCTTTGATCACAGCTGGGTTATGCAAATTGATGGGGCCTAAATGCGTACAGTGCTTTATACTGTGTTTGCTTCAGAAAGAACCCGGGACGTCTGCAAAGGTTATGTTTCTCTCACCTCCCTCCTCTTTTATTCCATCTTTTCTCTTCCTTTCATGTAGCTTTAGCTTAGATTCTTAACTTTTCCCCCTATTCCCTCATGGTCAAATAAACCTTTTGTTTTAGATGAAATGAATCCTTTATCTCTTTATTAGTCAGATTTTGAAATTTAGCTGGGGACTTAGTTCCTGTCCCACCAGATTAAACAGTTTATGTTGCTTAAACAAGAAAACCTGTGCTGAAGTTATTAGTTCTTGAAAACTTAAGTAGCATATTTTTATTACTTTGCTGAAGAGGGAATAGAAAGCACTGATGAGCTAAGTGAGCTTGTTGACAAAATAAGAGAAGCTGACTAAATAATAATCAGTAGTCCTTGAAGAAAGAAAAGTGCAGAAAGGGAGAGGAAGCAGCTTGACAGATCCCCATATGTAGAGTCTGCAGTTTGTTTGGCTGGTGTTATAATTGAGTTTTAACCCATTAATTTTCTTTGCCTGCCTTTATTTCCCATGTTTAAATGAATTTAAATTGTGAAGAGTATCATGACTGTATTGGCATTGCTTCTTATCACACAATCGACCCCTGAAGGTATTTAAATGTACTGTGTCCAGTGTACATGACATATAAAGTGTCTGGGTAAAACAATGTTTCAGATTTACAGTTAGGGAAGATAAAAATTCTCTTTTTCACATTAATGTGCAAAAAAATGAAGGGTATTTGCTTTTCTACTTTGGATATTTTTCATGATAGTGCCTATGGGTTAGGGAATTGATCAAGTAAAAGACCTAAGTGCATCAGCAGAGACTGTTGTGGCTTTTTGAAAGGAAACTGCACACCAGAGGCTGTCTGTCTCCATGTAGGTGCACAGGGAGCACTAAGCCATTGGTAGCAGTCCCCTGACATCCTACCCAAACATGTCAGTGTCTCCCTAAAGCACATCTCTCACTGGTGTCCTTTTTCAGCATTCAAGGTGATAACAAGTTGTTTTCTCTGTTTCAATTCTCAGCTACAGTACCTTGTCAATAGATACCTGACATTAGTCTTACAAAGAAGTTTGGGGTGGGGTGGGATGTTGTTTGTTTTTAATTGAGAGGGGTTTCACCTTATGTATTATTTATAGTAATTACTGAAGCCAGAGACCTAAAGAGAAGAGCCTCTTTCCCAATCCTAGGGAAGATCCTTGAACTTGGATTCTGTGTGGATGGTGTTACCTTCTGAGGCCCTGACTCTACACCCTGACATTGGGAGAGATACTTGCCCATCTGCATTTCCTATGCCTCAGAACTAGACAAGTACCTTGGGGCTCTGGGAGAAGAATCCCACATATCACACAGACAGTGAGGAAATCCAAACTTTTGAGAGTAGGGAATAGGGAAAGAGGAAGATTGGAAGACAGCGTATTGCTGCAGACAAACTCATGAAGAATAATTACTGGTACATGAATCAGTAACTGTCAGTGAATACGTAAGTCATGCTTGTACGGTACTTGAACTGAAGCAAAGACCTAATCTTCTTCACTTGCTTATCAGTGCCCATGCAGAATCTTCACAGGCCTGCCTGGCAGAAATGGAATATCCTGAGGCATCCTTGTCTGTACCTATTGAAAACCAGTAGAATTCCTCTGGGCATTTGGATAAAAGAGGATGGAACACGAGGAAGCTGAATTTTGCAACAGTTCTCATGCCTGCTTAAAGAAATTTGTAGCATGAGAAACTCATACCAGAGGTAGGCTAAAGCCAAATATGAAGCAAATCCTCTGGCAGAAGCAGTTTATGTATCTCTACATATGTTGCCTTTGGCCTTCACAAAATAGCAAGAGAACATCAACTTTTGGGAAAGAAAGGGCTACTCTGTCCCAAACAGTAAAGTCATTAGGTGCACTGGTAAGTCCACTGGTTTCAAAAGCACTAGTGTCTTGTTTAAAGTTAATATAATGCATACTTTATATATACAATATATATTTTTATATGCACTGAAAGACTGGGATTAGGTACTCAATCTACCCTGGACACATATTCTATTTGGATTCTATTCAGTATTACTAAAACGAGTTATCTTATCCAGGAAGAACTTGCTGTGTGCTCTAGTCAGTGTCCTCACACTTACCTTAACTATGTGCAAGAGCCTGAAATCACTTAAGGACTTAGGAGATACATTTAGAGTATAACCTATAAGTCAACAGGGGCATCACATTAGTCTGACCTAATGGAAGTTATTCCCTTTGTGAGAAAGTTGCAGACAATTCATTTTCTATGTGTATTTGACTGCAGGCAACTTGATTTCAAGAAACATCTTCCATATATATTTTCAAGCATGAAAGGATTTTGTTGCTTAGATAAAACATAATATATGTTTTTCTATTTTATACTTTAGTCTTTTGAAAAGAAAATTAAACAAGTGTGCTTATCCAGTTGTTATGGTTTCAGGCTACCTTGAGTAAGCTATCATTTACCAAAGCATACCTCAAGGTACTGTCGAAAACTACTAAAATTTTGCTCAAAGTGAAATACCTTACATATTGATAAATTTTGCTGTAGTGCTCTGATTGCTGACACTTTATGGTGATGGCATAAGTAAATGGGTTTGTTCTTGGAAGATGCTGAGATGCCATTAATGCCTCTTTCAACACAGTGTGACGTGACCTTGTTTTTTTTTTCCTATAGAAACAGCTGCTTGTTCTGTATGTGTGTCATGTTTCCTTGGGAGAACTCATTCAGGGCAAAAGTGAAAGGCAAAGTTAATGCAGGTCAGTACAATATGCAGCATAGAAAGCTGCTGAAATACTGCATGACAGATTCAGCTAAACCTTTTAGGTATGCTTTGCTCAGTCACATATCTCCCTTTGACTTTTAGATTACCTCATTCATATGCTTTCAGATTGTTCTGCTTTTCTCAGTGCTGAGACCTTACTCTCAGGAAGGTACTATCAGGGTGAGTTTCCTACTGTTTGTTCGCTTGTGGAATCAGCATCACCAATTGTGATAGAGATCAAGATACTTCAGACTCCTCTGCAATCCCAAAGGTCTTTTGGATATATATTTTCTGTACCAAATTTTCTTTCAAGCTTACAATGTATTTAATCAATGTACATATTTTGACACCTCATGACCTATGTGCTACTTTCTTGTTGCTTGCCTTCACAGAGCTTTGATTTCTGCTCTCTGGCCAGAACAGCTTCCTTACTGAGCAATATTTGGGTTTAGGACTTTTTTTGTCCTTCTGTTCTTCTTTTATAAACCTTTGTGCCTATCTCCTGAGACTGCTATGCAGCACTTCAGAAAGTTACTGTAGATTATTAGGCTTTTTAATTTCCTTTGTTTTGACTGTACTATGTTCTGATCCTGGTTTTCTGTCCCCGTGCACTTAGTAGAGACTCCTCCTGATTTGAAGTGTATCTATCCTAACTGTGCATGGCTTTATTCCTAGCATTTGCATGCTTGTTTGATCTCTTTGCCACTGGAACATCAACAACTGGAATTATTTGCAAGTTTTCTTTAACTTTGTGCACTTTCTAGTCAACTTTCTCCTACTCACACAAGTAAATGTAAGGATATGCAGAAAGTGTGTGGATTGTTTTTTTAGTCTGAAGGACTAAAGCTTTCAAAATTAATTCTCTTTGTTTCCTGAATATTCCCTATTGTGATGCTGATTACTTGTCGCTGAAGCCACTTGTTTTTACTATTTCATGCTAGCTTGCCTCTGATTCCTTTGACATTACCTGTTTACAAAGATCCTGTGGCTTCTAATTACAGGATTTTGAGAGGCTCCTATTCCTGTAGTTTAACTGTGGCCCAAACTTTTTAGAACTTCTGTCTATTGAGAGAAAATTTATGAAAGCTAACTCAATAAAATTCATTTCCATTGTATCAAAGTTTGAGGCAATAATTTTGTTTAGCAATCTGCTTCATGAAGGTAGAATTTTAAACATAGAAAAACATTTATAAAACAGTTTTCCTTTTTAAGCTTTAGATAGTATAATAAAAAACAACAGGAAAGAAAAAAATCTACAATGCAATCCCAGTAAAAATATATGTCCTTTCATATTGCAGTTCAGTTTGTTTTTACTGGTCATCAATAGGAAGTGATCAGTTAAGTTAGAAAAAACAAAATGCTTTGCAAAAACCATTGTCGACATGTACTGATGGGTTGACCTTAATTTAAAGATGATTTTGATTTGTAAAGGAGAGTTTATAAGTTATATTTTTTCATCAGAGTCTGTACCAAATAAGGTCAGGATTTTGCACTTTTCACAGGGTTAATTTTACCATGGAAAAGCTAAGTATGGTCAGTTGCATCCTCACTGGAGCTAAAATGCTTGGTAGAAAGTTTTTGTCCATAGATTTTGCCTTTTTTTATCACTCTCAGAAGCTCAAAGTTTAACTTTGCATAATAAAGCTTCCACCTTCTGTCTAGAATGACTGCTTTACTATGTTACTGTTCCTCTGATCTTATTGCTCTTAATGTTAGCAAAAGAAATGACCTGACTGGTCCCTGGAATAGCTTAATAATTCAGCTATTGTTTCATAGTGCTTGAAATGTTTACCAGCAGGATGCTTATTGAGAATATTTTCCCTTCTTGGTGATTTTCTAACTCTCTTATAAAGTAAATCAACATATGCTTATAGTAAACATCCTGGCAAGTTAATACAGCCACAACTAGACAATGTAGAGTATTAGTAAATCTTTGCAGATCAGCCACATGTTCTTCACACTGTAGCTCAGCTGCTTCTGGAAGCTGACATATAATATTCCCTCCTCTTCCCCACAGCAACTATTTACGTAAAGAAATTACTATTTTGAACTTCAGTATTTTTAAGATATGTGTCTCCATTAGGATGTGTATTACATTGCCAGACATGGTATATTGAGAAGAATTAACTCATTTTTATGAAATAAGAATGAATCCTAACCTTGAATCAAATCCAGAAAAAACATTCTTAAGGTTCAGAAAAGTTTACTTTTAGAAATTTATCTACCTCAGTACTTCGAGGATTGAAAGCAAAAGAAAAAAAATACATATAGGCAAAGACTTTCTCCAAAGGTATGCTTTTAATAATACTTCCTCAGTAATCCAATTTGGAAAGCTTAAGAAATGATGAAAAAACACTATAAATGCTGATTCTAAAATGGAGAATCAATCCAATGGCTTTTGGATGTCTATCCTTCATCAATACGAGTGACAAAGATTCAAGTACTGAATTAATCTATGCCAGGTTTAAAGAGAAATCAGATACTTGTTTATTTTGTTCAAATAATACTTTGATGTATCTGGTGATTCTATATACTATTAAAAAGTATTTAGGACTTTTTTGGAAATTCTCAACCTTCACAAAATGATTAGCTTAACTCTTTCTATACCAAGTGATCTTTAGCTGGGGCAATTTATATTCCTGTGCTATTATATATAAATAACATTTTATTCTGATTACAAAGATATGTCAGTCACAATTAAAAATGCAATGACTCAGTGGAAATACTAGTCTGGTTATTTTTTAACTAGTCTTTATCAGAGTTAATTTTGTGTGGAAGGGATAGAAATTAATTTTCCTATGATTTGGCATTGTTAAGTATTTAGAATTAGCAAGGATGTCTTCAAGTTGAATGACAAATTTTAACCATGATATTAGGTACCACAATGATGGATGTAAGACAAAAATGTGTATTATCTAGCTCTTATATTGAATTGAATGACATCAACAATGGATTCTTGAAAACTGGATTGAATTTTGAAAGATACATTAAAATCTCTCAGTTGATGAGCTTCAATTACGTGCTACTGATACACAGTTTGAAAGACAAGAGTTGGCAACATTGGCAAAACAGTACATGAATCTCACCACTTATGAGATCTTTGCTCTCTCACATCCTGTAGAGATGTTATTTCAAGCTGAGTAACTGGTTATAATGTTCTTCCTGAAATATGAAGAAGGTATCTAAGAGCCGTAATTTTTAAATTATAATTTGTGGAAGACATTTTCATGTTTTCCTTAACTAATCATTTAAATCATAGAATTGTTTTTGGGCATCAGGTGTTATTTTAAAGTAGTTGTATTTCCATTACTTATAAAAATGGCATTGTAGTTGTTGAACTATGCACATATTCTTCACTGTTGCAATGACCTATCAAAAGCTGAATGTAGAATGATCTGTGAATAGAGAGAAACTGGAGATCAGAGGAGCATATATGATCTAGTATCATAATGATAGGGTTGAAAAAAAAGATGAACAATCAGGCTTAAAAATGTCACAGAGTCTAGTGACAGCCATTTTCCTCTTTGGTCTGGAAATAGAAGGGTTTTGGTCAAATCCTGTTGACAGTGACTCCTACCAAGGATGATCAAAATGTATAAAACTTCATCTTTCTCCTTTATGTTAATATTTATAGTGCAGCAGAGAGCAGAAAATCCCCAGAAGACATAAAGAAACCAATTCAAATCTCAGTTGCTGACTCTCTGCAGCTGCTTCAGGCTGACATTTCTTAATAAAAGTTGTCTAGGTTGAGGGAAATACAAAACACAAATAGCATGACTGTCAGAAGAAAATAATAATTGTAAAATCAGCTTGGTTTTACTAATCTGTCTGTAAATTGTTCTTCATAGCAGGAGTAATGAATGTTTAACCTGGAAATAACTTAAGTATACTAATCCACATCATTACAGGATATTTATAGACAGGATGCAGTTTTATGTTTACAAGTTCCATACTTATGAATTTTAATTCTGTGTTGGATATCATTCATTCTTTCATTATCCAGCTGTGAGAACAGTGCAAACCATATAGGGTAACTGTAACGCATCTACAGTGTAACTTACACAAGACGAAAAATTTGTGGTAAATAAGAAATTAGTGACATTCTGAAGGCTTGCAGAAGAAACAGAATGATCAATTTCTTCATGCAACTGAATAGCATCTGTGGAGTGAGGTGGGGGGGGAAGTGGTTCACTTAAAATAGCAGCTGGTTTCATATACTAACTGACGAATCTGAAATGGTGATTCACTGGCTAGAAAACTTTGGCATTCTAAACCTACTATTAACCTTCTGCAGAGGGAAGTTGAGAAAAAATAAAGAAACAAAGGCAGAGACAATTCCAGTGCTAGCAGCAGCACCATCTTCAGAATAAATCAAAAAGCTGTACATCAGCTCGAGTCACTGCTCACCAGACCATAAAGGCATTGCCTCTTGCTCCTCTTAATTATGGTGCTGCAGCATTTATTCATGGGCATAAACTGTGATTTGTATCTGTTAGGGAATATGAGACCTCACTAGTTGATTACAGTGGTACAATTGCTATTTTTCTACACAAGGAAAAGGTGACATGTCAGAGTAAAAATCATCAATGCCTTCTCTTACCTATTCTTGATAAAATGCTAGCAAAGCTCTTGTCATTCAGATTTTAAAATATATGTTAGATCTGTTTCTGCCCAAGAGTCAATGAACTTAAGAGCAGACTGTGGTTCCCAGATAAGAATTTCATTTTATAAAATGATTCCATTCAATGAAATACAGACAGTATCAAATGAAATACAGAGCTCTTACAGACTTAAAGAAAAACTTGTCAGAAAACATGGGAGATCACAGCAAAGTCATCATTATCAGTTTATTACTTCAGCTGCATCTCTGAGATCCTTCTGCTCCAGTATTCTTTCTGGTCACTTCAGAGAAACAAAGCCTCTGATAGAATTAGAGAGCAACTATTGCCTTTCAAAAGTTTAATAAACCTTTATGGATTTTTAGGAGATACCGAGCTGATTGACAGGGTCGTGTTACTCATCTTGCTGAATGATTCAGAAGTCCGGGTATTTCACCCAGAGGACAACTGGAGGGTTTTATGAAGTAGTGCTGAGCTATATGAAGTTCCTTATCACCAATAAAAACTGCACATTAGTCAAAGTCAAACCTATTTTTTGTCCAGGAAACCTCATACCAGACATTTTCTTGAAATGACCTCCTGGAATGAGAGTTAGCTTCAGATTAAAACATCTGCATTAATTTGTCTGCAATGCAGGTGTCTACATAGAGGTGTGGTAATGGTCTGAGTTCCCTTGGGAGTCACTGAAGACCTCCTCAGCACAGGCCAGTTTCACCATCCCAGCTGGGAGCAGAGCAGCCAGGGACACCAGACAGCACCAGCCCCAGCTATTGGGCACTTCCCTGGGGATGAGGCTGGGCAGAGGCTGGGCCCAGCTTAGCATGGCCCATAGCCCATGGCCGGGCAGGGCTGGGCTGTGGGAAGCTGGAGAGCAGCCCTGCTGCAGCATCTTGGGGGCAGGGGCTGATGGCCCTGAGGGACTGGCGTGGGGTTCTGTGCTGTGGGCAGGATGAGGGGGAGATCTCTGGAAAGCTAGGCAGAGATACTTAGGATCCTGGACAGTGTTTCAAACTTATGAGTGTTTAAACTATATTTTGGTTTTCAAAGCTCAGCCCAAAGCAGTCACACAGACAGATGCAGAATTTCTAACTCAAAAATCACTTGCATTACCTTTACTAAAGGGAGAACGGACATGTGAACTACCTGCACAGATTCAAGGCACCCTTCTTTTAGTAGAAAATAGTTATTAGGTGCTTTCACCATTTTCTTTCCTGTTTTTCCAGCTCTCTTCACTTTCCCTACTGACAGAAAGTACCAGCAAAAAATGGCAGAGCATAGCTTTCCTGATGATGAGGAACCCTGTCATGAGATTAGGGGAGTTGGTGCTTGTGGCAGGGAGTGGGGCTGCCTCTGGGATCTGCAAGCTTCCACTGCCCTCAGTGACAAGCACCCCCAAGGTGTGGGACCAGCCATGCAGCAAGAGGTTTTGAAATAGAAGTGAGAGACCTTCCTCCCTATCATAAGTGGCCAAAACCCCAGCGATCCTCCAGAGTATTTAATACTATTATAATGCTTGGTGGTATTATGGTAATCACCAACTTAATAAATATTTCTGATTAATAAACTATTGTTTTTTCCTTTGATTTCTTTCACTGTTTTCTTCACTAAAGAGTCAAGAGCGACTCTTCATTCTGCTTCCATCTAAGCAAGGCATTAGGACAAAGACAATTATTGATCCAGCCCTAACAATCACCAACAGAATAGCTTGTTACAGAATTGTGAACAATAGCCAAGAAAACATTGAACTTTTTTGGAACTGAACACACATTTTATATTTGGCCCAGCTGAAGTTATTTTTCCTGTACTTTGAGGTTCAAATTAAAGAAATGGGAATTGGAGACTGAACCCTCGAGATACTTATTGACTTCACTTTGTAGTAAAACAGGAGATGGGATTAACTATTTTTCTGTCTTTTTTCCTTAGGGAAGCTTATAAGCCTCACTTTTCTTCTCTCTTTTTTTTTTTCTCTCCCTTTTTTCCACCTCGCAAAAGAGAGTGCAGCTTTCCCAGAATTTTAGTCATCAGAGCCAGTAAATTGAACATAACTATGTTACACTGAAGTGGGATGCTGAAATTATGAGTAGAGAAATGATTCCAATACAATATGATGTGATTCAATCCAGTTTTTATATTCTGCATGAGGAGATAACTGGATGACAATTCCCAAGAATGAAGACTTCTCCTCCCAGCCTTCCCTCCCATGCCTCAGCCCTTGAAGGCCCTTTAGCAGTCTCATCAAATCATAGAATCATAGAACGGTTTAGGTCAGAAGGGACATTTAAAGGTCAGCTAGTCCAACTTCCCCTGCAAAGAGCAGGGATATCTTCAACTAGATCACAGTGCTGGAAGCTCCAGCCAACTTGACTTTGAATATTTCCAGGGATGGGACATCCATCACCTTGCAGTGGACAACCTGTTCTGGTGTTTCACCATTCTTATTACCCCTTGTCCTATAACAGCAGGTTCTGCTAAAATGTCTGTCCTATAAAAACAAGTTCTGCTAAAATGTCTGTCTCCACCTTAATTATAATCCCCCTTTAAGGCTTCAATATAGTCTCCCCAGAGCCTTCTCTTACCCAGACTGAACATCTCCACCTCTTTCAGACTCTCTGCATAGGGGAGATGTTCCAGCCCTCTTTTCATCATCACAGCTCTCCTCTGGAACCATTCCGGCATGTTCCATGTCTTTATTATCCTGAGGACTCTGGAGATGGATGCAATACACCCGATGAGGTCTCACAAGGGAAGAGCAGGGGGGTAGAATCACTTTCCTTGACCTGCTGGTCACAGTGCTTTCGATGCAGCCTAGGATGCTGCTGACCTTCTGGGCTGTGAATGCACACTGTTGGCTCATCCCCCAGTTGTACATCAGGCCCTTCTTCACAGGGCTGTTCTCGATCTGTTCATCCTCCAGACTGTACTGATACTGGGGATTTCCCTGACACAAGTGCTGAACCATGCGCCTTGAACCTCATGGTGTTCCCATGGGCCCACCTCTTGAGTGTGTCCAGATCTTTCAGTATGGCATCAGGTTCCTCAGGCTGCACCACTCAGCTTGGCGTCATCTGTAAACTTGCTGAGGGTGCATTGGATACACTGTTCATAGCATTGATAAAGATATTAAACAGTACTTATCCCAATATGGATCCGTGATGGACGCCACTTGTCCTTGATGCCCATCTGGACTTTGAGTTATTGACCACTACCTTCTGGATGTGCCTGTCCAACCAATTCCTCATTCACCAAACAATGTGGACCACCAGTCCCTTAAATCTGTATCTCTTCAATTTAGAGAACAGCATGTTGGGGAGGCGACCGTGTCAAAGAACTTCTTCTTTTTCCCAAGTGTCCCACAGATGGACTAAGACTAGTAAACTAAAAATTGATTACATGGGTTTCACGGAAATACCTTTCCAGGCAGCTGCTAGTGATTTTTTTACCCAAGAAGTGTATTGATGGTGGCACTACCTTTCAGTGGAGTTCTTTAACCATTATTTCAACAGCCTTTTGAATATGCTCTTCGCAGCTGTAAAAGTCAAAATGTCATGAGTCTGACTATACCACTGTTTCATATCACCATCTTCCCTGAAGAATTCTGGTAATTCTGCAGTAATTTTCAAGTCTTAGTTATGGAAATTTTGCCAGCCTCTTTGTTGTTAAAAACAACTGAAAACGGCCTTATTTGAAAATGCATTAAATTCTATATTAAAGTGATAAGGCTTTCTAATCTTGAAACCTTTGCAAAAGCATTCAGAAAATGAACAAACATATGTAAGATTAAGTTATTTCTTCAGATTACTGGAATGTAACTCATAGCTACATGGACAGTTGGTGAATGTTGCTGTGTTACATAGAAAAGAAATAACAGGACTTGATAAAGCATAAATATAGATATATAGTTTTTTTAAATTAAAAAAAAGGAAGTGTTTCTCAAAAAACCCAAAGCAGTTTACAATGATAAAATTTTAAATATCAAATATATAAGATAAATTAAAAAAAAAATATAAAATCATGCCCAGAAGGAACCTGAGGTACTTGAAATAAGCTCCAGAATATCAAGACTGTTAAGATGCTGATTGCAACCCAACCCCACCCCATCAATGCTAGGAGTTCCTCAGTCCTTTCAAAGACTTATCTTCACTGCATTCCTCTGGACTCCTTCCACACCATCTACCTCAGGTGTATTGGCCTGTGCTTTCCTGAGCTGCAGTGGAGGGCTGGAGGACAGATGCTCATCAGTGTGACTTACTGTCTCTGATGTCTTACATCCAGTCTTCCTCGTGGAACTGTTTAGAATAAGTGTTCTATTGTGAACTTAGCTTAAAATGGGAATAAACTTGTAATAAGTCTGCAGCCTTCCTCTCTCCATCCACATCTCTCTCCTTTGAACTGGAAACAAATCTGCCAAAAGAGGTTATTTTTCACCTACATCGTGTCTTTGATATGGTTTACAGAAAAGCAATACCAATGTTTTTCTCTTGCAAAAGCAAGGAGGTGGGGCAGCAGAAGAACAAGACTCTTCCTTACACTGACCCACGTTAGATTAAAATAAATATTGAATTACTTTCTGCCTCCTATTATACTTGGAACCCATCATTAGCCCCAAGATTTTTTCTGTCTTTTTTTGCTCTTTTTGTTTTGTCTTCCTAATTTCAGATTGTTTTCTAAATTGAGCAAAAAATTCTGAAGGTAGTTCAGTGCTTCCTAAAGTGCTTCCTCTCACCCAGCTTGCTCTTAGTGCAATTATCTGTGTATGTTCTGTACTCCAACATTCAAACTATTAGTGAAAACACAGAGCAAACCTAAAAAAATTTTGATAGATACAGCAGGAAACTACTGAATACTACACTGTAATCAGCTTTATTGTCCAGTCTTTTCACTGTTGTAAGATAATTCTAGCTGAAGTGCATTTCCATAATAAAGATGTGGAGTACCTTTTGCTTTCCCTATTGACTCTACACTGCGGAAGATGAGACTGTTTTGACAGGGTATGCTTTTGTACTTCCTTTTGAGATGTTTCCTGTCACATTTCCCTCAGGGGGTAATTGAATGATTTTTCAATACTTTTCCACAGTATCTTTTTGAGTTCATTATGTCCAGCCTCACATTTTCCTCATTTTGAAAAAAAAAGACTAAATTTATATTTACTGTTCTCCAGCCCTCCAGCCTTAACGGACACCTCTGTCTCCTTTCAAATTCTCTAACTAATTGCAAGTGATTCACAGTCACTTTTGCTACTTTCTTTAAAAATTTTGGCTGAAATCCATCCCATTTACTGTCTTGAATGCCTCCCATTTTTCTAACTATTCTGCAACCTGTTTGCTGGCCTGAGCTGCTTTATTATGGTTTGTGTTACATGCATGGTTGCTATTAATCTTCTTGTCCAAGGGCACATACCAAAAAGGCAGTAAATCTTTTGACATTATTAGTATTATTCATTATTTATTCACTCTTCCTCTTAAATAATTGATCCGTATTTCCCTCAGTTTACACCTAATGATGGGTAACGTGCTTTTGTTTCATGTTGCTCTCTTTGTGTAAATCTCAAGCCGTATCTTCTCTGCATTTCCTGCCTACAGTTTTTTGCTGTTTATTTAGAATCTCTCTCATCCATGTGTTCAGCCTTCTGTATTTTGTGCAGTTCTGTGTTGTAAACTGATAGCTCTTTCACAATATTGTCTATTTTGAAAGCCGAACAATACAGAAGATAATATTCAAGACATCACAAAGATGCTATGGGGTCTTCTGCCTTACTTATTATGTCCTCCCCATGTAACATTGCCACTGCCTGTGAAACTGCCTATTTAAAAGCCACAAGTCCTGTGACCTTTTTTCTTTTTGTATTCCCTTCATTCACCTCATTATTTCTCTGCATTGTAGTGATGAGTCACTTTGGACTCACACCTCTCTCTCTCAGACTTTTGCTCCTTTTGCTGGGGTCTCAAGAAATTCTATTACAGAAAGATCTGTAGCTATGTTTGTTCCTCATAAAAAAGAAAGAAAAGGTAGAGATATTAATGCATTCATTAATACAAATATATAGAAACAGAAAACCCACCAGACTGATGTAAGTTACTCAGTCAACCTATTTTTCTGTGTGAATGAGTTTTGATTTGGCTCACTAATTCATAATGATTTTTGTAATATTTTTTAATATTGCCTGTGGACTACTTATGAGTCGTTTACTCAGACTCTATCTTCTTGTAATCTACTTGTCTCTTGTAAGCCTTCAGTTACATGCTTGCTTGATTCTCAAATGCCTTTCAGGGCAGCCCTCGGAAGTTTCTTATGGATACACGTATTCATATTAGTTGTGGACCCATCACTTGCACTCCTGTCATTTTTTAACATGAAAAAAGTAGTATTGAAAAGTAGTATTTTTTTCCTCTGAATAATGAATAGATTAACAGTAAAGTTCATTGTTAAATAAAATCTTAGTGTTTAAGATTCAAAACAAATAACATGTATGCTTTTTTATCTACCTGCAGGCAGCATAATACTCAAGCTTCCCTAACATTTGTGAGGATTGTATAAGTGACCTCTGCCCAAGCACTTGAATTAAGTATTATACTTGATTACTTATTAAACTATCCCCACAATCTTCATTACCCTCACTACTTGAACTTATTGTGGTTCTGCATTACAGCACTTGCCTTTTAGAATCCAGTCTCTGTAATGCTGCCATAAAATTGTCTTATGTCCCTCATTGCTTTCATTTTTGAATCCCTTTAGTAGCTTCTTCTGCAATTCCAGTAGAGTTCAATTTTCTCGTATTCTGATCCATGACATTTCTCTGGGTTCATACATTCTCAGTTGCCTAAATCCAGCACCACTTAAATGTTCTCTTTGCTTTTGCTCTTTATATTTTCTTCTTGGAGCTCACTTGCATCTCTAGTAAACGTGCTTCCACTTTTCTCTTTGAAATACTTTTTTCACCAATTATAATATATTTGTCAAAAAAAGGAAATGAAAAAATTTCATAATCCTCTTTTATGTCAAAAATGCCTTCCTTGTAAATGAAATATCATATCAACAGGAATTTTGTTTAGATGCTTTATTTGTCACGTTAGTTTTTAAGATGTCAAATGACTGTAAATAATAGGAGGATACCTAAATTCTCAACAGAACACAAATGCTATTTTTCAGTTTAAACTTTCAAGATTATGATATAAATTCAGTTCCCATGTTTTTTCCTATCAAATGAACCAGATGTTTTCCTGTCAAATGAACCAGATGTTTTCCATGTATCTCCAACTTGCTGGTGCCAGAAGTCCACTGAGGAAAAGATTTTACAGGAGGAGGCAATGGTAGGCTCCTACACTGCATTGAATGAGTGAGTGGTTGGCTTAAAACTCTAACAATGTGCTGTGATTTTGGGCCAACCACCCAACAGCATAGCAATTGAGAGAAAGTTGGAAACAATTCATGTTATTAATTATTTTCCCACCAGAATTTAGGATTTATTAATTTTAGAGACAAAAAGCAGTATAGTTCCCTTTAAAGTGGGAATCCATGTTTTATGGCATTCCCTAGAGGCAACTGGTTAAAAATTCAGAGGGATAATTTTTGCCCTTTTTTTAAAGACAGCAGTAAATGGCTATTAGAGGTGACCTTACGATGAGGAGAAAGAATTATAACAGAAATTAAATAATTGTTGTTACTTGCTATTACCTAGCTTTGTTTTGAGCTATGTGAGGAAGTTTCATTTGTTAACAATAAATTATTCTCCCCCTTGCAGAAACTTTTAGTTACGTAACTTGTAGTCTGATCCAGGTCGCAGGAAAGTAAATTACAATTCTCCCGTAGAGGGCAATAACAGCAGGATACACCCAGTAATTCATACAACAGTCTGAGAACAGACCCAGAGGGGAAAAGAAATGGAGAAAAGTACTTTTTAAAAAACTTTTGTTTGTTTACATCTGACTCTAATGCTTTTTTAAAACAAATACAGAGGTTGGCGAAGGTAATGGAACACGTGGAAAAATTTCTGGGTAGGCCATACATTCTCAAGGGCAAAGACAATGCAAGGTTATCACTAATAGTCTTTATATGTGAGTTTAGTAATTAACAGTCTCCTGTGAGATCTGGGAGACAAGAATTCACAAAAGAGGAAAGTAGAAAGGCAGCTGAAATGCTCTTGTGATACTTTGAGCTGGTGTACCTAGATTCAGTACAAGGCTGTGTAGATACTCTATGGCTGGCAATCACAAAGAAAAAATAACTGGTAATTTAACTAGGCTGGAACCTTGTGCTTGATTTCAATTTACTTTTTCTGATCCCACCTCAGAATTTGTATTTGGGGGATTTGGAATGCATGATAATAGGAAGAAGTCAAAGAATATGTGTTCTGCCCATTTACAGCAAAGTCCCTCAATTGCCAAAATCTAGAAACTGACTTTTCAGTAGCTCTCTCTACCTTTCTTCACATTTGAAAAGATTTGCTTCATGAGCCAGTAGTTTTTCCAACTAAAACCTGGCAAACTTGAGGATAATTCTTCTTGGCATTTCCTTCTTTGCCTATTACTTGAGTAAAACCACTACAAAATGTTAAGCTATGTGCATTTAAATTTAGGTGCTTTTCTAAGACCAACATACATTTCAATTGTAGAAAAATTCATATCAATTCAGTTATAGAAGAGATGAATGTGGCTGACAATAATTCCATAGAGATTTAGACAAAGTTGAAGATGCTTATTCCGCTTTAACTGCCCAAATATAATTGATTTAGATATCAGTTTTTACAGCCATAAAAATAACAGTGGTTTGATATTGTTAAAGATCTCAGGATTCTTGTTACATTTCATCAAATAGTCAGATATTCTCCATTCAAATTCATGGGGAAGCCTGCACATGCATACCCAAGAAATTAATAGATGTTTCCTAACATTGAACATTTCTTTTGCCTAAGATCCTGTATAACAATGCTCACAGAATTCCAGAAAATCATTTACCTGATCTACTTTCCTCAAGTTTTAGGTCAATCTTGACATGTGTTTGTTCCTGGAAATACTTAGAAATGAACTAGTGACCAATGTCTCTATGGTTACACAGGAATTCTGAATGCTTCTCTAGTATGTTTTGCTCAGGAATCAAAAGAAATGGCTTTTTGTTTTATTCATAAGAACTTCTCCATTTCAGCACTTTGGTAATTGAATTGGATATTCAGCCTCAGAGGGAATATCCAAAAGGATCGTCTGTTCCTGTGTAAAAATAAAAAGCACCCAAGATCTCTTTTTAAAAACTCAGTTGTAAGTTTTCTTTGATTTAAATTGCTACTGAAATGTTTCCCTGTTACAATCTCTATGTAACTGTGCTAAGAGCATTTAGTATAACAGGATAGATTTCAATTTCTAGAAACATAAATTTACCATTTATTTAGCATAGTGCTTAGAGAACCTTTAGCAGCATTTCAAGTTTCAAAACTGTCCACTCTGGAAATATTTGCACAGTTTTATTGAATGCAAAACATGTAATCTGGTCTTCCTCTTCCAAATTGCTTAGCCTTGTATCAGAAGATTCTTAGATAGATTACTCTAGTTCAACTACCTGCAGAGACCATTCTAAAAAAAAATATCCAAAGCAAAAAGAAGTATTATTTTAAAATAAGATGTCTTTTATCTTCAGCATTTGAATTAGCAGTTGCTTATGTTATTTTAAAAAGCAATACTCTTATCAATGTCAGGAAGGCTGATGTTTTGGAGTTCTCTCTCATGTATTGTGTGAGCCCACAGCAAAATGTTTCATTTTCAGAAACTTCTCCCTACCCACAGATAGAGCCTTGCTATGTTGTTCATTGAATAAAACATTATTTTCTTTCAGTAACTCCTTTCTGACTTTTACCTTGAAACTCAGGTGTATTTGCAATCACATTATTTATAAGATGTCTGGAGAAAGGACAGGTGTTTTAGTTACGTGGGCAGTGTTGAAACGGAAGCTCTGAGAGTTTCCTATATTTTTTTCACATGTACATGTACTTTTTGAAAAACATCTCAGCTTTGCTGCAGATACTGCAACAGGGATATTTGTAAGAACTTTTTGTCATCCTGCATCAGTAAATTTATGGTAGATTCAGTGAGACATATCAATGAAGCTAAAAACAGAGCATTTGCTGTATCAAAGAATAGAGTGGATCTTACTACTTGATCATCTGCTTTGAAACATCCAAGTACTGGGATATCACCAAACAACTGAAATCAGCCTTGGTTTTATCTCTGAAATAGACATAGCTTTAAAGCAATGGAATTGTAAAAAATACTTGGAATTATTTTGAAGGATGTACAAGATTTGAAACTTTTTAGGATATAATATCAATAATTTTTACAGGAATAGGAAGTTGGTTACACTAATGTTTCTTCTTTTTTATTAAAATAAAATTAGTAAACTAGGATTTCATATAACCAAGGAATTATGGTTAAAGCTCAGCTGTCAAATGAGTTTCACTGTAAAATCAGAAACATTATCAAGTACTATTTGATTTTCTTTCCCCCTTCATATTTCCTATTTTTCCATCTACTACAGAAATATTTGATGGCTCATTAATTTGCAGGGTGAAAAAAATTTATCTATATAAGTAGGCAGTTAAAGACAATATATAGTTGAGGTTTCCAAATCTTATGAAGCATATTCATCTGAAAGCAGGGGTAAAATAATCTAAACATGGTGTATTTGGTGATTTGGATAACTTTAGCTACATTTACACATTAAAGCTACATTACAGTGAATACTTGCTGTAAAGACAATTTTAAATAACTTTTGGAGCATGATTTTTAGTTTACCTAGCTAAGATGGTAGTAAGTTCTGAGGATCATACTTGAAACATTTTATAGGAATCAGTGTTTCGGCAAAATCTGCAAAATTCAATTCAGTTCAAAGTTCCACTGATATGTTTGGATTGAAGATATGGGCTTACTCTATTGATTTAATGTGCTAACTTCAGAAATTATGCTCTGAATTGAGATTTTATTTTCAAATACACTTAATACTTGAGAGAATTTTAATCTGGGGATTTCGCCTAAAGTCCTAAACCGTCTTAAAGAATAGCTGAAAATACAGTCAACATTGCTAGTTCTAATAAATAAAATTTCTCAAAAAACCAATTATTTTTTTCCTTATGCTGACATGATGCCAAATGCAGAGCTCCACTCTTTTCATTCTTCTAGTCATTATTGCTGACAATTTTGTTACAGAAGCATGCTGTAGATGCACTTGAAAGACATCTTTTTTGCTTTGCTCTATAGTCAGGGCAAATGCCTAACTCTCAAGATCACATCGAAAAAAATAATGGCTGGCTCTTCCAGAAGCATTGTTTGGTTCAAGGCTAAAAGTCTTTTTATTCAATGTCTAGTTTCTTATAAACAGGAAATAGAAGCCAGTTTCATAAAATGTGTTTGGTATTTATTTCTCTCAATAATCTAATGTTTCTTACCTTTTAAAACTGTTATGTACACAATGATAATAAATCAAGGAAAATTATAGTGCCACACAGAAAAAATAATTTAGGTGACTGTGATTTATTCATTCTGTTCATGACCCAAATACATATCACAATCTGTTAAAACTTAAATGAGTTTAGAAAAAACCCTCCATAGAAGAATGAAGGGTGTGAAAGGTGAAGAAATTCTTAGAAATTTTTTGCATTTTGCTTAAAACAAGAATTCTTACAATCTTCTACTGTGCAGATATGTCTCCTTCGTGCCTAATATAGAATACTGTTTTGAAATATGCTTTAGGATGACTGTAATTTTACACACAGAAACAGTTTGACTCCAGCAGACTTCCCTGCTCGATTTGCTCATTTGTAATGTCATCCTTCCCAATCATGCTTGTCTCTTTTGATATATTGCCTCTCATGAAAACTGTGAGCCCTGTAAATGTCTCTATAATGACTAGCTCACTGAAGCCCTGGTCGTTGATGGCAGCTACCATAATGCAAATAATAAATAATAATAGCGTCTGTACATAGCTACAGCAAAGCCAGTGAAGCAATACATGTTCCTGGATATATAGGGATTCTAATGATATACTGGGTCAGAGTCGGATCTTTTCCCTGTGTTACATGGCACTATGTCAAAGCAGGAGCTGGAGCTCAACTTCTGCAATCAGATCAATATTTGAATATTTACGGAGCAGAGTGATTCTTTGTGAGCCTCCTGATCCACTCTTCCGTATTTATTGAGTGAAATACTTTTGTCCTTTGTGGTCTCTATACTTCAGTGGTGTTACATACATGTTATCTTCTCTCTTTCCTATAAATTAATTATAGAGCAATGGCAGAAGGCACCTTCTAAATAATGTATTCTGAACTTCTAACTGTATATCCTTAACTCCTATTCTTATTTCAATTTTATTTAAATACCATAACCTGAAATTCATATGCCAGAAAATAGTTTGAAGAGGACTGAATGAAATTTCAAGCAATGCCTGTCAACGTTACTTAGAGGTTTGACCCTGCAGATTCTGAACTCTTTACACAGTCATTAGAATAATTGTAATGAAATTTTCAAGATGCAATGATTGAAAGATTGTGGTCTTAACTGTTTTGAGTATGTGCTTCATTAGGCTAAAAGTCTAAGCTGTTAGCATTGAGATGCCTCAACTGTAGTCATGTTCCATGTATTTGTATTCAGGAGTGCAGTGCCTTGGTAAAACTTCATTGTGTAGTCACATCTCACCAGATGTCTTTATCATGTATGTTTCTGTGGAATGTTATGGTATTTAATAGAAACTGCCCTTGTTTTCAAGCTACCCTAGAAATAGAAAGAAGTAATTAAATTTAATAGGAACTGCAGTCTCTAAACAAAGATACATGATATGTGTCTGCCCATGTACTGCATAGTTAAAGGAAACACTAACATAACAGTAGAATTAGAAAAGCAGTTCTTTAATTTCAAAGGCTGGATTGCCAGCAGTGAACTAGAAAAGGAAGTGTTTTCGATACAAGACTTTTTGTATGCACTGGTTCCCTACATCAGACATACTAATTTACATTTTGGAATCATTTTCTGTTCTGATTACTTGCTCTTGCTGAGCAGTGGGAAAAAAAAGTCAGATTAAAAAGTACAGTAATAGAGCTATCTTGCCAAACTCATTGCATTCAGACAACTGCAAGGCTTCCTCCCCTCACAGTAATTTGACTGAGAATATACCCACTGTGTTGAGATTTATGCACTGGGAATGGAGCACAGAATTATTCCAACAACTTGCCAAAATTTTTAAAGCACAAGATTTTCAAGTCTAAAGCAGTATTACTGTTGCTTAAACGCCATTTGTAGGCAATAAGAAAACTACTGCTAATGTATTTGGTTTCAGTACTTTCACTCTACAGCAAGTGTGTTAACATATAAAACAACAGTGACTGGTCCTCTGGGAAATTCCAGTACAGCGGAGCCGCTATTTCTGGAAAGCTATTTTTATATATGGAACACTACTGGGCTGTGTAATATTTTGCTATTAGGTGAACACATCGAAAAAATTTAATTGGCATGTGATTTCAGCTGTCTTCTCAGGGGAATAGTAGTAACTTTATGTACTGACTCAGTTAACTGTACCTGTAGAACTGCTCTTAAAGGAAAACTGGTGGCTTGGATCTTTGGAAGAAAGACTAATGACTAATTTTCCAGCACACAAAACCCTAGAGAAACTCCTGAGTACCCTTTAAATGGTGTATCTTCCATTAACTAATTTGTAAATTTAACTTAAGGAATTTTTACAAAGAAGACTCTATTTTCCACCACGTTGTGGGCTGTGAATGGCTAGAATTGCCTTGATACAAAAACTGGGCCATCATGAAACGAAGTTGTTCTTGCACGCCACTGGTGTGGTAGACCTATGTGGTAGCTGTGCCGAGGGGTTCCTTTTGCTGTGCTGAAGTGCTTCTGCCCTTTGGACAGCAGAAGAGGACCTACTCCTTCCCTTCTAGGGCAGCAACTGAGCTAGACATGTGTGAAAGGGATGCAGTTAATCTATTACTTCTGTCCTAAAAGTGCGCGTGAAAGATGTTTGGGGTTAACTGTACACCTGATCAAAAATCTGCTGAAAGCCCTTAGATTAAGTCAAGCTTGGGCTGACTTGCAAGGTTGGCATTTTACTTGTTTTTTGGTCAAGACATTTTTTCATGTTGAACACAAAAGGTAGGCAAGACACGATTCTTTGTTCTTCAACTCAAATGAATAGGATCTAGGATCCAGGTGGATGGTGATTCCGACAGCTTTCGGGACAAAAAGTGTTCTACATAGATAAAACACTCCTTTAGATCAGATACCTTTTATCTGCAGCCATTACATTTCATGAAATGTTATGATTCAGTGAACTGCTGAAGCTATTTTTTCATCTACCATGCCAGGCAGCCATGCTATTTGTCTTTATTAGGACTTTCCACACCCGAAGTAGGGTGGCCATTTACTCATTGTAGTGCTAATTATACTCTGTTGTGATAGCTAGTCCCTCCTTGCCTCCATTTTCTTCTTTTTCTTCATACAAAATGCAAATTTCTCTCAAAGTGAAAAATTATTATAAATTGAGATGTGTGCCTTTTTTCTTTTTTCCCAAGATCTAGGCAAATAAAAAGTATGCCCTTCCCAAATTCAGCCACCTCTTCTTAGGTGATCCCTGCTGCTTATATATTTTCAGGTCTTTATGCAGGTATTTAAGCTCCCTCCCTTTAAATGGTGGCTGCTTGTGCTGCGCCTCTTATTACGGCATTGCCTTGCTAAGCCCTAATATTTCATTGCTTCCCTATGCTTATTCTGCCTGCTTGTCACCTTTCCTCAGCCCTGTTAGATTTTTCTTTCCAATTTTTCAAGGCTTTTTGCTTCATTCTGTAAGTGTTTACACTGGACTATGTACATTAAACTCCCACATACTTCCAGAATAGGTGGAATGTACACTTAATATTCTAATGCAAGAATTTTAATCCAGTGATGGAGGTAAATCTGAGCATGTTAATTCTTAAAAGACTCAGATGAAGCCAAGCTGGACACAACTGGAGGAAATTCTGGGCAGGAGCTCTCAGCTGGACGGAGAGAGTAGATTCCAAAGCAGTGTTTTAATTGCCACTAATAACAGCAGTGCTCAGTGGTGGAAACATGGATTTCTTTCTGTAACTTGTTCCCATCATCTACTCATTATCATGACAGCTGATCAAGCTGGGATCTTAGAGGCAGTGGTTGAACCAAGCTATGAGCCTTCGTCCTTGGCCAGAGTGCTAGAGGTGACAGAAAAACAGAGATGGCACAGGAGCAGAAGAGCTGCTGGTAACAATCTGAGCTCACTTCCTTCATGTCCATGCCAAGCCTGTTATGTGCTGCTGTCTGGCTTGAAATAAAACAGGAAGGAAACCGTGTCCTGCTGCCTCATAACTGTAAAGCATCCATGACTCAGATCAGTTTCTGTAGTACCCTGAATGGTGATCTGCTCCCTTTGGATGTAACTGGCGGGCAGGAGCCCCACAGTGAATGCTGCCCCTGCGCCTCAGCACTGCCTGCTTTTTGTGTGTTCGGGGCAGGCTCTGGGGATATCATTTGGGAACTTGGAGAACAGGACTCACTATCTCTTTGAGAGGCCTCCTGCATTTGAGAATATTTTTTGTGTTGCCTGGGGGAACCACTGCATGAAAGACGTGGCTACCCATAGATAAAGAGCAGGCTCCATTTCATCTATTAGCTGGCTACAGAGTAGAGTCTAGTATACACTTTCTTTATTCCCTTGGGAAGAGATGGAGGGTTCTGGTGGTCACTGTTTGAGACTCTGAGGGATCTTGATGACCCATCATAGTGGAGTCCCTTCTGGAGTTGCCCCAGGTTATTCACCCTGCATGTCTTAAGCACCTCTCTATTTTCCTGCAATGGAAACAATCATCTTGGGAAGTGGACATCACATGTCCTTCCAGTGACTAAAGAACAACATAACTGCCTAGCTGAGCTAGGCAAATAACTTTAATATGCTTTTAAGTGTATCTAGTTTTGATTTTTCCTCTTCTCTCTTTTTTTTTTTTCTTTTTCTTCCTTTTCTTTCCTTTTCTTGCTCCCACTCCCTTCCAAATTGGCCTTTTCAGCAGAGAGATAAGCCCAGGAGTACTCTGGTTACAGCTGTTGAAACCTACCCCTTATCTACCTCTCCTCTGGGAACACTTAAGAAAGGTCAGATCTCCCAGTTTCTATAACACTGGACAGAAACTTCAGGGATTAATTAAAATGAAAGAAGTGAAAATCTATCTGTCCCCAAGTCTTTTTATCCTTATCACCTTTCTTTGAGAAAACTAGAGACCTTTGAGAAAAAATCCCGCTTATATGTTTTGAGAGGCAAGGGAAAAAGCCCAAGATTGCTATTGGAAGCAGACTTGATTTATGCTTTCTTCAAATTAGGAGTTTCCACAGTCTTTCTTCCTTCCATCTCATTTGTCCTAAAATTTAGTGGGAATATTAAACATTAGGCTGTGAAATTTTGCAGATGAAACCGGGATGCTCTCTGAACAAAGGGTTACTAAGAATATCAACTAGTTTTATACATGTAGAACTCAACTGAGAATGCTCTTGCCATGTATTAATGCTATGATAACACTGGAGAAACACTGTACATTTGATGTGCCTTGGTGTTTGCAAGGTATCATGTTAAAGTGAAAGTTTTTATATTTAAGAAAATACTTTTTTCCATGGCACACTAACTTTTTTGCCTCAGCAGTTTGGTTTGGGTTTTTTTTGCAATAGAAGTATGTAAAATTGTTTTCATGTATTGAGGTATATTTCAACATATATTAACCAAACATATGCTTTGGAGATTTTTCAGTTTGTTTATTGAATTTGAAACAGTAAACATAGAATTTCAATAAAGTATATAGAAAAAAGCACTTTAAAGGTTAACTAATAAACAACAAGTTTAAAATAATAAAAGAGAATAATTTAAAGTAGATCTTTTACATTTTGCTTTGATACTCCACAGAATGCAAACTCTTCCTTTCCTGACATGGTATTATGACTGCACTTTTCACGAATGTCAGAAATAATTTGAATTTCAGCTCCTGTTCTTTTTATGCATGTATTAATATTCTTGGATTTAAAGGCTTGTCAATAGAGTTAATGCCATCAAATAATAAGGCTGCATCTAGCTTTTGCCAATCAGAGCCAAGAGCTTTCTTCTCTGCTCAAGTTGAAATCTCTTTGCTATCTCTTATTAACTTCTATTAGTCTCATTATTAAGCCTTTAGTATTACCTAAATATTTGAAGTTATAAGAAAAAATGCCTTAAGATCTGAATAAAGTTTTGGATCTGAGTTCCACAGATGAGAACTATGCTAAACTGGCTCAGACTTACTGTCGTGAGTCTCTCTAGAGAAGGAGGTAAAAGAATAAGCCATAAGCAGTTGAACAAAACCAGTAGGGTGCCTTTCCTTCTGGCTTCTCTATTGTAGAGAGATCTTGCAGCAAATTCTTCAGGCATATGGAAAGCATAAAAATTAATTCTTAGGAGGCTGTGGGTCAAAGTGCTGACTAAAATTCTAGATTCTTAAAGATGTTAGATACCAGAAAGTCATACCGTTTTATGCCTGAAATGACTGAGTATTTTGAGTGGCTTGGTACAAATGTTCTGTGGAGTACACATTCAAATTAGGTGAGATTATGTTGATTTGGTTGAATTTGTAAATTTACAAGTAAAAATGATAAACTGTGTCTGAGCTACTGCAAGATTACCCACTAAGAAGTTTCCATCAGGTTATATAAATTAGCTGTCTAACTATCTTTAATTGCAGAGATATAACTATTGTTTATAAGAATAAACTTCATTTTTGCTAAAAAATTTGCACTGGGTCAGCAGCTGTGTTGATTTCTTGGCAAAAAATTACTGTATCAACTCCTTGATGTATTTTTAAATGCTATTTCTGGTGTTTTTTGTCAGTTTTGATGAAGAGTTTCATAGAACTCGCCTGAAATGATACATTGTTTTCCAGAATTTCTCGGATTCATCCAAAACAATTTATTAGACTTTTCCCAGCACACATCAACGTTAAGTTTAAGAACACAGAAACAACCTCAAGCTTTATTTATTTCTAAAGACCATATGATATTGGAGGGGTAGAACTAAGTAAATATGAATTGAAGTTGCAATACATTTTATACAACTTTCCTACAAGGTAAATGTCTGGGCCCAGATCCACTCCTGTGGGCACAAGGAGATACAAACTATTGCCTAATATTTATGCTACTGCATCATTCAGGTGTCTTGAGCCTGCTCAGGACCTGGAAGGTCACTTATGACAAAAGTTAGTCCTTGCCAATAAAAATCGTAGAATCATAGAATGGCCTGGGTACAAAGGAACCTTAAAGATCATCTAGTCCCAATTCCTCTTTCACTAGACCAGACTAGGTTGCTCTGAGCCCCGTCCAGTCTGGCCTTGGACACCTCCAGGGATGGGGCATCCACAGCTTCCCTAGGCAACACATTCCAGTGCCTCACCACCCTCCCAGTAAATAATAGCTTCCTAATATAGCTCTTATAATATCTAATCTAAACCTACTCTCTTTCAGTTTGAAGCCATTCTCTCTTTTTCTTGTAAAAAGTCTCTCCTCGTCTTTCTTGTAGTCTCCCTTCCAGAGACTGCAGGAAGGCCACAATTGGGTCATCTTGGAGCCTTCTGTTTTCCAAGCTGAACAAACCCGAGAAGGCAAGACCAAAAACCAAACCAAACCAAACCAACCAACCAACCAAAAAAATAAAAAGAAGTTGAAAACTCTCTAAAGTCTGGTATACACTTGAAAAAATTTACTTGATATGAAGTATGTGCTTTTTTTTTTTTTAATTGCCGTGCGTTGCTGCCACCTGATTAGGAAGAGACAATGGTAATCTTGTAGGACAGTTCAGGGAGACTGCACTGGCCATGACAGGTGCTCTGGGAGAAGGGAAGCTGTGTTGAGCACCTGCTGGCCTTACACAGGCAGATAACATCACAGGGCTGATCCCAAAGCCTTGTGTCTGGGTAAGAAGCTTAAAACTGGGAAATATTTGGTGTTTTGTTTTCTATTTCATGAGTAGATAGTAGTTTTGCTCCAAGAAAAAAGAATCTCATCAATTGTCCCAGTGTTCTTCCATGGTCAGAAATAATTTAATAGTTATCATTACATCCTGATTTATTAACCTCATCCTCACAGAATCCAGCCCACCTCTAACACATTAGAGACCGGATTTTCTCATACTGAAGCTCTTTTTTTCTGATCTTGTGAGGTTGTATTTTTCAAGGAGTAGCCAAGTTCCATGTGTAATGTGTCTTTCAAACAATGCCTCTGAGACTATGAGTTTCAAAGATATCCTTTCTTATAAAGCACTCAAACTCTCTCTATGGACTTCATCTGGATCTCTCAAGAGATGTGCATTTGCCTTTCCAGAGTAGAGTCAAAGTAAGGCAAATCTCTGGCTTTACAGAAATTTACAGTTATACTGCTTGTCCCTATCAGCACCTTTGCTATGTCACACTTTAAATTTTGTTAGAAATAAGTTATATGATTGCATTCTCACCTTTATTGCTCCTGAATTTTCTCATGTTTTATTTAGAGATATCAGTCTATGTGAAAGCCATGTTCTGTTTCCTTATAGAAACACATATTTGAAATAAGAACTTCTCCAGAGTCTTCTAGACCAAAGCAATGTTAGTAGTAAACAGACAAGAAGACACTTTGTCAGTGTCTTATTTTTAGGTTTTACTTTTTACGTCTGTAAAAAGTTTTCTTTGGTTGCAGATGAATGAGAAAAAGAGGCATTGACTGTGGTTTAAAGCTGGAACAGATTATACGACACGAGCTTTTAAAGAAGCAGAAGCTGCAAAATGAAAAGCAGATGTTTGGAGGAATGGCACATGCACCTCTGATTCACAAAGGATTTAATTTGTTGTAGTTCAGGTGGGGTCAAACTGCATTCAGGGAATTGTTTGAGATCTTGGCATTTTAGGAATATTGGCAATACAACACAGTTTTTTTTAATTCCTGTGTCCATGACCTGAAGAAGTTCAGATACAGCAAATATGTAGGTGTATCTGAACTGTATATTGCTGTTGCTACATAATGAATAGACAAAATAGACAAATAGACAAAAAAGACCTTTAACATCTGTGGAATTTATGCTTTTGTTGGGTTATTTTTTAAAACTCCTAACAAAACAGTGCATTTATCTACATCAACCAATGAAAAATGTTTGAGATTTTGAAGATCTTTTTTATTGTTAACACATGAAAATAAATTTTTTTTAAAAATGTGTGTTAAAATGGAATTCAGAATACACTCTATATGCAGCTAATTTTCAAAATCGCCTTTATGTGATTTGCAGAATTTTGAAAGTTTATCAAAATCTGAGAAATATTAGAATTAATTAGTTAATTAGAATTAACTTCTAAGAAGTCTAAATATTTCCCAAAAATCTGTACCATACCTGTCAATTTAAACTTGATCATCTACATTCAGGAAAAGTGTAGTGAAAGATAAAACAATGGGATTATTTCAAAATTAATTTCTTTGATATAAAATGATTTTTTTATAAATGCCTGACAGTTTATTATTGTTTCTTTACTATATATTTTTGCACATTTTCTGGCACAAAATTTATATTTGAGAAAGTATCACCAGCTGAGTGAGTAGTAAATGAGAGACAAAGCATGACATGGCAATGGAAAAAGAACAGTTGTGTTGAATTTCACTCCAGGATCTGTGAATCTTTGGGATTCTGAATTACCTTGGAATGCTGTGCAACAGCATATAGAAAATGTCCTCCTGTCAGGAAGGCTAACACTGTTGTACAAAGACCTGCACCTCTCTCAGACAGGCCTGGGGATCTGCAAACTGAAAAAGGTTGAGAAACACCCTTGGCTTTACAAGGGAAATCATCCTTTATTACCCTTTCTGAAGTTGTTTTAACCTCACTCTGGAAACAGTCTAGGAACTTTTATAAAAGTAACTACTATCACAATAGATTTTAGCTTTGAAGGACGTTCTAGTTTGTTAAAGAAAATAAGAGCTCACAGTGGTGGGGAAGGGAATTATTTTTGCTGTTTATTTCAGGTAGAAGAGGCCTTAAGGTGCACAATCAAGTAGGTGGGGATTTGGTGTGTGCTCATTTGTCATTTTGTGTGGGCTAGCTTTACTCTCTTAAATATTTATTACTTAATCCAAAAAAAGTAATAATAGTTATGCTGTAACGTTTCTCTGGCTGTGTTCCCTCTGCAGGGTAATTACTTGTGATGAGTGCTTGGGGGTATGCTGGTCCCAGCTTGAATCTTTGGCTGGAGAGAAAATGATGGAAATGGTTTTTACCTGTCTGACTTCCACACCCAGAGCTATTGTGGAAGTATTTAATTGACAGAAATAATGTAATAAGATTTCAAGTCTCAAACCCTTTAATTACAAGATTAATGGCTTTTGGGCTAGCAAAAATAACTGAAATGTCACTTCCAGTTGTTTGTACACTCATTCATTTATTCACTTGGCTAACTAACTTGAGCCAGGTACAGCGCTTCCAATAAAGCTAAAGTTGTAATTTCCTTTCTCTGTAGTTATAGTCCCTTTGAAAATGTACAGCGTAGGCTGGGAGTGATTCAGCTACCTCAAATACCTATATACAAAATGTTCTGTAGAAATACAAAACCTATATATCAAAAAGGAGAGCACTACTTCTTAACAAGTATATTTTCCAAAAGGTCGAAGTGGGACACAGAGGAAGAAAATGAAGGAATTCTGATCATTTCCAGCATGTGACAGGTGAGTCCCATTTTGGTCTCTGGTTTGACAAGGTCTGCAGGAAACCTTTCATGTTCATTGATGCTTTTTGAGCCCTCAGGCAAAACTACAATTAATGGGTGAAAATAAGAAATTTAAAGCCTTTGTATGAAGTAGTACCCTCCAGAGCTAAAGATGGGACATACTACTAATAATCTCTCACATTTCTGTTCACAGTGACCTGAATGATGAATATGCTGAATTGGTCATGCATTACACGGAAAGCACAATTGCTGTTTTTCAGGCTTCATATCTCTAGGCTATCCAGTTGTGGGGATAAGTTAACATTTTGCTCCCACTGAGGGGTGCTCCAATGCCACTAATGAGTGGGCTTATGCTTGTTTTAGAACAAGCAGGCCACCATTACTCAGGTGTAAGCCCAGAATGACACACAAATGCATCTGTTAAACAAAGTCCTTATTCATTCCAGTTCTTCATTTGTTCGTTGTGGCAGTGTGTATGTGACATAATTGGGATCCTGCATAGTAGGAGCAGAATCCCATCTGTCTGAAGCATCTATAATTGGTTGCTGTCACACAGTTTCAGAGAATTAGCTCATCTGAATGATAACCTTTTCTTTCATGGCTTAAAACTGTAGTAGGAAAATAAACAATAACTATGCTCTCTATCATATCTTGAATAACAGGTTTAAAAATTCAGCACTGAACAGAACATCTTCAGGATAATTTTTACCCAGGTGAAATATTAGCAGAGTTGGCAATACTCATTGTTGCATGCTTTTACAGTATATACCTCACCAAGGCATAGGAATACCAGAGTGAGTTTCCAGTGGACATATTTTATAGTATCCAAGTGTGCCAATGCACACTTCAGTGGCACTACTCTGAGGAGCAGCTGATAGCTGTGATAGCACAGCGGATAGGATTGGAGGGATCAATAGAGCATTTTAAGCATTAACCCTGGTCATGTTCAGTCCTGAATTCATACTGCATCCAGGATCATATGCAGGTATAGGCATTATGAAAGTCTTGCATATCCTGTGGAAAATGACTACCAGAGATGGTTGGGTGTCGCGGTCTTCCCGCCGAGAAGACACACACACACACACACACACAGGGTTTTCAGGAAGGAAAGCGAAGACCGTCTTTAATGACTTTAGCTTAGTTTTTATACACTTTTGCTAAGCATAGGAGCTTTGTAACAAAGACAGAGATTGGCTAACACATGAGAATCAATTAGTACACGATTAATAATTGGTAGGTTATTTCTAGCGCGGGGAGTAGGAATGGAATTCCATAACATTTCGTTATCGAAGCAGCTTCGGTGCCACAATGTCTGCAGCTTTAGTTTCTCAGGCATAACATGCAGCTTCTCTACGCTGTTTTTCTTAATTAGCACGCACAAGGACAACTTGCCCTTGAGCTCTCTCTCCTTAGGGTATCCTTTATAGTATGGTTGTAAAGTCAGGGATTCTGTAAGGGTCGCAACAGTTGGGGCAATCAAGTCTAGCACTATCTGTCTGGCCAGTCCTTAAGTGCAGTCTCTGTTGAAGAAATCAGGCCTTCTAAGGCATTACATACAACAAGAGTCACTGAGGTACATGGGATGCCCAAGTACCTCATGCTCTTCTTAGGACATTGGGAACCTGACTGAGTTACAGGTGTTTTATATCCCATGGGGAAACTGCTACACTGAGTTGTCTTTTGGATCTGCACTTACCAAGGTGCTGACGCTTTGTATCGTCCATGGACATTAACCACATGCAGGTCTACTGCCAAGCGCCTGTCAGGGACTTATACTGTAACAGGTGTTAGAGTATAACACTGCACAACTAATCTTGGCAAACATCTCAGGGCTGAGTACTTGTTATTTTCTTGAGGTTGTAGGTAAGGTTTTGTACTGTTCTGTGAGGGAGAATAATGTGTTGTGTGTAGAGTGTTTCATTATCAGGTGGAGGCAGAAGAAAATTCCTTCTGGGGACTTAGAAGCTGTTGCTGTGCGGAAACATGCTGTGTGAACAACATGCTGTGACCAACACATTAACTTGACATTTTCCTGCTATTGGGGTAAGACATTTATGAGAAAATACATATTTTTGTTAAAAGCATAGCTGCTTCATTCCTAAGCAATTTCAAAACTAATAGGTTTTATACTACCTTGGTACTGGTTGGGCTTTTGTATTTCTGGTAATAGGGATGGTTTTATTCTGATCCATTATTACCATTTCTGTTTTACCATTTTTGCTCCAGACATTTCTAGAAACTTTATTAGCAGACAAAGTTCATGTCTCAAATAACATAAAACCCTGGAGCAGAAACTGAAGTGGGGAAGTATAGCACACACTAGAGGGTGATGGCAGAAGGGAACTGGAGGGTAATTACAATAAAAGCGAGCAGTTGTTTAAGCTGGCTTTTTGCACAATGTGGTGATCTTGAACCATCTGGAAATTTGTTTTCATAAACAAATAACATCTGTTTCTCTTCGTTGTTGTATAATTTAACCTTTCATGGTGTTAAGGAAACTTCAGAGGTATTCCTCAACAAGTAGTTGCCTGATTTCTTCAAGGCACTCACCAGAAGTGAATATGCCTCAGGAAGGAGGATGTGAAGGAGCAATAGCCATACTAAGTTATTCCTGGAGAACATCCTTGATGACATTCAGATAACAAGGGCAAATATGCACAAATTGCAGCAGTTTCTGCAGGAACATGCCATGTTCTGATCAACATAATTTGATAAAGTTATTTGATATGCAGCATGGGCATGAATGAAGAAACATCTCATTGCTCTTAGCATAAGGATCTAGTCTGTGAGGAAGAGGCATCTAGCTTGTTATTAGTTCTCCTACTAAGGTCTACAAACTCATAGCATTGAAATCTGAATTTCACGCATTGTGTCTTTGGTAGCATGAACAGAGGTTGACTGGAATTGTGAGAATGCAGTTATGGTTAACTGGAGAAAAGCTGTTTCAATGACCTTCCTCTTCTGTTTCATGGATCTCCTTGAGCTACACTGTAGCTTGGTCACAGTCCCACCAAATGACAGTCCAATGCTGTGTTTCCAACACACTGTCTCCTGACTGGGCCTGAAGCACTGAGGGTCCCTTCTTGATGGTTCATGGAAACGATGCTCACCAAAAGAGTTTGCCAGAAAGTAATTGACAGGCAATATATCATCAGATCTACCACAGATTGCTCCAGGATGAAATTGCGTGTGTTAATTATTGTCATTTGAGAAGAACATTTGAAAATAGAAGCAAAAGGAAATTTAAAATTTTAGTGTATTTAACCTGTCCTGTAAGATTCACAAGAAAAGTTCAGATTGTTTTTAAGGGTGCCAGTTATAATATATTTGGATTGTTGATGATAGGTTAATGAAGCTTGCTATTTTGAAATGGAAAATAAGTTGATCTTTGTGTTCTGGTCAAATTTTGTATGCAAAATCCTAACTGATCATTCTGGAGAATGATATTCATATTCACCTCTGTGCCTTCATGTACGAATGTAACAATTACATCCTGCTCTTTTGTATAACTAGCATGTTTAATGCATCTCAAAAATGCCTTCTCATGCCAACAGGTCCTTCAGGAAAGGCAGTCTTCACATTTAAAAAGTCAAAAGCAATTTGTTTAAATGACCTGTAACCTAACAGGGTTCATGCTGATAGAAATCAGTGAGTCTGCTCTCCAGCTCACAAAGCCAACATCGAAGTTTGTTTTAGGAAAACATGGTTTGAGGACAATGCTTTAGTATGACTCATAATAGAGCAATGTGAAGATGTTTGACACTGTGGATGTGTATCCATTATGTGTGATTTCCTCTACGTGTGTTTGCATTAATAGAGACATTTTTCAAGTATTTTGTTTTTGCTTAAGCGACTGACCAAATATTCTATAATACTGGCAGACAAAATAGTCTATAATATTCTTTCAGTAGCTGGGAGAAGTCTCCCTATCACTCGTGCTTGTTCTTATGGAGGACTTCAACTTAACAGATATCTTCTGGAAATACAACACAACAGAGAGAAAACAGTTCAGGAGGTTTCTGGAATATGTGCAAGAGAGCTTCCTGACACAGCTGGTGAATGAGCCAAGGGAAGGTGCCCCTCTGAACCTGCTGTTTGTGAACAGAGAAGGACTGGTGGGTGATGTGGTGATCAGAAGCTGTCTTGTGCAGAGTGCACATTGCCTTTCTCTGGACATGCTGCAGCCCCTCAAAGTCTTTCTCATCATGAGGGGCCCAGAACTGGACACAGGATTTGACGTGCAGCCTCACCAGTGCTGAGTACAGGGGGAGAGCCACTTTGTTGTCCGGCTGGCCACACTATTGCAGACACAGGCCAGGATGCCACTGGGCTTCTTGGCCACCTGGGCACAAACTGGATCATGTTTGGCTGCTGCCAACCAGCATTCTCTGGTCCTTTTCCACTAGGCAGCTTTCCAGACACTCTGCCCCCAGCCTGCATCTCTGCATGAAGTTACTATAACCCAAGAGTCACATTGATTGGCCTTATTGAACCTTAGAAATTGGCCTTGGCCCATTGATCCAGCCTGTCCATATCCCTTCCTACCCCTCAGCAGATCAATGCTCCCTCCCAACTCAGTGTCATCTGCAAAGTGACTGAGGATGCCTTTGATCCCCTCATCCAGATAATTGAGAAATATATTAAACAGCACTGTAAGTAGATGGTCTAGCAAAATAAGTACTGTTAAACATAAGGAAAGTACTATAAATACACAAATGTATACTGCAATGACCTTGCCAGAAAACCAAGACAAGGTCAATGCTTTCCAGGTGACATATGGCACTTTTCTGCATAATGCCATTTCCTTGGAAAGGGAAACTTCAGATGGCTTGTGAGTGCCTGAACTGAAAACTGCTGCAGCCTGCTGAGCTCTGGTAAGTCCGTATGGCTATTGAGTGAAAAGGCACAGAGGAAGTCAGTTAAAAATGATGGGGTGGTAATTCCTGCTTGGAGAGACCAGGGTTGGAGGGAAGAAGGCTTTGTGGCATTTCTAATCAAGTAATGAAACCTCTCAGCTACCGCAGTTTTTACTCTGAGGCAAGGTGGGATCGTGGCTAAGGGGAAAAATTGTGTGAAATTGAGGGCCGGAGTAGGGAAGAGGTCGAAGTCATGGTTTTTTTATGGTTTCCTGCCCATTTCTCCTCATGGATGTGAAGGTAGGGAAAAGCCATGCTGATATGTGGGCATTGTAAGAGTGTATGTGGGTAGAGAGAGTGCAGCCACATGGTAGAAAAAGTTGACATTAAAACTCAGTGTTACATTCAGTGGTTTTTGTCTTACCCCAGTAGCTCAAGTGTAAACCTAGCCAAAATTATTGTGTTGGAAATCCCTTAAAACAGCTCTGAAACTAATAGAGTATGTCAATTTATTGAGTAGAACTGCCCTATTCCTGTATGAGTTTCCATTCAACAGAGTGTTACAAGATATAGAATTTATATTTTTCACCCCAGATCATTTAGATACTTTTCCTTTAGCATTAAACATTTTTAATTCATAAGATTTGTCTTAATGTTGGGTTTTTTTTTTTAAGTACAAGGAAAATCTAAGCATCAGATTACTTAGCTGAAGGTAATACCTGAAATAAACTGTACTGGTAGGAATAAAGGCCCGATTTCATTCTCCTTGGACATTTTTCTTATGGATTTTCAAATGTTTCTGTTAGCAGAATTTAGTTCACTTTACCCTCATGAGAAATATATTAAAAATACTATAAAGTGGGCAGAGAGTGAATTTTTTTTTTTAATCTGGTAATTCAATGTGACTGTCAAACAAGACATAGTGCAGAAAAAGGAGAAAATAAATATATCTGAAGTGATCATTTTACTTATTTAAGCACGGGTTTTCAGGTCAGATACCAAATGAATGAAAAACATTTCACTTTGTTTAGGAAGGATTTAGTTTTAAGCCAAGATATGAAGCGATTTAAAGTTTATTTCCCTCAAATTTGCAAATAACATCAAGAGGGTCAGGATTCCTATATGGGTTTTTTTCCTCATTGTCTTTATAAAAAATTATTTTTATTTTATATATATATATATATAGACACAATTTGGAACAAGACATGAAAAGTTCTATAAAATCTCAGTCATAATATTTACTGACTTCACAGCATTATAGTGATGTTCAATTAATGAATATTTGCAAATCACAACAATATACTCATACTCTGCTTTCCTCTCTGTAGCTTGATTTCTAGGTGAATTACAGCTGCTAAATATCATATGTATTATCATAAATCTGGTAATTTGTGCCACAAATTTACAGCTACCTTATTGTTTTTAAGAACTAATATAAAACAATAGAAAACCGTCCTATTATCAATAAACAGTTATATTCAACAGTTGTATTCAGCTAATATTCAACTCTTCAGTTCCCAGCAGAAGTGATGTTATGGCCAGAAATCTTTTGAGATTGCTCGGTTTTGAAAGATACCAGAAGTTATCAAACTGTTGAGTTGAATTTGGGGAGTATTTTTTTTTTATACAAAGCCTGTATCCTGGTGACTGATACAGAATTAAGCTTCATGGTGTTTAAGACTGAGAGAGGCTATCTAATCTCCTGAATATCACAGGCCATTAAGTATCAGACAGTGATGCTGCATTGAGACCCTTATTTTGACTGAAACGTTTCTTTCAGCCTAGTCCTGACTTGAAAATCTCAATATGGTGAGAATCTATAATTTTCATCTGTCATATGTTCCAGTACCTATTCACTCTCACTGTTAAAAATGTGTGCTTATTTTCTAATTTAAATTTCCTGGCTTCTGTTTCCAGACACATGGTCCTAGTTATGTATTCCTCTGCTTGATTAAAGTCCCCTTTTGTACATGAGTATTTTTTGCTCATGAAAGCATTTATACACCTTAATCTAGTCACATCCCAGTCTTCTTTTCTGATAAGATAAAGAGACCAAGCTAGAAGAAAGACATTTTCACGAGTTCTTAAAGGATTTTTGTGTTTCCCTTCTGCTCACAGACTACTTTTAAAAGACTCCTTTTTAAAATGTGAATACTGGAGCTCTATGATGGCGAGTGAAGTTCCCCTGGGGGTGCAGTTTCAGACAGCCTAAAATTAGGTTTACACTTTGGCTTGTCTGCTCCATAATTATCCTCCATTCTTCATAAAGAAGCTTAGACAAGCAGGTCAGGTATCCCCAGGACTGAAGTTAATTCTTGTGATTACTTCCCTCCACTCCTCCACTGCTGGCCTTTCTTTACTTCTTTTCACCACAGCATCTCCCTAGGTGCTTGACTCCTTGGCCTCCCAAGTCCCTCATGGGAACCAAGTTTAAGTCAGTCTAAAACTTTACACATACTAGATATTCTTGGTGATTCAGAGCTGTCATATTGGAAATGAAGAGGGAGAGACATAACAAGTACCTTAGTTTTAGTTGGGATACTTATTTTTGTTCCTAGTGGCTGGTGCAGGGGTATGTTTTGTATTTAGGATGACAATAATGTTGATAACACACCGATGTTTTAGCTGTTACTGAGCAGGGCTTACTCTGGTTCAAAGTCTTTTCAACTTCTCATGCTTCCCTGCCAGAGAGGAGGCTCAGGGTGCACCAGGAGATGGGAGGGTACATGTCCAGGACAGCTGACCCCAATGGACACAAGGTATATTCCATACCATAATCAACACCCTACTGAGCAATAAAACTAAGGGCAATTGGCCAACAAGGTGGGGCAGCCCATTTCTCAGGGATGGGCTGGGCATCAGCCAGTGTGTGGTGAGCAATTGCATTGTGCATCACTTGGTTTGTATATTCTCTTATCATTAATATTATTTTCCTTTCCCTTTACTGTCTTCTTAAATTGTCTTTATCTCAACCCACAAGATTTACCTCTTTCCCTCTCGCACCCATCCCACTAGAGGGGACTGAGAGAATGGCTGTGTGATGTTTGGCTGCTGGCTGGGGTTAAACCACAGCAGTTCTTTTTGGTACCCAACATCGGGTTCAAAGGGTTGAGATAACAGATCCAACCAGAGAAGTGTTTAAAAAAAATTGTTTTACAAGTTCATTATATTAGTTTAATAGTTGCTGATCATAGTGTTGATTTATCTGCTCCCAGAGGAGTTGTGCTTGTTCTCAGGGTTATGTTATATAAGACCTTATTGCTGAATGTGTTCCCTGTTGTGCTGTTTATCATCCCTGGGGGCTGGATTAAGGTTATCATTTTGTTGTACTGTGTAACACTGGCTTATGATATAAAATTAGTGGTCGTGAGACTAATCTGGTATTTGTACTCAGCATTACTGTCATCTCTGTACTTTGGAAACCATCTCTCAGAAACTATTAATGATTGCACTCTTCACCTTTTTTCGTCAGAGAGCTGATCTGTGGGGGACACAAGAAGGAGCACTCCCCCACTACTTGACATTCCCTTTCTCCTCCAGGCTAGTTACAATAGCTCTTGAGAATTTTGAATCCTTGGGATGTTCAAACAAGCGTGTTCCTACTCCTGTGTCCTGAATGCATTTCAGGTCTTGTTTGAAGTTAAACAAATATTTAAGAATATCACCCAGAGATCTATCCCAAAGCTGGATAGTTTTGAGTGGCAGGATGTATGGATTAGTATGGAGAGCAGGCACCTCCAATGTTTTGGAACTTTACCCCTAAAAAAGTGCAGAATACAGAAAAACTGGTAAAATATTTGGAAAAAATATGCTGTGACTCTAACAATTCCAGAGAGAAACTAATCACTGCCACACGCTGGGGCCTGGCCCATGGAGATCCAGCCCTGCTCAGCACTCTTTAGGGGGAAAAGAAGGGTCTCTGGATCTGATGACAAAATGACAGACGCTGCAGCAACCACAATAAGGCACTGGGACTTCTCAATCCCCTGTGACAGGCACTGCATCTCCTCCAACCCTTTCAAGTATGAAGCTGAACCAGGGTACCAGCCCATGCTGGTAACAGCTGCCCCAATATACATGAGAAGAAATACTGGATGCAAAAGTGACCTTGTTTAATAAGGGAAGAAACTCCTACTAAAGAGGGAAGGAGGAAGAAAAAGATAAGGCAGGATTCTCCAAGTATCATCATGAGAACAGGAGGAGGAAGTGACAGAACTCATAAACAAGGCAGTAACCACCTGATCCCAATCCCCAAGAGAGCTATGAGATATGTGAAAAGATTTCAGCTTCATCCAGACCAGCACCTGATTCCTCCAATGCTAGGATAGCAGGACCAGTGGCCTGCAATTAGAGGATAGAAAAGCCAAGCAGCTGGGATCCTTTTCTAGGGAAGGCATTGACAAAGTGATTGGAAAAAAGGCACGAGACCTCAGCTTCTGGATGTGATTTCTTGTAGGAGGTAAGGGAAGGCTTCCCTTCCAGGAAGATGGTATGCCATTCAGGCAAATGGATCACCATTGATAAAGATATCCAGTACCTGAGGGAATTAGCCATGCTGGAGGTGATTTATGTGAGCAATGAGAAATTATTCAAAGATCCAGATGAAATCAAGTGTATGTCACCCGGGTGGTAGAATGTATGGAGCTCACCACTGTTATACACCAACTCATGGGCAGTAATGACCTGGAAAGAGGGAGAGAGACAAAGAGTGGATCAATTGGCTGTCCAATTCTCTCTTCCCCAGTGGGGCTGCATCTCAGCTATGGAGAAAATGTTCCAAGAGCTCCAGCAGTTCAGACAGGGTATGTTCTTGTCTGCACCTTTATGGACCAGTATCTCAGCTATCAGGAGTTAGAGCTCCTCTGCTCAAGAGAGAGGATATGGTATTTACACACCACAGACCATCCTGTGGCTTTACCTGAGTGACCACAGAGAAGACATGAGAAAATGGGATGGAAAATCTACTTCAACACCCTCACAGGTGTCTGATTTGCAGGAAAAACAACCACAAAATGGGGTTCTTCAGGAAAACTGCTGCTCCAGTTTCAAGCAGGTAGTTTCCCAAACAGAGTAGAAGATCCTACTTCTGATCTTAATAAAGAGAGTTCTGTTTTGTACATACAAAAAGTGAGTAATCAATATGATGATCAGGACTAGAGGGGCTCTGCCTCCAGCCAGGTGGAGGAAGGGGACGACAGAGTTTACTGGACTGTGTGATTTCGATGGCCTGGTACATCAGGCCAACAGGAGTGTAAGACTCTAATGGATACTGGTGCACAGTGTATCCTAACACCACCAAGCTATAGAGAAGAAGAACTCATTTGTATTTCTGGAATGACTGGAGTGTCCCAATAGCTAATTGTGTTGGAGGCCGAAGTGACCCTCACTGGGAATGAGTGGCAAAAGCCCCTCATTGTGCATCCTTGGCAGAGACTCCATGCATCCTTGGCAGAGGCTCAGTAGAGAGTGTTTCAAGGACCCAAAAGGTTGGGCTTTCTGTATGGATGATGGAGGAAATGATGCAGGTGTCTGCCTTGCCCAGTCTCTCAGAGGACCCTTGTGCTGTGGAGGTGCTGAAGGTCGAAGAACGACAGGTGCCGATCGCTACCACAGCAGTGTAGTGACAGCAATCTCTCACCAAACACGACTCCCATCCGTAAGCTGATGTGTTGACTGGAGAGCCAAGGAGTCATCAGCAAGACCTGCTCACTTTTTAACAATCCTACATGGCCAGTGCTAAGGTTTAATGGAGAATGGAGACTAACAGTGGACTATCGTGGCCTTAATGAAGTCACACCATCACTGAGTGCTGCCGTGCCCAACATGCTAAAGCTTCAGTAAGAACTGCAGTCGAAGGCTGCCACATGAAATGCCCCAAAAGTGAACAGGTATTGTTTTCTCAGTGTCTTTGGCAGCAGAGGGCAGCCCACAACAGAAGGTAAGACAATTACCCTATCTTTACATGCTAGTGATTTGCAGTAGTTTTTTCTTGCTCACTTCATGGACTTCTTTCACTGATGAGGGAAAAAAGACTTGAAAGGAAATAAATTAATTAACTTGACATTACTGAGTGTCTGATAACAAGGATAGACCTAAGCCTGCTGGATTACTTGAATGAACATCCCCACTGGACAAATGCCTTCCCCACTTACCTAAGGCAACCCTTTGATTTAAGTGGAGTTCTGGTGATATATATGAGATGTATGAGATTTGGTCCATTGATTTTTAGTGAGGCTAACAAGTACCTGAACAGATTTTAAATTGAGTTTTCAAGCTACACATTTTCACTAAGCTGGTAAGTCCCTGTAATGGATCCTAGTGAGGTGTCTAGCGATTTACAGAGAATGGGGACTTCCAAGTACAAAGAAGTGCAAGTCATGTGGGATGCTGCTAAAAATGTCATTTCAAGCTTCTATTGTGCAAATTATTTTGCCCTTTGTATACACCTAAAATTCTTGGGGTATGGACTAAATACACATAGGACAACAGCTAAATATATCTAACTATAGACAGTATCCTTCTGTTTCTTTTATACTTAATAAAAAGGTCAGAAATTGTAAGAGCAAATTGCCTGCTAGATGCTAGATTAACCCTAGTTATGTGAACATGTATTAATTTTCCCAAAACAAAGAACAGAAGAATAAAGATTTCTTATATATATTGTCATGACTTATTGATGCAAAAAAATCCTAAACTATCTGTAAAATATATGAAGTAAATCCCATAAAGGACCGATTTACTCTAATACAGCCTAAACCAAAAGCAGCGAACAAGGAGTACCTCAGAGTTAACCAGAAGGGAACACTGCAGAAAGATGCATATTTGTGTTACACCCTCCTCTAAAGCTAAGGTATTTACCTGCAGTGATGAGCCAGTTATCTCCCACCACATGGCCACTACATCCAGAAATGCAGCAGGTTGCTGTATGTAGCATATAAATTCTTGAATGAACAGCCAAGGTTTCACTGTTCTTTAAAATATTCTTGGTACTGTCTGGCTTGTTAAAACACTTACTCCAGGCTTGGTGATTGGCTTGCCAAGGTGCTTATGTATTTTTATTAGCAAACCATTCACTAAAATGAGTAAAATGGTCAAAGAAACAGAACAGATACATATTTCCTAAACACCAAAGTATTTTTCTTCCTACCCTGAATGAGATGACTGGTGCTATAATGTGTAGCCACACTGACTTCAGAGCACTTCCACCAATGCAGAAGTCCTACCTCTAGCATGATTCAATGATGCAATTACTGAAAGGTTTGTAAAATGAAAGGGTAGAGGGGAATCATAGTTTGTCTTCATGGAGAACAAAGAGGATAGGGGTTGTGTTGCTGACTTTCTAGAGGTTGTATGGCAGCCCCTAATTAATTGAGCAGATTTCAGGACTTCTCTGCCTTATAAAGACATGATTTAGTCAGGAGTGTGGGCTAGAATTCAGGTCTCTGGTGTGGGAGGACAGCCTGCAGATGGCAGGTGCTGGCACATGGTATGGTTGGTCCGTTTTGATGACCCAAAGATAGAGCTGGGCACAGGCAATTACATCCTCCACACACTGAAAATAAATGGGTGTGTAATTACAGAGCTAGTGCTCCAGACAATTGACTGGTCTTTTTTTTCTGGGTGATGAATGTAAGGTCTATATTAATTTAAAAACTCAGCTTCTGTTTATTTTTCTAGTAACTGAAATATTTACATATGTTCTTAGCTCTCTTGTCTCTGTTTTGTCCCATGAAAGGTCTAATGGTATAGAATAACTTGCTAGAGCACAATGAGTTTGTTTTTTCTCTCACATTGCAAATTTTTGCTATATATAGTTGAAAATCAACAGAAGGACACTGCAATTTGCTAAAATCAATATAATTAGAGAAAAAAATTGATGTACTGGAAAGACGACAATTCAGAGAACTGCAAAGCATGACTGAAATGCTTAATGAGCTGCTGAACTGTAGTGTTCTAGGTTTGGCATGTCAGGGGACCTTGGTGCTTCTGATGGAAACACTGCTGCCATCCTGGCTCCCCAAAATACTTTGAAGCACCATTTCATATCAGCAGCCACACTAGGATGAATATGTGTCATGCCTGCTGCCATTTTAGGAAGTTGAGTATGAAGTTTCCTTCTGAGAAACTTTATACCAAAATGTCAGACTTCTACCTGATTTATTCATGTTACTAACATTTAGTGCTGCTGCTGAGTGTGGAGCACTGTAGTTAAACCCCTCTGTAATAAGAGAACTTGTCCTTTGCACAATTTAATTCTGTTAAGAGTTGTCAAAAATATTTTGACTTTACTTAGTTATTGACTGCTTACAGTTCTATAAGTAAGCTTTGGGCTTTGTTCTTTCAGAATTAAACTATGCAGCCAGGGCTGGAGCCTCATGAATTAAATTTATTACCTTTGGTTTTTTTTTCATTTTCCTCACCTGACCCAGATCTGCCATGAAACAGGGAATTAGGAGATAAGCCAGTCAAGGATGGCTTGATTCAGACCTCTGCTTTTTCTCTGGCCTAGCCCATGAGACTCAGCAAAGTGGATTGTGTATGCTTGCCCCTCTGCAACAGCTCATCTCATTTCCCCTTGCTGAGTTTGTGACAGGACAAGAATGATGGCATGAGGCTGCAGTGGTCTAAACAATTCTTCTATTGTAACTTCTGTGTGGGATACTTCATGAAGAGGCCCAACCTTTCCTACAGCACAGGACCTGGTCTCCTCTGCCCTCTGTATCTTCACATGTGACGTTCTCAGTGGGGAAAGGACACTGGGGCACTGTGTCACAACTGCAGGAGCTGCAGGGACTCCTCAGGACAACACAGGCTGGGGTAAACCCTTGAGTGTGTCTCACACTTATGCATGACAGCTGACATGTCTATAGGGTGGGAAACATGCCACTACCACTTACATCATTAAAATTAAGCAAAAGCAGAGAAATGTTTTGCTTGAACTATGGTGCTTTGGATGCAATTTTGTCTCTGCCACTCGGCTTCTGAGATTATGAACTCTCAGTGAATAGAAAATTTGTGCATAGCAAAACAAGCAAAAAGGGAGACTCAATTTTTACTGTTCCTGTATCAAAATATATAAGAATGATCCTGTAAGTGAAATTTGTTTATCTTATTTTTGGAAAAAAACCAGCATATCTCTTTTATTTATGTGTGCTGCAGTGTCCGTGCAGAATTTAAGGATTCATCTTCTCAGGAAGGAACAAGAGCAGGCTACTCCCCAGGGAAGGCAAGCAGGAGCTGGGGTGGCAAGTGTTAGGACAGTGTCCTCATAAGAACAGGTCAGTCCCACTGTGCCCAAGCAAGGAGAAGAGGGCAGGTCTGGTGATGGTAACCAGGGACTGTAACAGTCCAGGAAAGCCTGAGGTCAAATCAGAAGGTCAGGATGTTGACCAGGCACAGGCACACCTCCAACATGGCTCAGGCCAGAACCAAGGACAACAGCTACAGCTTAAATGCATGAGTAAAGCAGGGGAAGGCCCTGACACAGTTGTTTATGTCTGTCTTGCACAGCTTTTGTCCCAGAAGCCTAATCCCAGCTTAGACAGCTGCACTATATCAGGGCCGGCCAGCAGCACAGCCAAGCCCCTCAGTGGGGACAGAGGTTGAGACTGAACTGACCTGCAGGACAGGAAGGCCATGTCTTCTGTAGGATGTTGTCAAATGGAGAATGTATACTCTTCTTCAAGAGGATCATTGTGTGCCTGAGACTCAGTGACAATCAGGATTTCAGGTAATATATATTACAACCATGATGTTTTTTGCAGGGTAAACCTGAGATAGTAACAAGATTACTGTTTGTATTTCAAAAATAAAACAAAAAGCACCCCCAAAACTAAAAAAGAGGCAGATTATGTAAAACAAAAGCTCTGCGGAAAGACAAAAAGAAATTTCTATTCCACTCTGGAGAGGTTTCTTAGCATTATTATCATATTGTGATGCTATGCTACAATTAATCAGCCCTTTTAGTGATGTAATAAACTCAGAGGTTCAGATTTTCAGTTTGTCTAAGTCAATATGGGTCCATTGATTTCAATGGAACTATGCCAGGTGAATATCTGGCTGCAGACATCAAGGGGAGTTGTACAGAGATGTTTAATAAAGCCAGAAACCTGTGTTTTCACAGTAGATAAATGACTTCCTGAGTGATGCTGCAGTCTCTTGTGGCACCTCTCCTCCAAGAAGTTTTATTTTAATCATTCTCATTAAGCTCCCTTAACTGCAACAATAATGCTAAGTGCCTGACACAAAGCAAAGGAAATCAGATTTCTGGATAACTACTGGAATGAAATGTTGCTCCCAGGTTGCTGGCTAGGTTTTGGGGTTTTTTTGCTAGGACTTTTATTCTGTTATTCTTCGGTCCTTACATAGATAGACCTCCAAGTGCTCACTGTAAGTAAAGCCTGTAATATAAACTGTCACTGATGTAGTTTTATCTATGTTTTTTGTGGTATAAAACAACAGTCTTAACACCAACTGCCCGGTTTATCACATCAGTAATCCTGCTGCATATTTACCTGATAAAAACAGATGCAACCCTACGACAAATACAAAGGAATCAATGAAGCACTGGAATGCAAACTTGTTTAAATGGACTTAGTTTGGGATAGCACAGCACACTAGTGCTTATGAAATTTTGTGTGAGAAAGTCTCATTTAAACCTTGTCTGATAAAACAAAGCAAGGAATTTAGCAGCACAAATGTAGTATTGCAAAACACATAAATATTGCATAAAATGTGTTCTGTTTACCTCTCAATAAATCAATAGGTACTGTTGGTGATTGAAACCCAGACTTCGACTGGGGCATGCAAAGACACTTTTATGGTACAAAGCACATCTTGTATACTCTAACAAACCAGCAGTTCAGCAGCCACAAACTTTAGCGTCTAAGGTCACATCTTTACTGTCTCCAAGGGCTACAGGTTACAATCTCTTTGCCTAATCTCCTGTTAACTATCCTACTTTTTGTCTTTCCTCCTGCTCTTTGTTTTGTCTACTGCCAGACTTGGGGTACGCCCGTCTCCCCCAGGGCCCCGCGCCGACAAAAGCCATCCTCCCTGGTGACATTCTGAATCCCCACAAGGTACTGCGTATGCTCAACAGTTCTGATACAGACAAACAACTCTTTATTTGCCCAGATAGGTATATTTGAGTCAAATCTTAGCCATTCACATTTGACAAATTTGATCTAGGTCTTCAGTAAAAACTGATTCCTGCTTGCACACATCTGTATGTGATTAAAAATCTCAGATTCCTTTATACTTAAATTGCTTCATTTAAAATTTACGCTAATTTTCTTCCATTTGTTAGTCTGTATAAGTTCTACTCAGATAGATTTCAGGCAAATTGGTAAATAGTGCAAGTGGCAGCAGCTTTACTGACTTCTTAAGGGTTTTTGGCGTGAAGTTAAATATAGTCTGAAGGCAGCTATGGCGGTAAGCACCATAGACAGCATCAACACGTCTTAGAGCAGCACCATCATTTCTATGTGCAATAAAATGTACTTAATGTAAGTAGAAGTTTATAGAAGAATTGTAGAATTTTGAGGTCCATTCAAAAACAGGAAGCTCTGACTTCTATATTTAGTGTAGGAACCTCATTGGCAATACTGAAATCAGTTGCATTTTTCTGAAAACGTAGTTAAAAGAAAGGCATTTAAAAAGAAGAAAGAGCCTATTGAGTTACCAGTCATGAACAATTTGTAGCATTTGACTTGGTTCACAAAACTGAAGATCCTTCCAGGATCCAAGGAATAATTGGGGTTTAATACAGTGTCATTCTCTCCCTCATCCTTCAAGGATTTATTGTTTTACCTCAGGTTCTCCATCTGGGTGGACTAGCGTAAGTGGTCAGAGACTGATGAATCATATTAAAACCAAGCATGCTTTACTAAACGTCAAGAAGAAATATGCAGGTTGGATATCAGTAAAACTAATGAAACACTGGAGTAGACTGCCCACAGACCCTAGCATGTTTCTTTCACTGAAAGTTTTTAGAAGGTCTGTGGTAAGTATAGCTGCCCCTTATGTTAGAGAGGTAAATGGTTAGTATGACCATTTTGTGTGTTTCCAAACTCTTACCTTACTCTTGTATGATCTATAATAACCAGCTGATCTCTATGTCTGAGCTGCAGTGCTTGGAAACCTGCTGGCTTGTCCTGCATCATTCTGCTGGGATGCTCTGGCTTCTCCCAAATACAAGCTGACCATAGCAGCTATGGGCCTTCTTTTTCCTGAGCTCAATGTCAGTAAAGCCTTTCCCATACAGATAGCTGACAGTTCTCTTCTTCAGAGTGTAATTAGTTACCCACCTGGAGGTATTAACTGAAATACCAGCAATTAGCATATCCATGAATTAAGAAATTCTATGGGTTATCTGACCCTCAAAGAATAAATTATCTTCAAGTAGTCACCCTAGGGGCCAAAAAATCAGTGTATTTGCTTTGAATTACTGTAAGACAGAAGTATTGTCCTGCTTAGGGTTCATCACCCCATCTTGTGATGTTCTGTTTCATCCATCTTACAAATAGCACTGGTGGAATGGTAATATGAATTGGCTTCTATGGATGCATCTCTTGTAATTCCAGAAGTAGTATCTGCACTCCCATAAACAAACTCATTAAAATCTGCTTGAGCTTGCCTTGGATGCCCTCAGAGAGAGAGATAGATTGTTGCTGGCTTCTCACTTTGCCTATTTATTATAATCTCCTCTAGTTTAGTAAACTGCTTGAGAATTCAGAGTCAATTCTCAGTGACTTAATCTGAATGATACAGCCCTTCTGCACTCCCAGAAGAGCATGACAACAGCATACCTTCCAGAGATGTCACAAATCTCCACAGTTTGCTGCAACCTACAGAAAAGCCTGAATTTACCACTTTATTGCAATAGAAAATTTCTGTGTCCCCATATGATAATTCCAGAAATTTACAGAAATGTGGTTTCTTTCTCTATAATTCATAATAGTATATATTCATAATATAACCCAAATGAGGCCTAGCAAGTGCCCCTTCCAGAAAACTATGTAATGAATAAATTCCTGTAACACAGAAATAGTTAGTATGACGTAGTCAGATTTTGCAGTGGTCTGCTGTTTACCACTTACCTGGCATCCTGTGTAAGGGATTATTTTTCACATGGGTAAGGGATTTTATTTCCATAAATTTTCAGATGTTTCAAGTACTGCAGCTATGGTTTACTTGCAAGTGAATTTCAAAGTTATATTTGGATGTTACATAGTGCTGTCATAGCAGTAAGGCTGTCTTGCACAACATAGTAGCATCCTTCCTACTGTCTAAGATGGTTTCATAAGCTTAACTTAATTCTCGTTTTACACACTAAACTATTCTCCTATTGTCTTAGCTATAATTGAACCATGCTGTCACTCACTCCTCTCCCTTTCAACAACGATCTCCAAATGAATACGTGTAAAGGAGAATTGTATCACCCTCTTGTATCTGGTTTTGATCCTCAGTAGAGACCTCTGTTTTTTCTGCATCCTCTTGGTCCTCGAATTCAGATGGTTGAGTCTACGTACAGTTTATAAATTATTGTACAGCTTACTCTGTGAAAGCAATACCATTATCAGTAGATGAGTAGACCCAGCTACTTAGGCCCATGTAAACAATTTAAGTTCCTTATTTACAGCAGAATTTTTTTTTTGTGAAATCAATAGAATAGTTTTTAATGGGATCTTCGTCCTCTTTTAAATTCACTTCTTTTCATAGAGTTTGCTGGAGTCAGTCTCTGATAAGGCTAACCCATAAATACCTGACAGGCAAGTGGCAAATTCTATCCATACAAAATCTGTAAAGGTGTAAGAGACGGTCCAAAGATCCCTTTATCTGCCTCACGTTTTTTGCAAGACCCTTTGAAGACCCCCAGCATACCCTGACTGGAGTGCTGGTGTGCCTCACTGAGAACTGGTGTATTCCTAAAGAGATTAGTGCAAGTCGTCATGGGCTGTGTTTGTGCTGGCTGCCAAGGTGGAGCAGGACTGCGCTGAAGCGAAAAGGACTGATCTGTCCAGTTCACCTGTCCTGTGCCTCATCCTAGTGATCTGTCCAGTACACCTGTCCTGTGCCTCATCCTAATGATCTGTCCAGTTCACCTGTCCTGTGCCTCGTTACCTGTCCTGTACACCTGTCCTGTACCTTGTTCTCCAGAGGGACAGGCTACTCACAACAATGGCAGTGGATTTCCCCACCTTTTGGCCAGCTGCCCCTCGCTTCAGAGAGGACTATAAAGGGACTTTTCGAAGAGATCCTCTCCGAATACTCCCCTCGGACAAAGACGGAGCTATTGGCTGGACCATGAGGGTTCTCGTCTCTCTCCGATTGGTAGCTATATTCCCTTCCCCCTCTTCTTCCTCACTGTCCTTTTTACATCTCCTCTCTCTCTCCCCTCTATCGCATACAGTTGATGTTGGCACTCAATAAAAGTGCATTGTTTTGATCAATACTGTTTTCCCGTGTGTCTTTTGCACTCCTGAGATCAAAGAACCTGTCACGACCCCTGCTTGTACTTGCAGATCATGACAAAAGGGCAGCTGGAGTCATTTAAGCCAGGAACTGAAGTGGGTTTTAGCTGCCTGAAAAATTATATCATCTTTGTGAGACTGGTGAATTTTAGCACTGCTTCACTAATAATGTAGATGGTGATACCTCACTGCATTACCACTGCACAAAGTAATAGATCTTCACTCAAAATTTAGAAATCTAAGAAGTATAAGATGGCCATATATTTGGGAAAGCATAGAAGCATTTTTTTTTAGGAAACTAGCAAATTCTGGTGGTATGGTTTGTAAGGTCATATTCACATTGATAAACTCCTACAGATCTAATTAATCATATCTATCACATCAAATTTGCTATCAATCTGTCCTTGATTGTAGAGCTATTAGAAAAATAAATCTGAGGTGACTATAAATTCTAAAGACATAGTTTACTTTCACCAGGAAAAAAAGTAACTTTAAATGAGTAAAGTACTCTCTTTCAGTAACATGCAGTTTTCCTGACCAAGCACATTTTCACTTGGGCTTGGTTTCACATACTACATTTTTAGCCAGGCTTGTAATCTAATTGTATGAGAGATACGCAGTTTGGTATTTCACTTGAAAGGGATAGCTGTTAGTTCAATACCAGTATTCCCCAATGAGTGCTAATGTTACTAAGGACAGAAGATTTCCTTTAAAAATTAGGAGCATACATAGCAAAGAATGATGCATAGCAAAAAGAGAGTTATTTCAATGTTTTGAATAATTTATTTGAGGTTTACTAGTATCACTGTATCTGGTTTACTCATTTCACATAACAAAGCACATGCCCTGTCCAGTGCTTGCAGGTACCATTTAAATATAGCATTATAAATCCTTAGCACAATATACTATGAATATTTTCTAAAGTTAATAAAATATTCTTTTCCTTCCACAGCAGAAAACTATTCTGGTACTAAGAAAACTGTAGCATTCAGCAAATATTTAAAGCTTTCATCTAAATCAGTTGTTAAATAAGCATAATCTTTAGTTTTCATTCTTTGCTGGCTATTCTAGCTCGTAAAGCAACTAACCCATTATAGCGTTTGGAGAGAATACACAGTAAAAAGGCCAGGGATGGAGCCAGAAGCCAGTTTTGTTTCTGAAGTAGATTCAGAAGCTACCTTACAGATTTTCAGTAAGTGTGACAAAAGAGAGTTGGAGACTAAAGCAGGCTGGATTCTTTTAGCTACAACTAAAAAGAGATCTGAGTCACTTTGTACCATTTTGACTTCATGAAACCTGTAGCATGCTGTCAACCTACACAGAAGTCCAGTCTTTCATCTAAGTAAATTTGGCTGCAGGAAATGAGCTAAGTCAAGGTCATGACGTAGGGGAGAAATCTTGGATTCAAGTTCCATATGGAGCCTCTCTTTGAGAGCAGAAGATTCCTCTTGTGCTAAACAACACATTAAAATGGGACATAAAGTAATATGTAACATCTCTGTGTTACAATTATGGAATATTTCACACGGTATCATCAGCAGCCATCCTATAGCTACAAAACCTTCACTGGCTGGTTTTGAACTTCTGACAAATCAACCAAAAAGCTCCTTGGTATATAAACATCTCCGTAAGCCCCTAGGAAAAGCCAATTGGCACTGGGCATGAGCGCTGAAATGCGGCATCCACTTCTAGGAATAGGTCGTGTCACACAGAATGGAACTAAGGAATTGGCCAAAAGAGGACAGTGATAGAAATAAGCATAAGGTAAAAGACATATGAAGATCTTCTTTTGGCTTCAGAAGAACAAAAGAGAAACTGAATGTGGGTCTAGAAAGCTGTTGCTGTGCTGTTCTTCAACAGTTTTCATCTTAATTTCAGAAACTCTGTGCCATGTTTGCCCACCAAAATGATGATCACTTTCTAACAAAATCTTAGTATCAACAGCTGAGTCAGTGCATTGCCGGGGAGGGAAGGGAATGGAAACAGTGGGACAGCAATGAGAGGCTTGTGAGAACAAGCTTAGGAGAGGGAAGATGCCTACTGACATTCCTGAGATTTATGCTTTTACTAGTTACAAGAGCTGAAGAGAACAGCAGTCCAGAAAGAGAATTTTGACAATATAAGGTAAAGGAAAGGCACTGAACTTTTGATCACTATTATAAAGCAAGGTGAGACAGAACAGAGAGAGGTCTCCTGGCACTAAGAAAGCTGCACTCAACTCAGTTTGTGAGTCAAACACAGACCAGGAGACTGCACCCATGTTTATTTTTTGGGATACAACTGGTTCTCTGCACCGGAAAGCAAGGGGCACAATGCAATGTGTTTATATGTCCCATGCAATCTTCTAAACCATGGCCGAGCATTGCCTAGGACAGAAAAAGCTGGCACTGGCCAGAATTGTGCCAGGGAGCTTACAGATAACGATACATCAGTGCTCAAATTGTGCCGTCACAGTGATTTTATTTATTATGGAAGCAGCTTATGATTAAGTATTGAGTATTATTAAGTAATTATTATTATTAAGTAATGAGTATCCTTAGAAAACAGCTCAAAGCTTTATCCAGATGGATGTGACAGTGCCATTGGTTGTGTCTTGAAAAAGGAAGTGGAACAGTAGGGCAATTAATTTGAGGATACCTAGGAAATTGGGTGGATCCATAGCTGACATGGAGTGAGCATGTATTCTCTGGCATATTAGAGCCTTTCTGTGGTATGACAGCTCTAGCATGGTCTTTTGCAGTCAGTTCTAGAAAGCATCAGTAACTAGAAGGTGCATCAAAGAAAAAAGACTTGAAAGCTCAACCCAGTGGAACTAAGAAGCGCTTAAAGAATGGGTATAGAACTACTACAACACCAAGCCAAATGAGGCATGCGGAGGCATACATATTTCTACAGAGGAGTATGCACAGTGTGAACTAAATGCATATTTTGCAATTTCCACTAAGAAAAGCAAAGAAATAACAGGAAATTTCTCAGGCAAAAAGGCCTCTTTTTTTTTTCTAACAACCAGAACATCTTGGGTAAAGGCTGCCCACAGGTTCACAACATTTTATAGTTCAGCTGACTGCATGCTTTTTCTGAGTAAAGGTGAAATCTCTGAAGATTGAGAAAGCAAATTCAGCAGGAAAAATACTTTGATACTGTAGTTATGTCTATTCTAAAATGACAGATTTTGTTGTACTGCCTTAAATGGCAGAGGAGATTTTCCATTCTTCTGAAATATAATGTGAAGGAGAATTATATTGTTAAGATCCGATTATAAGAGATGCTTCTGCCTAAATTAGGGTGCAAACAAGACCATATGCCAAAGTCAATAGTACGGATTTTATTTATCAGTAAATGTGAGGTAGACAAATAAGAAGAAATATGAAGAGGAAGGAAGGAGGGAGGGACAGAGTGAGACACAGAGAGAGACATTAAGCAAAAGATATCACCACAACGTGGACTCTTGTGGCATCCTGCTGGTCCTTCTTCACCCTGGTCTTTGGTGGTGGGAGTCAATCTTCTGGAGGTAACACTTTTATACAGCCCAGTGCCAGGTATCCATGGACAGAGATGCCATTCCCACAACTTGGGTTGCCTTTCCCACAGTTTTCCACTGTGCAAATTTTTTGTCTGGATAAGTCTTACCTTGAGTTCCCCCAGTCTGCACAGTGGCATTTTGTCCAGTGTGCTAATTCCAAACCCTCACCTTTGTTAGGCCTGGAATTAAGGCCTTCTTGTTTTGCCATCTGTGCTTATCTCATGTTCCTGTTGCGGTGACCTATCTTCCAGGGACAGTATTTTCAGGCATGCAGCTGCATTCTTTAAGTCTTCACATATGTGGCACAAGGGCATTAAAAAACTCAAAACTCTTTTTTGGGTAAGGCTGAAAAAATGATGCAGTTATAGTACAACAAGTAGTATTTCTGTTGTGACAAATCAGCTGATATACTGATAAAGCAAAGCTGATCTTTTGGGACAAGAAACAACATTTGTAGGAGTTTTTCTGGTGCAGATAATATATTTCCTAAAACTAACTTGCACAGTTTCAAAAGATACTATGCAACTCTGCATGTCCTAGAAGAATGGAAAAGAGATGATGAGTAAATATTCTTAAACTGAATTTTCTTATTGGTTTCCACCCTTTCCAGATTGCCTTCTGGAGAAATGACACTTTATAACATAATACTGTCATATGTTCACATATTTTGTGGCAAAAATGCTAATGTTACTTCCTACCCTATTGGTCCTGTTCCAGTTACCTTAGTACAAAATCTAAATAAATGTACAATGCTTCAAAATCCTGGGGAAATTAGTTAGTGAAAGAATGGCAAAGGGCCCATATAAGTGCTGGCTTTGAGGTATGAAGGCACTGACATACAGGTAGTTGTACACAGCAGTGTGGCTCCTGGGACATCTGGTGTCTGCTGGCCTCTGAGCACTAATGGGGATTATTCTCTGGCACGACTTGTTCTGCTGCAATGATGGTTGATCCCATTAAACATCTCAAAGCTGAAAGGCCTCTCAAATCACTTCAAGTCGTGACATTTTCCTCTTCTCCTAACCATGTGTTCTGGGCTAAAATCTGTACCATATCTTTTGCTCAAATGTTACCATAATGGTTTTAATAACTCAGTTCTGAATTTTGTGCTCTAGTGATTTTTTAGTGTCTACAGAACATCAGGGGTTTAAGTTACCAAGCTCTTTTTCCCTTTCTTTTTTTCCTAATTTCGAAATACTTCTTTCTTTGTCGCTTCATTTCTTATTGGTTAGTCTTTCTTTGTAATGCAGTACTTAGAAAAATAGTGTCCTAACACTTTTAAAACCCATGGAAAAACCTCAAAACAACACGATCCAATGTACTGAAGAAAATCTTTGAAGGCATAATTGTTTAAATGAAAAGAATTCCATTATTTTGAAAGTAAGTGTATATTAAGCATGATTAGATGCTAGAAGAATCTTCCCCTGGTATCCAAGATGGCTATACAATTATTGACTTCAAAGTAGAAATTTTGTTAAAAATGGATGCAGACCATTTAACTCCTTTGTCACCTGGCACATGGTGCTAGAGTTGAGCTTTGAGTACTTAGTCAAAATGTTATCAATGTAGTACTTTTTAAAATCCATATTCTGAGAAAAGTTATCTTAGGAATTGTAAATTTTAAGAGATTTTGGTTTTAAATTATTCAATTTTAAGGGCAGCACATGCTATGAAATTATTTGTATCCGAATACTCTCTTTTGGCACCCTCTTAAGTCAGGCATTTTCTCAAAATAAGTCAGACGTTTTCTCAAATAATTTGACCTAAACTGACAACTCCAAATATATGAATTTCCCAAGCATATTATCAGCTGGGAGCAGCTAGTAGTTATAATTACTTCTTAGCTAATATTGTACACAGAACAATTATTTTTGGAGAGTTACATAACCTTGGACTGGTCTGCAGTAAGCTTGCAAATTTAGAAGGAAATGAATGACCTCTGAACATGTCTAAGACAAGAAATAATTAACAAAGAAATCTCCTGATATGCTGTAGTATACCCCAGTTCACAGCTAAAAAAAAATTATTTTCCATTTTAAATGTTAGCAGTTACAGTATATCTACTTTGTCTTCTATGTCTGTCAGAATAAAATCAATAAAACTTGCAAAGAGCAATTAAAATGCAATAACAATCCCACTCAAGTTTGGTTTTTTTTTTAAGCAATAAGAACAACTAAGATGATGATAGTCATTACCACCTCTATTAATTTTTCCCCACAGAAAGGTAGATTTGCACATTTATGCCACAAATACTGCACTTGCTAATAGAAGCCTCCCCTTTGCCATGCCCATAGCCACGGGGGTGCACACCTGGTGCAGAACATTCTGCTCCCAGCTCAGCAGAGATGTTTTAAGCTTTGCACTGGCAGTGGGTAAGCGCCGTGTGCCCCGCCAGGCTCCAGGTGTCACAGACAAGGTTTGCACTGCCTCATGACAAGACTAAGGTGACTACTGCCCCGGTGTCATCCAAATATAAAGATGGGTCTGGGCCAGAGTTCTCAAGCTGTGGTAAGCATCCCACTAGTAATGTGCAAGCTACTCCTTCTGTGCATGTACCCAGCCTAGCTCGGAGCCAGGAGCTTTTGCAGCTGATACTGTCATTAATGCTCTTACCTAAGCAAACCCCATTTAGAAAGTGCAGTGTAGGATGTTCTTCCCTGCTGGTAATTATAGTTTGGTAAGGATCACACTGCAATCAAGTGTTTCAGAAAGCCTGTTTCAATAAAAGGGAGTTCTGACCGTACTCACATTGTACTGGGAGCTTATGTTTTCTTCAGTGTTTCAGTCTAGGATAAGAGAATCTACAGTGCAACAAATGAGAGAAGAATCTGTCCTGTAATCCAAACACAAAACTACTGATGAAAAAGGAAGATTTTTTTGTCTGTATTTGAAATTATTTGTGAATACTTGACTGCATTACCAGGTAATGCCATTTTCTGTACTTTTTGGCATTAAAAGAATCAAAATAAATAAGAAGATATTCAGCCAAATAAACACAGAAGTCTTGATGTGACATCCAATACATTCGCAGAAGTGATTGACAACTAATGTAGTACTTCAAGACAGGATCTTAATTAAAGGTTTGCTATGAATAACGAATTTGTCAAAACTGGTCTTGTCCTATTCACAATTTGATATATTGTGAATTTTTGTTCTGTTACATTTTTAGAAAAAATATTTTGTATTGAAAGTTTTGACATGAACAAGTTTGGGCTACCTAGGCTCTGTATATTCTATTGTTGACATGAATATTTGGAATTACCTATTTGATTGCCCTTTAAACACAAAAATAAATTATTTAGTATCCTCTTATCCCTTAAATAAGGTTATAAAAACACATAGATATTGTTTTACTTGTTTTTAAAAGTAATCTTCTTTTACCCACTTGGCAAGAAGATAAAAGGGCACAAAGATATTTTAGGAACAAGAACTTATAGCTTGAAAGAATATAAGGACATTTAAAACTTATATTGGTTTTTTCCATCTTCTTTTTCATTTAAAATTGCTTCCTGGATAAAGAAACAATAAAGTCATAACCCAGATTTATTAGGTTCTTGAATACTTGAAGTCCAATTTTCTCTTTACTTAAAAACAGTGAAGGAACTAAAAATTTTTGAACCTCTGTGATTTCAACCTTTTCTGGCTTAAGTGTCTAAGCTGCAGGACTTTGGACAGGGGTTTTTTTGAAGTGAGGCAAGCTAAACTCAGAATTTCCTATCCTTCAGCCCTTAAGACTTGATGCTGGTGGAAGGATGATGTAGCCCAGGAAATTTTATGTAAGTCAGCATTAGTTTTATGCAAAACACTTGGAAAAGCAGTGCTTGTCTCCTCACTCAGTGCCTCTCTGTATACTATGTTTCCATAGCTGTGGAAAGCATTGGAAAAAGCAATTTTTTCAAGAAGCACATACATAAAAAAAGCATTTTTTCAAGAAGCACATACATAAAATTTAATGGTCTTTGGTTTGCATCATAGTGTATTTCCTCCACATATTTAATGTCATACGAAAAGGACGTCTGTGTTTAATACTGTAAATCAGATCAGATGACTACAGCTATCACTGTGGTTAAATCCAAGTGTTGCAAACAGATATCGTGGGACTGGACCTAGCATTGAGGCACTAAGTAGGAGTTTTATATTAATGATTGATAGTTTATGTAGCCAGTTAATTTTTTATGCCAGTGGCCATATTTAGCAATCACTAAAATACTTTAAAGGTCTATGATTTTCACTGTTGCTTGATCCTATCTCAGGCTTTAATCATACGTCATTTGGTGGTTTGCTGTGAATTGTCTTGTTCTCCAGTTTTGTCCCTTCCTTGAAACAAAGTTAATTTAGAAAAGCAACTATGTACTGCTGCAAATGTTTAGAAACCACAACGAAAAAAGTGCTTTTTATTAGCTGCAACATTGTTTTGGTTTTTTTTCCCAAAGCTGAACATAATGCCTAGTAAAATAAGCATGGATGACTGTTTTACTTTTGACTAAAGTTATTTTTTTTTTCTAGAGAACAGCATCTTCCAAGAGATGATTCCTAAAGTAATACATTCTGAAGTATGCAATATTTTTTCTCAACATGCAAGATCAGGCTTATTGCATCTTATTATATGGGTCATGTGGACATAATCAAAAAGCAAGAAGTGAAAGTTAAGGATTTATAAGAAACTTTAATAAAATGCTCCACTTTCTGAACATTTCTGTTTTAATATTCTGTGTTCCAGAAATCCAGGAAGACAGAAAACCCCAGGAAAATAGATGAGTCAGTAATAATAGTGGACATGTGTGACTGGCAGAATCTGTGGCTTGACAACTGTCATGTCCAAATTCAATTTTAAAACATAGTAAGTGAACTATTCACTGACATTTATGATGCATTTTAATCACCTTATTTTATTTTTAGTGTGGGTTACACATTCCCAGTATTTGTGCCTTTCTTTGGTATTTCGTATTTCATAGTGGCTTGGCAAATGGAAAGATCTGATAAAAGTACTTGGACAAATAAAGTGAAACTTTGATGGCACTTTGATGAAATTTTGATGGAATTCAGGAATGAGTCTGAAAATTATATCTACAAAGCAACTATGTCTACCCAGATAAATGCCTGAACGTTAAGATGGTGAAGTACCCCAAGGCTTCAAGTGCTGCAGTGATAAAACCATCTCAGCTCAACAGCGTCTTGCCATCTGTTTAACATTTAGGCTTCTTCATCATTCAGAAAAGTGGGTGCTTCAGTACCCAGGGATTAAAAATGCTCAGAAGAAACCTTACAAACACTCACCATATTGAATTCAGCAGTAAATGTGCAATTTGGCTGTATTTATTTAAAAGCACAGTTAGGCAAGGTAGTGCTGTCCACCAATATACAGAAAACTGTGAGGGGGGAGAAGGCTGACCTTTTACTATATAATTTATTTGATATTTGTGCAAGAAATGAAAGAGTTCCATCTTATCTCATCAGAAACATATTTTTTTCTCCTGATAAGTTAAAGGCTATGCTGAGAAAGACTTTTTATCCAGCCTTCCTGTTGAAGGTGTAACATGACACAGCAAAGAGCACAAGGTTCATAAGTACTTAAAAGGGAACAAGTGAGCAGGAAGTTATCTCCAAATGAGTGCTTACTTAAAATCTCTATATTTACTGGAAAGGGGAAACCCTGTGGCTGTGTTTAAGCACTGCTGAAAGATAGTGTAAAGGAATCTTTTAAAGCTAGATGAATAAACAGCTCTAGCAGTGTAAACCAGAACCCAGGACTGTCCTCTATTACCATCATGAATTTATAACCTTGGCTGTGTATTCTGCCATGAGAAGTGGAGCATACCTGGTAAATATGAAGTCTTACTACTGGGCTCATCGTTAGGGCTATAACACAAGCAGGGAGAAAAAGATGTAGTTTGGAAAGGTTTGAGATGTAGAAGGATTTACATAAAATGTAATTACATAACTTGTCTCAATTCCTGACAAATAATCAGGCACTATTCAAGTATTGTTAGGTACCTCCTGCATATCTGGGCAAATCATCATTTGCAAGCATATGATTCTTTCAGCAGACTGTGTATAGTGTTAAATACCATGTGTTTCTAGTCAGGGAATCCCATACCTGAAAACAGCCTTGGTAAGCAACATTTCAGATGCACTCACTCCAGAACTTGAGGTTCTTCCACTCACTTCACCATGTACATGTTGTGAAAACATGCCTGTACTGCCTTTATGGAGATTTTAGGTGTTTAATTCAGACTTATATAATATACATCTATAGGTAATATTAAAAAAATAGTGCTATTTTGAAGTGGTTCTTCACACATTTAAGAAGCCTAGAGGTTCTTCCAGTTGCTAACTATTTCAGACTACTTTTTTCCCTCCTTGTGTTTTCTAATCCCAGGCAAAGAGCATTTAAATGGCATACATCTTGTTATGGCTCCAGCTGATATGGATATTAAAAGATAAAGCCACCAAAATATGAATATTTGACATGAAGATTATAGAAGTTTTATTAAAAAGCCTCTGAAAATATGTCCAGAATGTATAAAAACATACTGAATTTCCTATATTATATTCCAGTGAAGATAAGAAAGTATTCTTCATCTTCAGAAAGTATACAATAAAACCAGTCCTGCAATTGTAAAAAAACCCGTCACATTTGTCTTCATGTTAGTCATTCAGGATGAAACCTGAGGTTTTGATTTGCATTTTAGTGATGTGAATGACATACAGCTATGGCCATCTATCACTTGGAATCAGAAACACTGGGGCTAGAAGTGACCTCAAGATTTTTTCTTGTCCATCAGTCTGTCCCAAGGCCAGATAAAATATCTTTCCCTCTTTCCAAAAGATTTGTGTACCACACTCTTACAGATCTTTGAGATGATGGACATTCTGCAACCTCCTTATTCAGTACCTCCAAAATCCAACAAGACCTCTTCATTCTGAAATTTTCTCTGGCTTATTTGTTTCACTAAGAATGAACTCAAACCTCTACTCACTAGCTGACTTCACTGGATCCTCACCAAAATTTAGGTATCTCTGGTCCAGATGAGAACTTGACTGAGAGGTTTATGTAAAGTGAGATTTAAATGCCATCACAATTAGTAACTTATTAAGCCCCAAGGAGTTCTACTGATATCATTGAGGATATTCATGGTTATGCAATAAGAAAAAGGGGATCAGAATCTGCCCCTTTGATAAAATTGTTAGGGTAAGAAGATTCTTTTGGACTTTTTAGAAAATATGGCTTTGATAATTCAGGTTTCATTCTCTAGGACATTGTTCGCAGCAACTGCAGTATTGACCAAAGTAAAAAAATATGGGTTTTTATATTATGATAACTGCATTCTGCTACAGACTCAATTTTCTGTAGTAGTGGTAATATATAGTACCTCTATTAAAAAATAAACATGTATTTCATTTTGGCATTTCTTGTATAAATGGATGAAAGATCCTAATTCAGTTTTTGATGCAGTTTTGCAGTCAACCACTTGCTTTGCATAATTGGAGCGACAGATGCACTTTATTGTAGTAGCAAATCCACTTCATAACACATTTGGTAAAATGGTACAATGGATCTTGGATCTCAGCCAACATCAATAATGGAATAATAAACTTATACAAGTAGCAGGGAAATAGCAGTTTTTTTAATGAAAATGCCACTTCTCATGCCTGTTCTGAGGTTATTCTGCTCAACAGTTGTTGTTAGGACAGAGGACTTTGAGGAAAAATTCTCAAATTTTTTTTTTTGAGAGAGGTAAGAAGTGACACTGGAAAATAAGGTTCTGAAAGAGCCTCAAAGAACAACTCTCCCTGTATTATGCACAGAGAAAAGCACAGAGAAAGTAAAGGATGATTCCTGAGCCACTACTTACAGGTGTAAGTATTTTTGTATGGCCCTATAAACCAAACAACGCTGTCCAACATCCTGACTGGAAGTCAGACAGGAAAACACAGCCTGGTCTATAGGGTTCTCTTGCACTAATGCTTTCCTCATCTGCATTGCTCACTCACCTGATCATCGGAGATTTGTCTATATAGCTTTTTTGAATCATTGTTGCCAGCCTGAATGGGACGAGTCTAGGAGAAGAGCAGGATCGCTCACTGGAGTTCTGTGAAAAGTGTCAGTGCACATCAGAGCATTAAGTCAGGCTGGTATTGATGTGACTTCTCTTTCTGACAGTTGATCAAATGCTCATCTATCAAAAATCACTGCCTCTCATAGCTGGTGCTTAGAAGATAACCTGCGATGTAACATTCTTGAAAAGTGATTTTGTTTGAGATATATGAGGGGGTTTTTGGTTTGTTTTTACCTCAGTGAGTAAGAAGACAGGAGACACTTGTTGAAAACAAAATTGGCTTCATGATTAAATATCTCTATTATTCCATGTGATATTGTAATCTTGTCCTTAAATAAGCAAGATGCAATCCCCTCTGAAGTTTCATAGGTTCATAGAGTCATTAAATTTGGAAAAGACCTCCACGATCATCAAGCTTAACCTTCAACCCAGCACCACCACATCAACTAAATCATATCGCTGTCATGTTCAGCGGCTTCTTGAACATTTCCAGGCAAAGTGATTTCACAACCCCCCTGGGCAGACTGTTCCAATTCCACCTTTCAGTGACAAAATTCTTCCTGATGTCCGGCCTGAACCTTCCCTGGCACAGCTTGAGACCATTTCCTCTTGTCCTGTTGCTGGTTGCTTGAGAGAGGAAGCTAACCCCCACCTGGGCACAGCCTCCTTTCAGGCAGTTGTAGAGAGTGATAAGGTCTCCTCTGAGCCTTCTCTTCTCCAGGCTGAACAATCCCAGCTCCCTCAGCCACTCCTCGTATGATTTACTCTGCAGACCCTTCACCAGCTCCACTGCCCTTCTCTGAACTTGCTCCAGCACCTCCATGTCTTTCTTGAAGTGAGGGGCTGAGAACAGAGGATCAGAGGTACAGACTCAGATTTTGCTTAATCTTACAGAGATACTGAAACCTACAGCTCACAGTAAGTCCAATTGGCAGGAAAACTGTATCAGCTGGAATACTCTTTTAGTGCTACAGTGCTAGGCTGAATATTCTTTTAGGCTATAGTGCCTCTGATTTATCGTCACTGTACAGTGAAAAGAAAACTTAATCTGTATCTTTGGTGATCAGAGAAACATAATTAAAAGCTGCTTTATTGAAAAGACTTCTTAATAAGTTCTACAGTCAATTGTCATCTCAGAATACTTCCTGAGCTTGTTTTCTAAATCTGCAGAGTTCATTTGTGTGTGTTTTCATTGTATCCACATAGATTTTAATTTCCATAGAAGTCCACAAACAGATCAAGTAAGGTTAAGCCATTGTTTCTGTTCTTTCCTGTCCTCCCACAGGCTAAGCTTTCTGAAATGCAGATAACTTGTCTGTCATTTTGGACTGTTTGAATCTCATCTCTTCAGAGAGCAGTTGAATATATTTAACTTATCAAAGATATCACCCAGATCTGTCTGAATACACCATAATTGCTGGTTAGACCACAGTGCCTGTATTGCATTGCTTTCCTGAAATAAAAATCCCTAATTTCTGAATTTTTATATTCTGCTCAAAACATTTCTGTGTGATAGCCATCTTACCTCAGCAAGGAGGAGCAGTGCTTTGTTTTGTGCCTTTGACTGGATGAATAATCCATTTTATTGACCTGAAAAGAACAATAATTTCCATTCATTTCAGAGGACCATTTTTGTACGTACAACACCTCTTTTTGGATAGCATGGTGTTTAGTTCATGTGAGGCCTGAAGCTTCAGGCCCAGCTGTGAAGCCTCTTTTGCTGAATACAGTTCCATCATCACCACCAAAACCTTTGAATAATTATACCCCAAGAATAATGCTTTTTCTTTAAATAATCCTCAAGGAAGTTGTTTTCCTTTGTTTGCTTATGGGTAGTTGGTTTTTTGTTAACATACTCCTTATTTTTTATTCACTATTTGCTATTTAGTATTCAGTTATTGGTGTCTTTAGAGTTTCCAGGTCATCACTGCACAAAACTTCAGAAAAAGCATTACCTTTTAAATAAAAGAAGTTCTGCCTTTTGAGCAACATCAGAAGAAAACCCATGTTTGATCTAGGTCTAGTATTTGATTTTTTTTATTTGAGGCTTTTCTCCCTAATTCGTTTTGATCCTTGATATAGAATCATAGAATTGTTTAGGTCTTGGAAAAGACCTTCAAGATCATTGAGTACAACTGTTAACCCAGCACTAAACCACATCTCCAAGTGCCACAACTACATGTCTTTTAAATGCCTCCATGGATGGTGACTTAGCTACTTCCCTGTGCAGCCTGTTCCAGTGCTTCACAACCCTTTATGTGAAGGAAGTTTTTAGAATATACAATCTAAATGTCCCTTGGTGCAATTTTCCATTTCCTCTCTGTATTAATAAAAACATTTTTATTGTCTTTTGCATCGGTGGCCAGATTAAATTCTAGTTGGGCCTTGGCCCTTCTAATTTTCTCCCTGAATAACTTTATGACATTTTGGAGTCCTCTTGAGTTGCCTTCCTCTTCTTTACAAAGATCTTAAAATATTTGTTTTTTCCTGAGTTCCAGCCAAAGCTCTTTGTTCAGTCTTGTTCCCCAGTAGCTCATCTTTCAGCGCACAGGGACAGCCTGCTTCTGGTATTTAAGATTTCTCTCTTGAAGAATGTCCATCCTTCCCGGGCTGCTTTGCCCTTCAGGTCTGCCTCCCAAGGGACTTTGCCAACCAGCCTGCTAAACAGGCCAAAGTCTGACCTCCATGAGTCCAAGGTGGCAGTTCTGTTGACTCTCCTCCTTATTTCCCCAAGAACCAAAATCAATTTGTGATCTCTGTGCCAAAGAGGCTTCCAACCATCACTTCACCCACCAGTCTTTCTCTGTTCATCAACAGTGCTTCCAGTGTGGCACTTCTCCTGGCTGGCACTCTCACCAGCTATGTCAGGAAGATCTCTTCCACTCACCCCAGGAATCTTCTGGACTGTTTTCTCTCTGCTGGGTTGTCTTTCCAGCAGATACCTGATAAGTTGAAGTCCCTCATGAGAACAAGGATTAGCAAATATGAAACTTTTTTGGAAATGCTCAATAATAATTTCTGAGCGTTCAGGTCAGGTTATTGGAAGGTTTTGAGCCTTTGCATTAAAAGACAGAACTGAGAGGTTTTGTGATTTGCTTTCTTTAACTTCTGGTCTTAGGACCTCTTGCTCACCCCCAGCCTACTGGCCTTAGCCTGACACAGAAAGAACACCTTACATCTGTGCTCATCTGCACAAGAAACTTTTCCCATGTGTGAAAGACTTAATATCAAACAGCTAACTTGGTGTCTTCTCCAGGAGCATGATACTGTGGCAATCCAGATAAAAGTAATTACTAGTATTTAGTCTCAGTTTATAACCCAGAAGGATATTTTAGAAACTTCTTAAAGCATTTGTGCTTGGAAGACTCAAGTTATGTATTTAAAATGCTACGAATAAGGAGCAATTTAGTATATTGAACTGATTATTGACACATTTTTACAAGATTGCATTTTTTAGTAAATTGGGAAATTCCTTTTTTTTAATAAAGACACAAAAAGAATGGTTCAAGTTAACTCAGAGCACAGGAAGCCAGGGAAAATTGGATATCATTGCCCATGAAAACACTGAGCTGAGAAACTATTCTGAAGCAGGATAGAAAAGTTCCTGGCATACAAGAGATCAAAAGAACTCTCCTGCAGGTCTAAAAATGAACACTTGCTCCATGGAGAGTAATTATTTTGGAACAGCCAGCTGAGACACAGGACCTTGTGGGACCAGAAGAAGTTACAGCTAGCTTCATTATCATCAGGAGATCAAAAGATTTTAAGATAGATGAGCATGCCAGCTGCTGTCTCAGGAAATACTGTCCCTTTGTTACAATAGCTTAAGACTTCCATTTTAAGAAGACTGTTATGTATCAATGTATGATTTGTGTCTGAGTCATAAAAACTGCAGGTACCTGAACGTAGTCAGACTTACTGGGAAAGTGCCATCTCCCCTGCAGTAATGTTACCCAGGTGTTAGTTGAGTACAAGAAAAACATAAATAAACTGGAGCAAGATTGGCCAGGAGCTGGAACAGTTTCCCTCTGAAAAGAGACTGAGGGAGTTGGGCTTGTTGAGCCTGGAGAGAGATGGCCCTGGGGGGTTCATAATGCTGTCCTCAACTATCTAGTGGAAGGAAATAAAAGACAAAAGAGATGGACTCTTAGAGGAAAAATGAGAGGTAATGGACAAGAGATGGAAGATGGCAGATTCTGGGTCAATATTAGGAAAAAGCCTCGCCAAGAGTGTAAACAAACACTGTAATGAGTTTCCAAAGAGGCTGAGGGATCTCCATCCTTCGATATATTTGAAGATCAATTGCAGAAGTCCATAAGCAGCCAGCACTAAGGGAACCTGCTCTAAGCAAAGGAGTTTAAATTGCTAAAGGTCCTTGAAACCTGCATAATTCTGTGATTGTGAGCTGTGGATTGCAATACAAACAGGATCAATTGTGTAGGGGCTGCCTGCTGGACCCCCAGCCTTCTGCTCTCTTTCTTCCTTCTCAACAGAACAGGGGCAGAAAATAAAATAGAAGAGCTCATGGAATGAGGTAAGGAATCTAAATATTCATTGCTTCCCACTGTCAGGCAGATGTCCAGCCATTCTTTGGGCCTCCATAACTTTAACAGTTGCTTGGAACCAAAGAGCATAACCACAACTGTACCTGCATTTGCCTCCTCGCCCTCAGGGGCTGCTTGCAATGTCATATGGTACAGAAGATCCCTTGAGTCAATTTGGGTCAGCTGTGTCCCTGTGTCCTGGCTGTGTCCCCTCAGCCTCTTGCTCACCCCCAGCCTACTGGCCTTTGGAGGGGAGGGAAAGACTTGATGCAGTGCAAGTACTGCTCAGAAAAAGTCAAAACATTGGTGTGTTCTCAACACTATTTTAGCTACAAATGCAAAGTACAGCACAATATGGGATACTATGAGGAAATTTAACTCTGCCTTAGCCAGAGAGAGTACATTAGAATATAGCTATGCAGGATACAGACTTGTTGCTTGAAAGGGATGTCCACAGGGATGCAGGGACGGATCAAAGAATACGGTTTATCCTGAACTGTGACAATAATGATGTTCAGATAGTTCTACTTATTTCTATTTCAATACGATTGATCAGACATTATTTCACAGTTGAAGCTGACCTTAGGATGTACATGCATGAGAAGACAATTGAATACTGTGCTCTGGAAGTGCACAGCAATGACTAAAATTTAACTGAAAGAACTCGGGTATGCGAAGGATAAGTTGCCTAGGAAAAAAGCCTAGAATTAACTGATTTTTTTTTTTACATTTTAGTATTGATTGGACTGCTTGAGTGGTGAAAATTGCAGAACAGCAAATCCAATTAGCAATTCTTAAAATAAGCCAGCAGGCTTTGGTGGCCAAAGCTTGGTTTTATTCTTTTTTCCTTCAAGGCCTGCTTCCCAGCTTTAATGCCTAATCCCCAAATGTGCTGCTGAGTACATTTAGTCATAATTCAGAAGATCTACCTATCTGAATTTTCTATAGCACAATGGGTGTTGTTTATCTTAATCAAAGTCAGTCTTCTCAGCTTTAAGGTGCACCTCCCTGACTGTTCTGCCTTCCTGACAGTTTAGTATTCACAGAGGTGTGCCTGTGCAGCCAGGAACAGAAGATTTGTTCAAACACAAAAAAACAACCCTGGCACCTGATCAAGAGGACTGGTTCAGAGGGGTTGTCTAGCAGATTACACACTAGGGGTCTCTGATTATACATCAGATTTCTCCACAATATTTCCCGAGGAACAGAGGCAGAAAGTAAAAAAAAAAAACAAACAAACAACAACCACCACAAACTAATATTTTTGAGGGGTATTTTCATTATCTTTCCTAAGGACAGTTGAGCCAATATCTGGTGAAGAAAGAACTCTGACTTGCTGAATACAGATTAGCTCTTAATGAACATGGTATGGAGTGTGAGGGATCTATAGAGAGTCTGCAGAAGAAACAATGGTTAAAGAAATAATTAAAGAAAAGGAAAAGACATTAAGATCTATAGAACTGAATTCTCCCTGTTACAAGCAGAGAGATGAAAAATTCAGTTTGTTGTTCTACTATCCAGGTGGAAGACAATTTCCACTTTTCATTATTCAAAATCCAGACAAAATTTATTTATGAGTAGTTCAAACTAATTTGTTTTGCTGCCAAATATTTTTAGCTTAAACTAGCTCTTCTCTCTCCCTCTCATCTGTCACCCTGATGATTTTACAGACTGGTATCTATATTTTATTTCCTAACTTAAATGAACATATTTTTTCTCAAGTGTCCTTTCTAAACATAAGGTCTCCATTGTTGCCCATTTCTAGCAGGATTTCTCTGCATAAATTCCAGTCTAAATCTCTCTTAAAATGGATGAATAAAACTGTGTGATGTATATGAGTCACCAGTAATGGTTAAAACAACGGTAATGATCTCAAGATGAAATCAGACAAGCACTGAGAAGCTTTTCAAGGTGTTTAATTCAAGTGGCTGAGTAAAAAACACGTCACCTAATTATAGCAGAAGTAATTTTTGGCCTTTCTTGAGTCAAATGCCTTGGATGAACTTGCAGTGTAAAATTAAAAGAAAAAATATATTTTGACACTAGGAGTTTCTCTACTGAAATATTTCAGGTTACAAGGTGAAAATAAGCACCCAAAACCTATCTTTATATCTAGAGTTTCAGTAGAAACACTATTTGGACCAAGGAAAGAAGTCAAGGATTAGTAGATAAAATGTTTTTATTGTGTTAGAAAATGTTTCTGTATGAAACAATATTTTGCCACACTTTGCATTATGTGAGCAAAAAGAACTCACACAGGATGTGTACATTTGCGTCAGGTTACAAACAAAATGAGTAAATGAAGGACCCAGAAGTGTTGGCTGGCAGCTGGCTGAACATGAGCCAGCATGTGCCCAGGTGGCCAGGAAGGCCAATGGCATCCTGGTCTGTATCAGTAACAGAGTGGCCAGCAGGACCAGGGCAGTGAACGTCCCTGTGTACTTGGCACTCCTGAGGCTGCACCTTGAGTGCTGTGTCCAGGTCTGGGCCCCTCACTATTATAAAAACATTGAGGGGCTGGAGATTTTCCAGAGAAAGGAAAAGGAGCTGGTGGAAGGACCGGAGCACAAGACTTGTGAGGAGCAGCTGTTTTTGTTTAACTTGTTTAGCCATGGCAGTGTGTTGGAACTAGATGATCTTTAAGGTCCCTTCCAATCCAAATAATTTTACGATTTTATATTGTTATGAATCATGTAAGTCAAACTTTTTTTTTCCAGATAGGACTATTATGGATCTTAATGCCACGGAACTCACTTTTTTATGGGTTTCTTTCCAGAGTTTGCAGAAAGAGATGATCAAAAAAAGAAACAATAATTTGCTTAATAAAGACTCATCCATGGTCTGCTGCTGTTACTTTGGGATGTCAGGAAAACTCCTGAAAAAGAGAAGCCAAAAAAAAAAAAAAAAGCAGAGAAATTAATTTAGTATGGTGATTTAATGATGAATGCCCCCGTTTTCTATATTAAATAGTTGCATTCACCACTTCTTACATTAAAATATTACGTGAATGGCATTAAGAATGGATAGTCAATCCAAGACAGAAGTCATTGCAAATCAAACTTTTCCTAGGCCTCCTACTTAGTAAAATCATGTAGAAATATCAAACAAAATAAAAAACTCATGAGAGATAATTTAAACTCTGATACTGTAAATTTCTGAAAACTTCCCTGTGAGGGAAGTTGTAAACAAATTGCCTAAAAAGAGCTGTTGCCACCTCACTCACTATCATGTTATACAGTTTTAGAGCCTAGATGATGCTGTGTTGGCATTTCAGTTTTGGTGAGGAGGTGAGTTATTTGAAGCTGATGTTTATTTGAAGAAGTTCTAACTAGTCAAATATGAACACTTTGATATAGAAACTGGGTTATTTTTACCTTGACTTTTCCTCTAAAATTCCTCTTGATATTAATGGAAACTTGGGTCAAAGCTCTAAACATAGATGAAGCCTAATTGCATGCAATTCTCATGATTTGACATACCTATTGCTACACCATTAGAAAATACCATTATCCCAAATATCTTCCAGCAATTTTCTCAGTGCTCTTTCAGTGTTACTAATTTGTGATTTTCAGTATGGCTTGTTTTAGTAATATTGACAAGTGGCATATAACTGCTCAATCAAGCATATCAAGTCCTTTAATTTGGCCTAATTCAGGCATCAATGAAAGGTGTGAAGCTTTTACATTTGCTCTACTGAAACTAATGTCCATCAGAAAGCAAATTGATTTTCAGTTTCAATACAAATCAAAATATGTTCACATGAAAAAATGTTGTCAACCCTGCTAAATTGGTAATGAATGAACAAAGTAAAATGGGTGCTGAATATCTGCCTCACATTTTCCTTTTCACTGGTGTATAATTTCTAGCCATTCAAAGTAATTTTCTAAAAGATGAAAAGCCTCAGTCATTTTTTGTATGTCTTCTTTGTTGAATACTTTAGACGTATCTTTAGCTCATATTCTGTATTATGGTACTTCATATAGGCAAAATGGATTCTCTGTTATAAGTGTTTCTGATTTGGAAAATAGCCAAATGCAAGAGGAAAAAATGTAAAGTGTGGAGGAGAGAACTTATCTCTACCAGACTGTGTATCCCAAATGTGACTCCAGCTTCCATTTTATGACAGATACATGGGTGGTTTGCAGAGAAACAACTTATAACAGCCTTGAAAATCAAGTAAGAAAGCCTGATGATTAAGTCTATGTGTATAATTTAAGGAAGCTGTAATCCCCCTAACCACAATGATTAAGAGACAACTCTGCTTTTGTTCTCTTTATATTGTTAGAGATCTAAGTAATCTTAAATAGTTCTACAACAATTATAGTATAAAAACTTAAAAATATCTGGTATTGCTTTTAGTTAATGTTTTTACTTATCTGAAATTCTGGAAGTAATACAAATAGAATAGGGTCAATCAGTTAATCCTTGATATCATTTCTAACATTTTCAGCACATTAATCTTTTGGGTGTATTTTCTATGTCTTGATCTATGCCTGGAGATCTGTATTTTTTCTAACAGGCTTATGAGCAAGTTGTTATTACCATATAAACACTTCTTTTATAAAACTATGTCTTAGTTTAGGAATTGTATTAGTGCTCCCACTAAAATGAAAAACCACAAGCTGCTCCTCCCCCCAGTCCCTTCCAGTGAGAGACAAGAGGCAGAGATCCCGAGCAGAAATAAGAAGAATTATAGCAATGCGGTAAGAAAACCAACAGTAACAGCAACAGCAATATTAAGAACAAAAGTATGCAAAAAGAGGGTGATTCATATCCAAAAAATGCTCTCCGACCAACCAACGTGACCTGGCACTGCCTGGCCCTCTGACACACACAACAAAATGGCCTCTGGACCCTCTGCATGAGTGTTTTCCCCCCCAAGCCCAAGACAATGAAAACCAATGTCAGACAAACCCTCTGGTCGAGACTCTGGTGGAGTTAACCCCCTGCTCTGTTTGCCACTCGCTTGCCCTGAGAAGGACAAAATGAGCCACCTTTTTCCTACACTTGAAGCCGTGCCCACCTTCTCAGAAGTGAGAACCCCTTACTCCCAGCCCCAGCGACAGTGTCAGTGGCATAGAACAACCTAGACGTGCCCCATGGCTCTAGGCTCCACCCCTCACATCCTTGGCTGAAATTAGGATGAACTATAAATCAATTAACTGCAACAAACATGCAGTTAATTATGCAATGTCTCCAGAGCACTGTTCATTTATGCAGAAACGAAACTATTAAGATAATTTTATTTAATTAAGTCTGCCCTGACCAAGATTTTCCCAGGAAATCTCTACACTGAATCAGTATCTTCATGGCCTTCATGTTTATTTGCCATACTGTGATATTTTTAAGTGCAACTTCCCATTGATTTCTAGGAAAGGAAACTTAGGAACAGTGTGCATTGCCTAACAAGTGTTAGAACCCTTAAGAGATTCACCAGTTTTAGAATACCCATCTTTATGTGGTATTCATAAGACACCAAAATCTAGTAGAGTTACATCAAGATGAAGCATGTATAAGAAAGGTCTGATCCTGGTCCCTGTTTTAACTGTATTTATGATGTTCTTCTCCTTGACTTGTAAAAATCTAGTTGATTTTCAGATGAAAAATTTCTAGCCAATTAATAAAAGTTACATGATTTAACTGGGATCAAATATAGATTTATATTGCCACTCTGATTAATTTAAAACTCAGTTTGCATCTTCAGCTCAGCTAGTTCTGTCTTTGAGACTCAGGTAGGCTCCTGAAATGTTTCCTTTTCATTTTAGAGATCTTAAACTAAATCATGCTAAAAGTGAAACAGGGTCTATCCCCATCTCTTTCCTCCATTCTTAGTTGCAACCAAATTGAGAAGCACCTGAAATTACACACATACCTGCTGAAAATGTTTTGAAAGATGCCTTTACCCATGCTACACAACAAGTTGTTTGTTGTTGTATTCTCCTAAGTTATGTGGAAAAAGTGGCTTTCAAAAAATCCCAAGACAAGCATCTGGACCTTATTTGTCTCAGTTCTTGCATAAATGATCTAAAATCAAACTTTTCAGTGTAGGATGGACAGACCCATCCTTACACAAGTCTTTGGAAATAAAGACATAAAAGATTTCACATTGTCTTTGGAGGCATAGCTGCAGTTGTTCGCTTTGGAGAAAGGATGCTTAATATGGATCATAAGTGGATGAATATACTTGGTTCATAAATTTGGGCATATTTATAGTAGTTGGGATGCACTTAAAATTTCTAGTTAGTGGACTGGAATTGGTCTACCACTCAGTGTGCAAACAACTTTTAGATTACCCTTTAGAAGCTGGATACATACAAGGGTGTATATGTCAAGTCTTTCACAAGCAGACAGGAACTTTCCACCTACCAGCTCTCTGAGACAGACAGCTACCAGCCAAATCTCAGCCAGAAGCTCTGCAGTCCCACTAGGAAGGTACATAGTAGGGCCAGTTCAACTCTTGAGTTGAGTACGCCTGACTCTGGCAGGATCTAGTCCTTAGGCTGTGTGAAGTTGAAATCTTCTTGTCCTCATAGACGTTTTCTGTAATTCAGGGGTAGTAGATATTGTGTTCCCTTTTGGAGGTCATGTACACCCTGGGTAAGATCCAGGGGACTTCAAGGAGATTTAAGGAAGGGACAGTCTCTCCCACAGCACCCATTGTTCCTTTTCTCGTGTTGCTGTAAGCAGAAATGCTAAGTCCCATCTCCAACCCATTTACCTCTCCACTTTCGTGTGATAAGGCTTGTCTGGCTTTGGGTTAATTCCAATTTCTTCCTCTAGTGGCATCATATTCAATTTTTCCCAAATTTCTTTCTTAGGTAGAAAGTCATCTATGAATGCAAATAAAAAAAGTAAATGTAGTTTAGTTTTGACCTAAAATCCAGTCATGATCTCCCCATTTCAGAAGCTCATTATTGTGGACTAGCTGTCTATTGTGAGAACACTTCATTAACTAGCACTGGAAAGGGCAAGAATTATGTGTGCCTGTCAAATCTGAACTGGAGAAAGCTATTTGTGCTGGGTTTTGTATGCTTCCTAGCTCGAAAGGTAGTGGGAAGAGACCTGCTGTTTTCTTATGAACTTTGACAATGGGCTTCTCTCTATCTATGTTTAAATTGTTTAAGCCTGATATTTTTGTTAAATGGGTAAGTGTTCTGTGTATGTTTTTGCATGTAGATTTACTATGTGGATTTTTAACCTCCTTGATCCTCAATGTAAAAGCGTGTGAAACTGAATCAGCTCCATTTTTTATTTCAAGTGGATCCTGTAAAGTTTATTCATCAAGACCTCTAAAGCCCTCAGGGGAACAGAAAATAAAAAGTGATGCATAAAGTAATTAAGATTTTTTAGCTGAACAAAAGAACAAAAAAAAGCAGTATTATTATTAGAATGCTGGAAGTGGGGAAAAAAAAAAAGAGAAAATGCTGTAAAGAAGGCTCTTCAAAAAGCTGAAAGATTGTCAGACAAGATCATCATTTAGGGTTTGACGAGAGTGGGTTCCTATGGGACTGTAAATACAGAAATCTCAGTCTACATCAGTAGAAAAGTAAATCCAGTAGTAAACCCAACCACATTAGTGGTGCTTGGGATTTTGAAGTGAATGCTGCATCAAACTAGTCTTACAAGATGGAATGGAAAGTGGTGTGGAAAGAAAGCACAGCAAAATGCCAATGGTATGGTCTCTCGAGCAAAGGACTGACAGGATATTTTATATACTGTAGACAAAAGCACAGACCCCTGAAAGGAAAATCCTCTTTTGAGTCCAGAAACATCAGTATTGTAAATTTACCTCAACATCTATGGCAGTTAACTAAATGCCTATTCTGACATTATTCACAGAGTCAGAAATATCCATTCCTACAGGTGAGAAACACTCGCTCTCAATATGACCTTCTCCTTGCTCCTCTCCTTTTTAATTAATATTTCTTGAGCTATTTCCCTGGTTCTAATAATACTCTGCAATACTCTTGTGTGATTCTAGAATAGGTTTCATCAACAATGATCAGACTGAGGTTTTAAAGATACTAAAATATGTGGGCAAAAGTGTGCTCCCAATTTATATACTGGAATTTCAGCATAGCATAATGGAGAGGAATAATTTAAATACTGTTGCGTGCTGATGGAAAAGGGAGAAGGTACTCTATAGTACACAGATGCTAATTTAATCCTGAAAATACAATATACTGCCCCATGCCATCTTCTGACACTGTATTTATTTGCATTATTTGATAATGATCACCACTGAAGGAGGTGACGTTGGCACGATGGATTGAGATGAGAATGGTGAGGTATACTGCAAACTGTTTCATAGAGGGTTGGTGACGGAAATATTATCAAGATGAAGTTTTGTATGCTAATCTTCTCCTGTAGTTGAGTCTTCCCTCAAAATCCAGGCCTGTGTCCTTGCTGACATGGGCCATGGTGACGAATCTCTTTCTAAATCACATTAATTTAACTGGAATGAAAACATAGTTTGTCTGGGAGATGGGGACAGGGGAAGTTACTGCCTAAGTCAGGGAAGGGCTGGAGCTGTATCTTGGTCCAACAGTTTAGATGTGCCTGACAGTTTGTCAGCTGCTGCCATGGAGAGAGAAGGAGGTGTTGAGGGGAAGTTGGATAACAAAGAGGATGAGGACATTAACTCCTATATCTGAAAGATTACATCAGTGATAGGTGCTGAGAAACTTTACATCTCTACCCAAACTGAACTGTTTTATTTCTGAGCTGAAAGCAGAACAATGTATTTAGTGGTATAGTGATCCTTGGTTTGTTTTGTTTTTTTTTTTTTGGACAGAGATATTCAAAAGAATTGCCAGTACTCCTAATGTGAGAACTCTGTCACATTTGACACAGAGTTTTGAGCACAGGGCCTTTCTCTAGGCTAGGTATTGATATAGGAGAAGTCCCACTATAGTCCCATATAGGGACTATAGTGTCAAGTAAAATGCTGCTTGCTCAGGCTGCAGTTGACCTTTAAGAACATCACCTTATTTGGGACCAAAAAGCAATAGGCTTCCTCTAAAATTCTCTGTACCTGATTATTATTTTTACCCCAGACTGAACATTTCTCTCCCTCTGCCGCTGGAATTTTAATTGTTTGTTCTGTTCCTGTAACAGCTGCTAAGAAGCTTTACTCTTCCCCTAGCTGCTCTATTACAGCTACATAGCACCAAATGCAATTAATTTTTTTTATCCCTGAATACCTACTTTTTATCTCATTTCAGTTAACTTGGCTTCTTAGGAAATGAATGGAGCCTTAATGTGGTTTAAAAGTGTTGGTGGCTTTCTCAGATTGACAAGCACTGGCATACTGGTATGTTGAAGCTTTGTTTGTAGATGATGCTGAAGTGCAGTGAGGACATGCCAACATTCATCCTTGGCATTTCCTGTGCAAGGAAAGCAAGGTGCCTTGTACATGTGTTTTGCAATACTGTAGGGAAAGCTGGCTCTAACAGATGAGGAGGAAGATCTATTGATGTTTCAATGCCTTTCAGAGCCACCACCTGCACAATTCCTCAGGCTGAGCATTATCTCCCCTTGCCCAAAACAGAATAGTTTCTCCTCATGGAAGGCCAGAAACATGTCCTTTCCAGGCACCCCCTGATCAAATTCAAGTTCTGGGATCTAGTCCAGGGATTCATGGTGGGATTTGGAGGTTGGCCAGCACACACATTGTGCTATGCATTTCCTTATCTGAAGAGGCAGCTAGCAAATGTTTTAAGAAAAAGCCCCTTTTTCCTCTGTTCTTTTGATTTTTTGAGTTGCACTGCTCCCGTGTCTCTAAAGCTGGTTGGAAGGCCTGAGAAAGAACCGTGAATAAGTCAATCAGCAATCTGTGTCCTAGATATTGACTTTGGCTGCTATTAGGAGTATTTAGATTCAGGAGCAAGTGCTCTCATTGGCTGCCAAAGGACAGGATTACTTATTAGAAAAATAGGTCTGACAATCTGCCTGATGGAGAAAATACATCTGGGCCCACCTTATGTGTGTGGCCATCTTGGAAGACAAATAATCAAGGCCAGTGAAATGGAAAGGATGATCAATACAGATATTTGCTTGCAAGTAACTAATTACAAGTAACTAATACTCCATATATGCTCAAAAATGAGGATCTGAATGTATTGAATGACCCCTGATTGGAAATGGCAGATTAACACTTAGTTTGCTGACAGTTTAAGAATGGTACAGAGTAATGGCTGCTCTTCAGATGCTAAGGAAAAATTATGTTAAAATAAAAACATAACTTCACCATTATCAAATGGACATTACTGATATTCTTTTACAACTTTGTTTTGTATCCAGGTAAACAGACGATTTTTAAAAACCTGTTTCACTATTTGTGTATGTTCTATCTCCTTCTATATTTTAATACCTAATAATTTTCTATTTCCTCATTATTTTTTTAGGGAGCCTATCCATCTTTTAGAGAAGACTTTAGGGTTCAGTAGCTCAGAAGTCACAGGAGATTTTGCCTGCCTTATATTGTTTAATTAACCAGAGGTTACGTAAAAACAGTTTTCAAGAATGAGTAAACACTTTCCCATGAAATCAAGGTCTTTTGGCCACCTAAAGTTTAAATAGCTAAAGCTAAGAAGTCTCAATATGTCTAGTGTTTTTTGAGCAAGTCATATTCTTTTCTTGGCTTCCTAATGTCTTTCCTCTTTAATTTCCTATTGCATCTCTGTTCTCCTCCCTTTCTTCCATGTGCTTCTTCTTCCCATATCCTACAGGATTCCTCTTCAATTCTCATCATACCTTTCTTTGCACACTAATTATTTATGTACTATTAGGAAGACTGCATACGATTTTTCAGACATCTCATTTAATGATCTCAAAAATGTGTCAGCAACACATGCTATTTTAAAAAGGTTAATGATGGAGTATCACCACTATCTATGTTAAGTCTGCGGATACAGCCTGAACTCACTCTAGGTTAACAGCAGGTAATCCTGGGTATCCCAGTCCCTGGGAGAAACAGGACCAGGACCCTAGAGCAAGGAAACTCATAGCAGTGCTTATTCTACACAGTTCAGGAAATGAGGCATGCAGGAAAAGAGGGAGATATGTAGAGTGAATAAGAAATACCGCTGAGCTTGGAAGTAATCCAGCATTTTGGTCAGTCCTGAAGTGGTTAGGCAGGTAGACTATATGATAATTTTAGGTCTCTTCTAACTGAAAAGATATTATTTTCTACTCTGTACTGTGCTATGCAGAGTTTTGAGGTCAGCTGGTTGGTCAGGCCAAAGGACTCTTCTGCAGCTTTGTAGGAGTAACTCTTGTAGAAGGTGCACCTGTAATCCCAGTTGTTAAACAGCAGATCAGATCTTGCTATTTTAGCAGCAAAGCCACTCAATGGTGAAATGGAGCTGTGCTCCTTCCTTCTCAAACAGCTTCACATAATTCTTAGAAGCGTATTTCAGAATGAAAGCATGTCATCAAAAGAAAATGAAGTAATCAGCAATACACATTGACTATCCTGACCCTATCTGCTGACTTCTACCAATTGCATTGAGCAGGAGTTGTTGTGGTTTACCCACTTGACTCCTTCAGACACCATTTGGAAGTTAATAGGGGTATGATTAAGGATGGTAAAAAATTCTGCAAACCTGTCTCCGTGTAAGGTTTCCTTTGACCTTTTTGTCCATTTTTTTTATGAGTTGGTTATTATTTCTGCAGTCCTCACTGACATCATCATCTTTGATTTGGCCCTTTTTTTTTTACTTGAATGACCTTTTATGTGGATCAGAATAGTGTGGGTAAAGTGGCAAAGAAACAGCAATTTCTGAAACATCAAAGCATATTCCATGCTTCTCCAGTGTAAAGTCAGCAAAATTTTTGTCATATTGCAATCCTCCTATTTTATAAATAGGTTCCTTTGAATCCTTTGTTATCATTTAACATGCTTGCAGAATTTCTTCTTATCCAAGTAACTGTTTTCATCCAGATATAATTTGCTTTCCATTTTGTAGTTTCTTTTATTAGAATACTGCAGCTGAATTTTGCTCCTCAGGCAACATTCTCAAGCCTGCAGTATCATTTCTATGGCTTTTTTAAACAAGAGGTCTCTGTATTTTATTTTATATTGTTATTTGGGGTGTTTGTGAAATGGCTGTAAGTCTTGTGTAAGACTCAGAAGTTTGTACTTACTGTTATGAAGGATAAACCTTGGATTCAGAGGGAAATGTAACCAAAACCAAATGAGTTGTATTCTTGACCTAGTTATAAACTTTGGTCTTGGGAAGCTCATTAAACTACTCACATGCTTGAAGTTAAATGGGCACTTAGCTTTTTTCAAAGTCAAGGCTAAAATGCGTGATTAACTGCAATAGAAAACAACAAAATAAAAACACTACATGTGTATCATGTCGTAATGGTATACAAAATAATAATAATAATAATATTAATAAAAGTGTTTGATATCAACAATAATAAGAATTCTTGTGTCTGAAATCAAATATCCAAATGTCCCAAGGCTCTCATATTAATCTGTGGAGATGTTCTTATATCATGTTCTTATGACTATCTTACTGATATTTGCATATCAATAGTTTGTGTTTACCCAGACAAACACATTAATCAGTCATCATTTTCTTACCAAAGGGATGACTGCTGATTTGGAGAATTGAAAAATAAATTATATGTTTCATTTTTCAGAGCCTTGCAGAGCATATATTGTATCTCCCAAAAGACACCGTTTGTAAAACATAGCAATAGGCATTCCAAAGATCACCACAAAATGGTCAACACTAATGCAATAATATATGAAATGAACATCATTGTTGTTTGTGAAGGAAACAAAGACCTGACAGCATTCAGGTTTAGAGTGAGTCTTGGAACCAAATGCAAATCAAATCCTAATATGGTAGAGTTGTTTTAATTAGTAAATAATAGGGACCAAGAGGACTCTTGTGGAACCCTCTAAAATTAGGCTTTCTAGGGATTTTGTCTATTGTTTTGTATATCTAGTAATTTCAGAAAATAGTATGCAGCACATCTCAGTGAAGCAGCTTCCAATAGTCCTGAAGATAGCTGGAATGCTCCTGTTAATCTCAAGGAGAATCAGGATTTAGACCAAGGTGCTTGAATGAAAACAGCAACAAAACCTCCCAAACTGATCTGTATGCTTTTGTTTATTCTGCAGTTTTTGGTGATTGTAGTTGTTCGGTTATGAAAGAACTGCAAAGTTGTCAACACACATCTCTGGAGATTTTTTCATTGTCATTTTTTTTCTCTGTTAAATCACCACTAAATTCAAATATACTAACCATTTAAAAGAGAACGCACTAAGCTTTAATTCTGCAATGTCCAGGGCACACTAAGCTTTAACCCTGCAATTACCAGGGCACTCTTTCTACAGCTGATGGAAAAAGATGCCTCTGGAGGCCATTGTTCTGTCCCAACAGGGTGCCTGCAATGAGTATGCTGATTGTTACTTTCCGAATGGTGACAGGAGACAGCAGGTGGTAAGCTTAGTTTAGTTGTAAAATGGTTTCTTGGAAAAAGGAAAATTATTTAAAAAATCCATCTACTTCAGTGAGTAGTGATGGCGGATGTACATCAGGTATATCACAGAATCATAGAATCATTAAGGTTGGAAAGCACCTCTAAGATCGTCTAGTCAAACCTTCGACTGAGTAAGGCTGTGTCCACTAAACCACATTGTGGAGAGCCACATCTACTCCTTTTTTGCATACTTCCAGGGACGGTGACTCCACCACTTGTCTGGAGAGTCTGTTCTAATGCCTGGACATTTTTTCAGTGAAGAAATCTTAACCAACATCCAAACTGAACCTCCCCTTGTTTCCCTTGTCCTATTGCTAGTTGTCTGGGAGAACAGGCTGATCACCACCGCCCAAGAACCTCCTTGTAGATAGTTGTGGAGCATGATAAGGTCTCACCTGAGCCTTCTGTTCTCCAGGCTAAACACTTCCAGTTGCCTCAGCCACTCATTATAAAACTTGTGCTTTCCAGCCACTCTTCCCCAGGCCTGTAGCTCTGTGTGGGGTTGTTGTGACAGAGGGGCAGGACCCAGCACTTGGCCCTGTTGAACCTCATACAGTTGGCCTTGTCACATTGATCCGGCATGTCCAGATCCCTCTGCAGACCCTTCTCACCCTCCAGCAGATCAACACTCCCACCCAACCTAGTGCTGTCTGTACTCAATCTCTTAATCTAGATCATTGACAAGATATTAAACGAGTGACCCCAACACTGAATCCCGGGGAACACCGCTGGTAACTTACCACCAATTGGATTTAACTCCATTCACCACCGCTCTCTGTCTCAGGTCTCAGCCATCTATCCAGTGTTCTACTCAGCAAATTACACCTGTCTTAGGGGCTGCCAGCTTCTCCAAGAGAATTCTATGAGAGACAATGTCAAAGGCTTTACTGAAGTCAAGGTAGGCAATGTCCACAGCCTTTCCCTCATCCACTGGGCACATCACCTTGTCATAAAAGGAGATCAGGTTTGTCAAGCAGGAAGTGCTATCCATGAACCTGTGCTAGCTGGACCTGATCCACTGTTTGTTCTACGTGTGCTGTGAGATGGCACTCAAGATTATCTGTTCTATAACCTTCCCCAAAACTGAGGCCAGGCTGACAGGCCTGTATTTCCCTGGATCCTCCTTCTGGCCCTTCTTGCAGATGGCCAACCTCCCTGGTTAACCAGGACTGCTGATAAATGTTGAAGAGTGGCTTGGTGACTTCTTCCAACAGTTCTCTTGGTACCCTTGGTGGATCACATTTGGCCCCATAGACTTCTGAGAGTCTATGTGGCAGAGCAGGTCACTACTTCCTCCTGATTACTGGGGGATTTCTGCGGTCCCTGTCTACCAGCTAAGGGGTTTGCTGTAAAAGTCTGAGGCAAAGGCATTAAGTACCTCAACCTTTTCCTTATTTTTGGTGGCAATGTTCTCCTCATATCCAATAATGGGTGGAGATTCTCCTTGACTCTCTTTTTGTTATTAATGTATTTGCAAAAACATTTTTTGTTATCTTCTACAGTGCTGGCCAGATTGAATTCTAGATGGGCTTTTGTCTTTCTAATTTTCTCTCTACATGGCCTAATGACATCCTTGCGCTCCTGAGTTGCCTCTTCTTCCAAAGGTGGTAAACTATTTTCTTTTCTCTGAGTTCCAGTGAAGTCGTCCTGTTCAGTGAGGCTGGTCTTCTTCCCCACTGCCTTGTCATATGTCACGTTAGTATTATTTATTTGATGCCAACAAAATTTCTTTAGGTCTAGACAAGTGCTGGTCACAAGCAAGTGCCTTCTTTCTGGCATGTTATGGCATTAATTTAGTTTCATGTCCTGACTGCAGGTTCAAGAAAACCCCATACGCACACAATGCACTGGAGCGTATGTGATGCGGAAAGTCCTGTGCAAAGTGGATGTGCTAGGAAGAAATGACTTGGCAAAGGGGCTTTTGTACTGCCTGAACCACTTATTAGTGGATTTGACCTCATTAACCTTTCTAAGTAGGAGAAATATTTTAATTCTTATTAATAAATGAAGAATTTAGAGACAGAAAAAGCAAATGTTTTGATCAAAGCTAGGCAGTAATCTTTGTCAGAGGACTGGAACTGAAACTCTAACTTTTGAACTCTTGGTTCTGTGCCAGTTTTACTTTTAAGTGTAGTAGTTGTTACTAGGCTGTGGTAAATCTCATGAATTACAACTTTTTGTGAGAATGAGTTACACATCCTAGGAAGTCTTTGGCATAACTCAGTTGATGGACATCACTATTCTTTTTTTCGCTGTTAAGAGTCTTAAAGTTGACAATGCCACTGCTGGGCTATTTTTTTCATTTTCTCTTCTCTCTGCTTCAATACAGAACTTTGAGCTTATTTTTCATTCTGCCTAGTCTCTGCTCCAATTTCACCCTATTTTTCATTATTAATTTTTCTTTCCATCATCCTATCTGTTCCCACAGGTGAAATGAATGAATATATAAAATAAAAGCTCCATAGCACTCAATTCTGAACCAATAACATCTCAGTGACTTTTGAATTATTACAGACAAAATGAAGATGCCTGTCCTTAGCTGTAATTCATTATTCTTCCAGACATTCAGAGCAAGATATTAAATGAGATCATTTAAATGAATCAACCTGCTTCCCTTTTGAATACAGTAAATCATTCCAGAATAAGAAGCAAGGACTAATACCAGTCACTCATCAACCAACAGCTCATTGATGCTTTCACTGATGTGAATTAGTAAAATAAATACAAAAACCATCAGCCACTAAGTTCCAGGTAAAAGTCAATATCATTGCTAAGGGTGACACTAGTTGAAGAAAGCAGTATGTGACAGTATTTAACAGTACAAAAATGTGTGTTTAGCATTTTGTCTATAACACATCATGCTTTTGCTGATAATAAATTTTGCATCAGGACCTTCCCTTTTAATACAGGAGTTGTGGATGGAGCCATGGACTTCACTTGTAAGTGAGAAGCTCTAACAAGACACTTTATTGATATAACAAAGTTTGATAGTAAATGCAACAATCGTTTGACAAGATTTGATGGCAAGGTACCCTAGATTATTTACTGCATAGAGAACAGAGTCAGGCAAAACTGCTAGAAGCTGCAAATCTAGCTGAGTCATGAGGTTCAGAAAAGACTCTCTTGTGTCCTAAACCACCTCTCAGAGAGGAGTACAGGTGTGTCTGCACCCACTCCTACTCAGTGGTTTATGTCTAAAGGATTATATACATGCGAGCAATCCTTTATAGCACTTAACTAAGATTTCAAAGTTAATGACTTATCATCTTATTTGCATGCCAGCAAGACATCTGGGTCACTGTTCCAGACAGCCTTTGGCTACCCTGTCCCCCAAAGTCCAGAGTCAGCTGGATGCAGCCATCACAACCACCACTGGTGGTTATAGGTTATGTGGGGGCAGCAGCGAACTCTGCCACAGCAGGCATTCAGAGGTCATTCACTTCTGTATATCCTCAAGAGTCCAAAAGTAGTGGTGAACTTACTTCAGATATTAGGTGGCTAAGAGTTGATAACAGGGTTTAGAGCAGACCTTTGACTCATTCTGGATCTATATTCTAGTATTTTCCAAAGGTCATATTACAGATCATATTCTCCAGAAATTGAAATATCTGTGTTTCTTTTTGAAGTACTGTGGAGGCAGAGAGATGCTTAATTTTAGAAGTACTTTAGATCAAGCTGCTTAGACAGTTTGATCAGCTTTTAGGCATAAAAGTAAGTCTCCTGTGAGAGTATTAATGATATTTGCAAACGAAGACTAAAATAGGACCAGAGCTTGTGAATTCTCCTTCTCAGAAATATATATATTCATTAAAATGAAATCTAGAGTATATTTCTGAATGACTGTGCAGATTTTTAAACTACTTTTTATAGTTATGTTAATAAATTATACTTTATACATGCTTTAAGCATATTAAAATTTAGTAAATATAGTAGCCATTGGCAGTTGGACTAAATGAATTTTCTAGGGCCTTTTCAACTGCAATATTCTATTCTAAGATTTTTGAGGTGCAAACACCATGATCCATACGGAGGATGGCACATCCCATCTGTAAGGGCAGAATCACACCCTGAAGTGCTGGAAACTACAGGAGACGGGAATATGGGACAGCTTGTACTAATTGGTCATAGCCATGTGATCGAGAAACTGTGCTGAGAACAGTGAGCCTGATGGTGAAGGGCTTGTGCTTATGTCTAAGTTTTATACTTGTGAAGTGGTGGCTACTTCTCTGTAATTGGTAGATGTCAGCATTTCTATGACAAACAGTAATTAGGCTTGAGCGGCCTTGGGGTTTTATATGCTTCCTGAGTGAGGAAGGAAAAAAACCCAAGCAAACCCACAAATGAAGGTAAGTGCAATTCCAATAATATGTACATTAACTCACATGGTGCTGCTGTCATTTCCTCCAGGAAAACTGTTGAACAGACCACAAAGGCTCTCTGTTTCCTGTATTTTCTCCCATTTCTGAATAAAATGAAATAATTTTAAACCATATTTTTGTAACTTCTGAATGGCAGTTTTAGGTATTCATCTGTTGACATCGATCTTTTCCATATATTCTGTCTCCAATGATGCCTTTCTTTACTTAGTAGCATTGAGAACTGCTAAAATCTCAAATCTAAAAAACTCAAAACACTGATAAAAAGATGTGAATTGTCTGCAGTTTGACTGTTTTAAACCATGAAGTCCTGCAACCTTGAGTTAGATTGGTCTTCAAGAAAGTTGATGAGCAGCGTTTTGCAATAAAATCAGTGAAGACATGGTATTTACAGGGTTCCATGTAATTAAACTCTCAAAATACCTCACAACTGCCTTCCTGTTTAGTTTTATTGGCCAAAGAATATGTTTCTTTAAGGCTGTATCAGAAAGGTCCAAAGCCAGGACCTCTAGTTTCAAATTATTATCAGTGTTGCTACCATTTAGCTGACCAGCTATGGAGATTGTAGCTTCTGGGTTATGTGGGCAGCTGAAGACTTGGGCAGGTGGCACGCAAGGACTGACCCTGATGCACAGCATGGCACCACTGGCAGAGCAAGGGCTGCTCTGCAATAAAGTTTTTGCATCTCTGAATTAGAGTTTTAAGAAGCAATTATCTGAAGTCTTTTCTGATGACTGAGTGAAGCCAGTATGAAGCAGATCACCAAAATTTACAGAGCTGTTTATCTACTCTCAAGGTCCTGAAGGTGCAGAATAAAGTCATGAGTTTTGCTATTTGTGTGAAATAAAACCTGAATGGTTTTAATCTTTTTTTTAATTTCATGGATTCTGTATCTTGCAGTTTATAGTGTGCTGTGTCTTCCCTGAGGCAGAAGTATTACTTTTTTCCCCCACGCTCTTCTACATTTGAAGCTTCTAGAAATTACCTTTTTAGTGGCATAGAAACATGCATTGAACACACATTGAGCATATTAGGCATTAAATATTGCACAATAGCTATCATGTAAACTCACAGAAGTTAGTAGTCTAAGAAAATGATATTAATTCCTTTCAAAATTCCTACTTATTATTTAAAGTTACATTAGATGAGCTGTCAATGTTTTCTTCAATTAGACAACAATTTTTATTAAAATAAAATTGCTATGCTCCCAATATTTGCTTTTGTCAGCACAATATAGATTTTTTTATTAAGGACAAATTATTATCACTTGAAAACTAACTTTCGTGCACAGTAACTCATTTTTATATAATTGTGGGGGCATACCCATATTAACATTATAGTATATTACAAATTGGTAACTTACCAGATATCTCATAAAAATATATTTAATGACTTTTCCATAGAGGAGAGAGATATTTTAGCTCATTGCATTTTAGAAGAAGCTGGGTATATTCACTGTAGTTATTATGGTTTATAATACTTCCTGTTGCAAGTTTTAAAGTCTATCAGAATTCCCTGTGCACAATAGAGCTCTTACCATATGTTGGGAAAAAAATTGTATTTTGAAAACTCCCTAAACACCTACTTTTCAACAATGGTTATAAAGGTGATTTATGAACATATCTATTTTCAGTGTAAGGAATTCATAGCCACAGGAAGTCATAGAATAAAATATCAGAGCCAGATTTGAAAAGTATCTGGCTCATTTTATGACTGGAGTAATGTTTGTGAGTGGAACATCCCTTAACACGGCAAGCCTGTGCAGGTACAAGTGCGAGATTCATTGCCTTGAAGGAGAGAGGAATTTAAAATCTGTCTTGTTCTTTGCTGAAGGTCACCCCATTTTTCAACACTCTTTCTGAGACGTGACTGTCAGAACTGAATAGAGTAATCCACAGATTCATTTTTAGTACTTGTTAGTGCTCTTTTCTGGGTTTATTCTGGATCCAAGCTCCCCAATTTAGTCATGCTTTGACTCTGTTAGCCTTCATTGCCAGCATACCATGCTGAGAGGGTATGGTGAATGTTCCCTTTCTTTAGCAAAGCTATTTTTTTTGAGAAATGGCTACGTATAATGCAATTGCTGTAATGATTTTACTTCCTAATATGAAAATATACATTTATCATCTTAGATCCATACAAGTAACTTATTATTATGGTCTAGTCAATGATTTTTTGTATCCTTCGATTTTATTAGTAGTAGTTTTATTACCCGTCATTGCTGAAGATACCAAATACCTTGAAGCCTAAACTGGAGTCTACAAAAAACATGACTTCCCACTTCTAAATACTTTGAGGAGACTATTTGTCATTCATATTCTTCTCTAGTAGCATGGCTTTTATTGATTTTAGACAGTGTTATTTAGAGTAATAAGTTAAATTTAAAAAATCATAGAAAATCAAATGGTTCAGATTATTCTACTACTTTACACATTTGCCTTCTCCAACTGGATTTGCAATCCCATAAAACTAATGACAAGCCTTAGAAAAGTGCAGAATATTAAAAACAGTTGAACAGATGTGATATGTTTACACAGTAAGTTTTCAGTAACACTCACCCCTGCTCCAAACACATACACATATGTGTATTTTTTCGAGGTTTTAAAATGCAGATAGATAGAAAATATTAGACTTGATAGACTTTTCATCTGAACTACTACAATGATGTGATATTATTAAAAAAAAAAATTATTCTACCTTTTATTTCCGTTCACAATGAGATAAAAGTTCTAACATATGGACTGCAAGTGTTCCACAAATTATTTAAAGTTACAACCCCCAATACAATAAGATCAGCCCGTCATTCCTCCAAGCTGCAATATGTACAGAAATGTTAAGAGCTCATACACCAGCCTACACCTCAAACCACTCTTCAAAGGTCAGGGAAGCAGATGGGCTTTCCTATATATAACCAGAAAAATGCATTTTTAATGGTGTCTCTCCAAGCCTCATAGTATGAGACTGAATCCTGATATTTAAAATAAAATCATTATTTTCTGCAAATGTGTAGTTTAATAAAATCTCAAAGGCAACAGCAGACAAGAAAAAAAGTGAATGGAAGAGCAAAGATCACAAAAGCCAACAAATCTGTTGTTACTTTAGACATATTTTCCTTGTAATGACATCTTTATGAGAAAATGTAGGCATTTAGCATGAGAGCGTGTCTTTGGGAGCCTCCTGTGTGGGCAGCTGGCCCCAGCAGAATGGTGCAGGAGGTATTATCCAGGTGTGCTGCATGCTGCAGCAACTCAGTGTTCCAAGTAACGTTGTGGTGGGCAGATGGTGGGCGCCGCAACCTTCCAGAAGCATCTCCGTATGAAGCCACTCGGCGGTGCGAGCACACAAACACACACACACCAGTTAGCTGTTTAACAGTCCACAGCAGAGAGATGCAGGAAAGGTCTTCATATGGGGCTCCACGGAGAAGGTTTATTGCATCCATGCACGTGAGGGAGTCCACGGATGAAGAACGAGCATCAGGGGAGGGTCCAGGTTTATATCCGGGGTCGGTAGGGGCGGAGAGAGCCCCAGGGACCAATGATGTGAGGGCACAGGGGCAGTGCACAGGCGGGGCCAGGGTGTGGGAGCCAATGGGGAAATAGAGAGGGAGGGGCAGAGGAACGAGGGCCAATGGGGGAGCAGGGAAGGGAGAACATTCTAGGGCTGGGACATGTATGGGAGAGAGGGGCAGGGAGGCCAACGAGCCAGCCAGGGAGGCAGAACTGGGGTACATTAACAGAACCCAAACAAAGCACCCTGGGAGCAGCCTTTTCTATCTCCCTGACCTGGGGAGTGTCTCTTAGGGTCTGTCCCTTCACTGGACTCTGATGGACCCTTGTTCAGTAGGCCCACCAGCCTCCACCAAAGTAACACCAGCCAGATGTCTCCTCCATGGTCTTTGTGACGAAGCCGGAAAATATTAATCTCATAAGAGAACAAAAAGGACACACAAAAGTAGGAGTGTTACTTATCCCCCCCTTACAGCTGGTCTGTTCCCTGGAGAAGAAACTCTACTTTCTGCCCTAATGTTTTGTTCTAGTGCCCGTGCTTGTTTCTGGTGACCAGAATCCACGTAGTGTGAAACGTGAGGTGGAATACAGATCTCGTCTTCCTTGATAAAGTCCTGTCATGACCAGAATACTAGCCCGTAAGGCAGTACTTACTGCTGGGCTTGCTGCTTTTCATGTATTTTAGGAAGGCTTGAAAATGTGCAGTGAGTAGGATTATTTAGGGAAGCAGATAGAGTTTAGATGTAACTATGTTAATGTATTTACATACACTGTTAATGTATCTAACACTACACTGTTACTGTCTTTGCATACCTGTGCAAGGTGCATAGGGAGTGTCTGTGATTCAAAACGTAGGTGATAGATGCTGAAAGTCTGGCTGGCTACAGATGGAAATGTCTTGCTTTCTGAATAGAGTTTCTGAGAATACATGACTCACTCTTTTAAGCACTTATATGCGCTCTCTGGATCTCATTCATAGCCGTAATTTGCAAACCCGAATGATTAAATACAACTTCCCCCGCCTAAATTAGCGTTTAGGCAGGTTAATTAGAACTGGAATAGTTCCATCCACTGTCTCTGTAGCTTTTCTTTGTAGTGGAACAGCAGCTTTGTCTCCTCAAAAGGCTATAAAGCTAATCATAGGAATTATAAAATAGTGCTCTAACATGGCCCTCACTCTGACTTTTAAGGCCAGATCTTAATGTTTTATTAGGATTCAGTCTTAAAACACTCTAAAGAAGTGCAAACTTGTGAGCCATCTTCCCAGTCGCACCTAGATCTCTTGTAGTCATACGTGTTTTCAGCACAGAACTGGAGTTCTGTCTTGTGACAGGCAGAAATTCTGTAATGGGATTCCTCACTTAGTTTATTATTTAGCTACCATTTATTATTCAGCTGTATCTTCATTCCTCCATTAATGTGTTTAGAAAGAGGCAAAATAAAGCATCAGCCTCTACTCTGTTTCAAAAGATAGGAAAAGACTAAATTCTGCTAAATTTATATTTCAAATTAAAGTAGCTGAAGAATTGGACATTATTTATTTGTTGTATTTGTTTAAAATGGTTAGGGTAAGAAAAATAGTATCTTTTAAAATGAATAGTCCAATTCCTAAGTATTCTAGTATGAAGTCATAAATTTTCCATATAGAATAGTAGCATTTTATTAAAAACACTATCCATAGTCTGTACTTGCAGTCAAAGGAGAAAGTATGGAAGATAAAACATTATGTCAATTTATCTTTTTGCTGTGAAAAATAAAATTGAAAAAAAGTTACATTATCAAAAGAAAAATCAAATTACTCTGTGTATATTTAAAAGAATGTCAGCTTATTTTTCATGTGTTTCTCATGAATGCAAACAATACCTGTTTCTTGTTAAGCAAACGTGCTGAGTATAATACTAAACAAAAGCAAAACAAAACCTGTTCACTAGGCTGAGGGATTCAAGAAAAATCAAAGGTCTGTGTTTCTTATGCCAGAAAGGAAACATTATCAAAAGACCATTGCAAGCTATTCAGCTGCCATGCAATAATTTTTCCGAGTGGTTGTATTTATGGCAATAAAAGAACCTGATGCACCAATTAATTTTAACTGATGTAGATTATTCTGCTTGATGCGAAGAGTGTGTTATGGCTATTTTGACAAATAGATGAAGCTGTTTGCATGGCACGTAGTGCATGTGACATTCAGATAGCAGGTGATTGTTTGAGAGGGTGATGTCTCTTTCACATAATGGATCCAGCTTTCTTTGATTTTAAGATTCTGTGCAGCCAAAGAATACATAGACAGACAAACTGACAGACGGACCGACAAATACATATATGAATGCATGTTATATGCTTGAATGCATAAAACTCTTTTAAATGAAATCATCCAGACTTCAGCCAGCTTCCCCAGCTGAAGGTATTTACATTCTAAAGGTCATATGTGAACCAGGAAACTCACAAAAAAAAGCCTCCCCACACCTGTGGAAACAATGATTCTTTCTTCTTGTTCTTGCTTAAAAAGTAGTATACCCTTATGCCTTATGCAAGGGTACAGTATTATGTGCTTTTGGTATTGTCAGTACCTTGGAACAGGTCATGAAAATAAGCCCACCTCTTACACAGAGTGAGGCTCTTTGCTATTATCAAATTGTTTCAAATCTAGCACAATAAATTGATCATTACTCTTTGGAAGCTTTCCTAGCTGTATGGAATATTTCACCCCTGTGGTTTCTGCAGTTGAAAAGTTGCTTTTTGGGCACATCCAGATGGATTAGGTAGACAAGCATACCTGTGTTATTCCAATGGCCATTTTTTGTAATAAATGGCTTGATTTCCTTGTCCAAAACAACACTTCACCAACAATACAGCTCGCTCTCAGTGAACTAGTTCATCTGCACTGTGGTGTAGCCAAAGGCTTGCCTCATGAAAACAGTATATCTGCATCAGAGTTGTGTTGACTGCCCAATAAATATGGTTGTGAGTAGCCCCTGGATATAGGAGGATGTAGTCTGTTCACTCTAGCTACATTGCTTCCAGTTCTGAACCTCACTATTTCAGAGCCAGCCTGGTGATCCCCACACTGGCCTATCCAAGGTGTGTCACTACAGCGTGTGCATTTGTGCATTTGTCTGAAACGCAGCTAATAATAGCTGTGACTGACAAGGAGAGCAAAACCTTTTTACTTCAAGGTACCCTTTGCCACAGTAATCTATATCTCTGTGAGTCTGAGATAAAATTGCTGTAGTATACTCCCTGTGGGTCTATATGCTGAAATGGAAAGGGGAGTGTCAATAAAATACAGTTACCTGCATGGGCAGTATTTTGTGTTTGTGCAACATTGATCTCCTGTGACTGCCAGTTTGTTTCTGGATGGAGGCTGACTGTAAAGCTCAGATGGTGTGAGATCCAAGTGCTATTACTCTCTGTCATTATGACATGCTAAACAGTTACTATTAGCTAATACTCTAATTACTGAGAAGAGAGTGGTGCCAGAAGCTCCTGTCCTCATGTCCTTCATAACAGATCTCGAGACTTAAAATTAGCACTTTCTGCCAGGACTTTGCTGCCTTCGCTTTTCATATTGAAAAAGTGATCTTTTCACCTCTGCATGTAGATTAGGTCACAGAAACATTGAAGCTTGTACAAATCCTGTTGTTTGATATGTGAAATACTGCATCTTTCAGATATATTTTGTATTGGACAGGACTGCATTTGAAATGAATGATTATTACATCCAGGTGGCTCAAGTTTGTCATGGATTATTATTTACATTTTCAAATTGAAAACACTAAAATAATAATCAAATGTAAATCAGGTAGAAGGAGACCTCACTAGCTTAAGTATGTCCATTTAACCTATCAGTGAGTTAAATGGACCCACTGATCAGTTTTTCATTGTGTTCTATGGTCATGATTAATATAGAAGATGGTGCCTATACCAACCTTGGGCTATATTTGTGGCAGTGATTATCTACTTTTGGACAGGCACATATTCATTCAGTGTTGTGGATTTCTGAAGCAAGCCGGGATAGCTGTTAATACGAGTTGCTGGCAAACAGACAGGAAGGATCTTAGTATGGGATCCATGGGGATGTTTATTCCAGACACACACATGGATTGCCCAGGGACAGAGACAAGACTCATGGGAAGGGTCCAGGCTTAAGTATGGGGCGGTAGGGGTGGAGAGAGCATCGGGGACCAATGGTTTTGGGGCAGGGAGCAGTGCACAGTGCACAGGTGGGGTTAGGGTTTGGGAGCCAGTGGGGAAATAAAGGGAGTGGCTGAGGAACAGGGCTCTGTGGGGGCACCAATGGGGCCGACCGAGGGAGCAGAACAGGAGTACATGAACATAACAGAACAGGGTATCCCTGTGAACAAGCCTTTGGTGGCTCCCTAACTTGGGCAATGCCTCTCAGGGTCCTTCCCTCCCAGGGGGTCCTTGGAGACCCTTGTGTGGCAGGCTCACTGGCCTCCACAGATTTCTAACTCAGATGTGTGTATTTAAGCCACCAATTTAGCTTACTCCAAGCAATCATCCTTGTTCCTTTGTCAAATTTTTATTTTCTTTGCAAAATTCTGAGGTCATAATACTTTTGGTAGTAAGAACCTGCTATCACTAGGTATATGGAAACATATAATTATTCAACAATAATGTCATTTTTAAAATTATAATATATAAGTTAGAGTACCATATCTGACATTCTGCTCAATGTACTCACTTTTATCAGCTTTTGAAGAAGCATCTATGCACATATGAGCAACAGAAGAATTAATTCAAAAGTAAGAAGTGAAATAGTAATTTCCATAAATTGCTCATCATGCTATAGAATGGAGGCTTTGCAATCTCAGATAATACCCTAATCTATATGTGATGGTTTGTTAGTAATTTAAAATAAGCAGCTAGGAATGTAAGCCACATCTCATTGTCTCTAAGATTACTGATGCAGGGTCAGCCTTAGAGGGAGAAGGAGAATGCATTACAAGAGTGTGCCTGTGTTCTAAAAATGTTTATAATTCTCTTATTTGACCATGTGTCATAGCAAGGAAAAAAAAATAAAACAGATGAAATACTAAAATTTATCATGTTTTTATCTTTATTCTACAAGCAGATGTAATAGATGAATATTTTATTTCCTTTATTTACTATACAAAGATTGAAAGTAGGATCTACTTTGTTCAATAACTTAATCTTCTGTGCTCTTTGCACATTACTGTAGAAAACAAAAGGGAACATTTTGAAATTGTAGGGCAGTTTATGCCAACTTTCTCATTCCTAAGTATAAATACAAACCAAATGTCAATAGATAGATAAATGTCCTGTGTCTATCAGGAATTTAATCTCAAACATCTGAGCTAGAATAATGTCCAACTTAAAAATGGTAATGCAAGACAAAGAATTACTCCAAATCTCTGCATCTTTACTCACATCTTTACTATTCCCATTGGAACTAGGGAAAATCCAACTTAAGAATGGAAAGGTGGTCTCATCTGAACATTCTTGAACATTTCTGAACACTTTGGACCATTCTGCCTATTTAATACTGTTCACAGGAAATTGCAAAAAGTCACGACTGCCAGGGCATCCCAGACACATTAAAGTTAATCCTAACTGTGAGTCTGACAAGTGTGTCTGCTACTATTTTTAACATCTTTCCCAGATGAGTCAGATCTAAGCTTTGGGTTTCCAGGCAACAGTGCAGTTAGCTCACAGTACATTATGGATAATTTATGGAAGTCTTTCAACACTTGGGGATTCCTATACAGGCAGATGTTTGCTGACTGATGACGGTTTTGTTTCTTTATGGATAACAGAGCTGAAAACCATATTTCTTGCTGAAATATTTTCTTGTAGCAGGATCCAAGCAAGAAATTACTTCCATGTATATAAGAAGTTATTTAATAAATATATAATTCAATTGCATTTCAGTGTATAATTTGACATGTTAGAATCTTTGAATAGTTCCTGATTTCAATAAATGGTTTCTTCCTTTATTAATAGCAAAAATAAATAAGTATTTCAGTTGACTTGCACATAGTCACTGAGTGTTGAGTAAACTCTTAGTTGAGCTGCCTAATTGCACATAACAAGTATGCAAAACTAACTTGAATGATAAAAAACATTCCAGGAGAACTTCAAATGCTTAGACTAAATATGTGAAGTATTACGGTTTGCTAATTGGAAACTCTGTTTACTTAATTAAAATACAGTGCTTGTGTGCTAATACAGATGGGAACAGTCAATATGTAGCTAGCAGGCATAAACAAAAGGGGATTACCTACCTTAAAAACACATTTACCTTAATTACAGCACTCCAGGTTTGAATGTCTGTTTCTAATGAAAATGAGAGGGCATTATAAAATTAATTGTGTTTAGCATATTATTAATGAGATTAATTATAAAATTGTATTTCTAATACAGTGACTATATATTTTCTTTGCCATATTCTCAACATAAGAAACATTGTTCAGTGTTGTTAGTATTTTTATTGTATTTAAACTTTAACTTTGATCTCATTTGCTCATATAATTCCCTTAGTGACTCTCAGTGGATAAGAAGGATTGTCCTGTACTTTGCATTAACAATGCCAATAACAGGAAGATCAGTTCAAGATCAAGAACAGAAAGACAGTTATCCAAATAAAGCCATCTGCAGCTTGGCAACCCACAGGAAGCACCACCATGTGCACCCCAGAAGAAAGAGAAAATGGGATCTCGTAAGCTAAATGTCACTTTCAGGAGCATCACTTTAGGATGCAAAGTGTCTTGGCAACAGCACATAGGTGTTTTTGACAATGAAATGTTTTCTCCAAAGTTGTTTTTTATGAGAATCTGCTTATTCTGAAAGTGACCATGAACTCTGTCACAGTCGTGATACCTCTCCCACTGTGAACAAATACTGCCACTGGGAACAAGCTGTTCAGAAGTGTTTGTGATTCAGTCTGTCTCCTTATGTAGTTGAAAGAGCATGTCAAATCTTAGAAGTACATATGTTGTCATTCTCTACTCCTTCAAACTAAACACATTTAACAGCAGTCTTGGTACCAATGAATACCATGATATGAAAGAAAAAATAAGCAATACAGCTGCTGTTTGAATTTTGAATATCATTCCAACACCAGGCAAAGCAAGGGAATGAAGTTGAGACCTGCAGAAGTACATTCAAGTGGGGCTGCAGTGCAGCTTCACCTTTCACTGAGGACACCTGATTTTCAGAAATGCTGCACACAGCCTAGGAATATCATAAGCAAAATGCAGCAGCTGTAGCTTACCTCTGGCAACTCCACACTGTGGTTCTGCCGTAGGAATGTGAGTTCCATATAGAGTGCCCTTGACTGAAAAATGCAGACTGATTTAATTTCTAAACTAAGTATCTCCCAATATTCTAAGAGCCATCTCTAATGGTGCTTTTCTGATATTTTTCTAAAAAATGGCTGAGGTAAACTTGAAACACGGTCTTCACAAATTTGTGTATCCATGCTCAGCTGATGTCCTTCAATTCTGTGCTGTCAGTACAAAGGAACTGAGATTGTCTGATGTCTGAATAGCAGTAAATACCATCCTTCTGATCACTGTTGCTTTTTCAAAGGCAGCATCCATCCCCTTTCTACTTTGAGCCACTTGCTTCCCTTTTGTCAGCAACTCATAGGCCCTAATCATTCTGCTGACAAAAGGGTTTGCTGGCCCCTTTGCAAATATTCTCAGTGGAAACCCTTAGGTAAATAAATAAACAACAAATTCAGTGAGTGAAGGAAGAAAAAACAGGGCGTGTGTGACCACAACATTATTATAACACCAGATATTTTCAGCTGCTTAAAACTACAAACCCATTAACTTACATCACTACAATTCGGTGTGTTTATAGCTAAGGCACTAGATAGAGAAGGTAGATGTGACTTTTTAAATCAGAATTACAGTGTAACATTGTAGGCAAACAACAAAGTCATGAGTGAATCCCTACTGACAATATCTCTTTCCTTTTACCTTTTTCCTTTCATTTCCTCTTTTAGAGGGTAAAACATAACTTTTCCCCCTTAATTTGTTGAAGATGTGGTTTTCTCATTTGGGGCCATCTACCTCTTCTGTCTCAATGCACCTGTGGTATTCATTGTAGGGCATTGCCAGATGAGCACCACTGGCATCAGTATTTGATAATATCCCTGATTGCAACAAGGATTGTAAGACCAGGAGGAGAAAGGCTTAATGCTATCAGCTGCTGTCAGCCACAGCACACATGTATTCTCAAAGCTTCTTTCCAGTGGCAAGGACTTCTTCCCTAAAAGAGAGCATCTTATTCAAATGATAGCTACAGGACTGCAGCTGTGTTTATTGCAAAGCTTGTAGCTGCATGGGGCTCAGAAGATTTGCAATGGCATCAATCTCTGTTTAAAACAAATCATTGATGGACTTGTGTCACAAGATCCTTAAATGCACATTAGTCCATAATTGGTTCACCCATCAGTGTAAACTTTTCACTCACTTGATAAGATAATTACTTCTGGCTTGTGTATTAGTTTATAGCTGCTTTCTCAGAAAATGGCCTGGTTATTGTGTGCAGGTGTTCATTAGGCAAGGTTTATTTGCATTCTGGTGCCTAATCCTCAAAACCCAACTCCCAAGACCACATGAAGGTTTTACTGTGTAAAACCCCATGTTTTCTCTCTGCTAGTAGCCTGTTGCTGGCTTCTATCTGCACACTCTGACAGTGTCCCAGCCCTGTGAGCAGGAGGGATCACAGAATCACAGAAACAATTTTGTTGGAAAGGACCTCTGAGATCATCGAGTCAAACCTTTGTCTGAGCCCTACCATGTCAACTAGACCATAGCAATAAGTGCCACATAACACCTCCAGGGGTGGTGACTCCACCACCTCCCTGGGCAGCTCATTCAAATGTCTAATCACCCTTACTGAGAGGAATTTCTTCCTAGTGTCAAATTTGCCTCTGGTGCAGCTTAAGACTGTGTCCTCTTGCCCTGTCACTGGTTGTCTGGGTGAAGAGGTCAATCTTCACCTGCCTACAACCTCCTTTCATGCAGCTGTAGAGAGTCACTTCTGAGCCTCCTCTTCTCCAGGCTAAATGACTCCAGTCCCCTCAGCCATTCCTCAGAGGACATGTCCTCCAGACCCTTCACCAACTTTGTTGCCCTTCTCCGTACACACTCCAGCACCTCAGTGTCCTTCCTGAATTGAGGGGCCCTGACTTGGACTCGAGGTGTGGCCTCACCAGTGCTGAGTGCAGAGGGACAATCACTGCCCTGGTCCTGCTGGCCACACTGTTGCTGATACAGACCAGGATGCCACTGGCCTTCTTGGCCACCTGACCCCATGCTGGCTCATGTTCAGCCAACACACCCTGGTCCCTTTTGGCCTGGTCCAGCCACTCTACCCCCAGTCTGTAGTTCTGCATGGGGCTGTTGAGGCCAAAGTGTAAGTGTAGGACCCAGCACTTGATCTTATTGAGCCTCATGCCATTGGTCTCAACCCATCAATCCAGCCTGTCCAGATCCCACAGCAGACCCTTCCTACCCTCCAGCAGACCAGCATTCTGGCCCAACTTGATAGTGTTTATGAATTTTCTAATGTTAGACCAAATCCCCTCCTCCAGATCATCAATAAAGATACTACACAGGACGGGGCACAACACTGGCCCATGAGGGGCACCACTAGTGACTGGCTGCCAGCTGGATGCAGCTCCATTTCCCACCACTCTCTGGGCCTGGCCATCCAGCCAGTTCTTAACCCAGCAAAGAGTGCACCTGTCCAAGCCATGGGCTGACAGCTTTTCCAGGAGAAGACCATGGGAGATGGTGTCAAAGGCTTTGCTGAAGTCCAGGTAGACAACAACCACAGCCTTCTCCTCATCCACCAGGAGCGTCATCTGGTCATAAAAAGAGATCACGTTGATCAGGCAGGACCTGCCCTTCCTAAACCTGTGCTAGCTGGGTCTGACCCCTTGGTTGTCCTGTTTGTGCTGTGTGATTGCACTCATGATAATCTGTTCCATAACCCTGTCAGGTACTGTGGTCAGGCTGACAGGCCTGTCGTTCCCCAGATCCTCCTTTTGGCCCTTCTTATGGATGGGCTTCACACTGGCCATCTTACAGTGACCTGGGACCTCCCTGGTTAGCCAAGACTGGTGATAAATGTTGGAGAGCAACTTGGTGAGCTCTTCTGTCAGCTCCCTCGTAACCCTAGGAGGGATCCCATCCAGTCCCATAGCCTTGTGAGCATCTAAGTGGCTCAGCAGATCTCTAGCTGCTTCCTCCTGGATTACAGGGAGTCCATTCTGCTCCCTGTCCCTGTTTACCAGCTCAGGAGACCAATTATCCTGAGGATGACCTATCTTATTGACAAAAACTGAGGAAAAGAAGGTTTTAAGTACCTCGGCCTTTTCCTTCTCTTTTCCTTCTCTTTCCTTCTCTCTTATATTTTCCCTCATGTCCAATAAGGAATAGAAGTTTACCTTGCCGCTCCTTTTGCTTTTACTGTATTTATAAAAACACTTTTTTATTCTTTACGGAAGAGGCCAGGTTAAGTTCTAATTGAGCTTTTGCCTCTCTAATTATCTCTCTACATGACTTAACCACATCCTTAAACACTTTCTGAGTTGCCTGCCCCTTTTTATAAAGATGATACACCCTCTTTTTTTCCCTGAGTTCCTATGAAATGTCCCTGCTTATCCAGTCTGGTCTTCTTCCCTGATGACTCATCCTTCAGCCCATAGATATGGCTTGATGTTGCACCTTCAAGATTTCTTCAAGTATGTCCAGGCTTCCTTGATCCCTTTGTTTTTAAGGACTGCTTCCTAAGGGACTTTCATATCCCCCATCAGTCCTTCTATGTCCACAAACAGCAGGTCTGGCAGGGCAGCTCCTCTGATAGGCTCATTTACCAGTTAGGCTCATTAACCATTACCTTGTTAGGAAGTTGTATTTCACACACTCTAGGAACCTCTGCTTCGTCTCTGCTGTGTTGTATTTCCAGTAGATATCTAGCAAGTTGAAGTTGCCCATANTAAGGGACTTTCATATCCCCCATCAGTCCTTCTATGTCCACAAACAGCAGGTCTGGCAGGGCAGCTCCTCTGATAGGCTCATTTACCAGTTGTGTTAGGAAGTTGTATTTCACACACTCTAGGAACCTCTGCTTCGTCTCTGCTGTGTTGTATTTCCAGCAGATATCTAGCAAGTTGAAGTTGCCCATGAGTACAAGGGCTGTGGGGCCCTGCGAGGAGCCCCGTGTTGTTCTCTGTGCCCAGAACTCTCTCTTCTCAGTCTCTCCTGTCAGGGAAAAAACAAAGTGAGGAAACTTTTCTGCTGCTTCCAGTTTGTTTATTTTATCTTATCAAAGGTTCAGGAACACAGCCTCTCTGCTGCTTCCAGGTGCACAGTGGCTGTGGATGCTTGTTGCAGAGAGTTTATATACTTTTTATCATCTAATAAGAAGATTCTATGTATTTTGTCTTTAAAACCAGTGTCTATCCATTTTGTTAACATGTCTCTTTTGCATTAAATTCTTTTCAGCAATTACTAAATCACAGGAACTTAAGTCAGAGAAGAAAGGAAGAAGAAGGAGAAGAAGGAGAAGAAGAAGAAGAAGAAAAAGAAGAAGAAGCCGACACCCTGAATTCTCCATGTTCTCCCCATATTAATATATAGGGCAAAATCTAAAACCACAAACACATTTTCTGTGGTGCACTAAACAACTATCTCTTCATTTCTTTGGTGCTTTCAGCTCACCCAAAAGTGGGGGTAAATGCTCCCACTGACTTATTTCACAGGGCAAGCCTTTTTGGGGAGCTCTAGGGACAAAATATGTCCCTAAAAGATCAGAAGTTTTTTAGCTTCCCTGGGTTCCAACAAAGGGCTGTTGACTGTGAGACTTCTGCCACCAGCTTGTAGGGTGTATTATCTGACTGTCCTGGTTAGGTGATCTGTAACACACTCCCACCATGATGTCTGCCCTGTCGACCTTTCCCCTGATATTTACCCATAGGCACTCAACCTTTTCATCTTCATCATCATCAATTTCCACACAATGCACTACTTAATGTACAGTACCACCCCACCACTCGTCCTTCTTCTCTCGTCTCTTCTAAAGAGCTTATAGCCATCCATTGCAGTGCTCCTGTTGTGTTATCCCACTGCATTTCTGCGATGGGGACCATGTCACAACTTTTCTGCCGTACGGTGGCTCCCAGCTCCTCCTGTTTGCTTCCAATACTGTTTGCATTTGTGTACATGCACTTTAGCTGGGCTAACAGTTTTGCCTCATCCCAGGCCTGGGACCCATAGGATCATTTCTGGTGAGCCTGGCTTTATCCCCTTCCTGCTTTGAGGATCATGTGAATTCCTCTTAATCTGCCTTTAGCAAAGTTAGCTTAGCTTCAACTGCTTTCATTGACAGGTTAAGCTAACCTTACTGACTGCATAAAGAGGATGATGGAGGGTTTGTGGGATCCCTCCCATGGAAGAGCTGTGGAAAGAATGACCTCTGAAGACCTGTTATTCTGCCAAAGTCTGCATGGGCTACAGTAGTTTCCAAAATGAGTGAATTCATGACCTAATTTTAGGCACCAATGACACACAAAAATAGTGATCATGTCTAGAGGCATGGTATGAGGAACAGCTTCCATGACCATGACTATATAAACAGTTTGAGATGGGGTTTGAGGACTGGTATGTAATTGATCATCCATGCTGTTTGCTTTCTAACGTTCTCCTGGCAGCTTTGCTCTGGGCCAACCAAAGAGAAAAACACAGCCCGGAGGCAGCAGAGGCCAATGGGCAGTATGGTCAAGAGTAGTATTGCAGGAGGATGGAGAGAAGGGTTTAGCTTTGTAAGCATGAGGTGTGCCATGTCACTTGCCCTGAGGACAATGGAGAGAATTTGGATGGCATAGAAGAGGAACTGAACTCAGTGCTTAAGTGGCCAAGTTCCCTTGAATGCTTTGCCTCCTCTCTGGAAATCAGAATTATTCTGAGCACCTGGGTTACATACCATCCCTTTTATTTAGCCAAAGAGGAAGTCTAAAGAAATCAATTATTTTTAAGGAACTTATGTGTATAAAACTAGGCTTTGTGAGAGTTCTCTCCTGTTACCATCCCATTCCCATTTTTGTATGGACAAGATACAAGTTACTTGAATATCTCCAGATTACTTGGATATCTCTATCCTTGGAGATATTCAAAAGCCATCTGGACATGGTCCTGAGGAACTGGCTCTTGATGGCTCTGCTTGAGCAGGGAGGTTGGACTAGATGATCTCGAGAGGTCCCTTCAAATGTCAACCATTCTGTGGTTCTGTAGTATTTGACCTAAAACTGTAGCTCCCTTTAAGGTCATGTTCAAGGACACTCTCAGGCACATGGTGTGATATTCAGGGTGTCCTGTGTAGGGCTGGGATTTGGACTTGATGATTCTGATGGGTCCCCTCCAAGTCAGTATATTCTATGATTCTGTGATGCTTGGCAAGCATCTGCATTTGTTTGCACCAAGCACTCAGCTGAACCAGTGAGTTGGTGACTCATGGGGCAGGAGAGTGTCATGTGTATTCCTGCATGAGTGACCTCCTGTCTCTGCCAGCCCAAGAGAATGAGCAGATAGGGCTCTCTGGGTTTACTTCTTATGTCAATCCTGGACATAGGATATGCAAGCTTGAAGGCAACACCCTCTCTGTGTAGCTAGCGTGATTTCTGTCCTCTGTGTGTGTGTCTCCGTATGTGTTTTTCTGGGACATATGCTCAGCTTTCTTACTGGATGGACCTGCAAGCAGGAAAGCAGCAGCTTTGTCTGTCAGCCCAAGCAGAGATCCAGATCCCCAGGCAGTTGAGCAGGAGGGAGTCTTGGGCCAGGGCTCCTGGAAGTGATGGCTGCTCCTGACATCCCTTAGTGAATACTTTATAATACAACTTGTTGCTTAAACCTAGAATTTGGAGCCTGTGTACATGATTAGCTTTGGAAGACATATGAGACATAGCAAATTTATATATATTTTTTCTGTTCTTCAGAAGTATGTAAGAATTACTCTTTCCTAAGAGAAAAAGTAAAAACATTATCTCAATTTTGTTTTTCAACCCATGCTAAACATGGAACTGATAAAAAAACTGGAGGTTTTCCCTGTGATTCTAAATAAGAATGATTAGCTACAAAATTTTTCCTGCAGAGTTTGAGAATTTATATTCCCTGCTGTCATTGAGAGATACATTGAAAATCATTGCAAGTTCTCTAAAATCACTCAGTAGTTTTCTCAAGTTGCTAAAATATGCTTTACCATAGAGCTGCTCGTTGCCTCTGCTTCCAGTGCTATCAAAACCCATACACCTTCACACAAGTTCATGACAGAGCTATGCCTTCCTGGGGTTTATGCATATCATGGTACATTATATTCTCATACTCTGGCCTCAGTCTTATATTAAATCAGTCTAGCCAAGCTCTTTTATTTACAAATATTTTGTACCCAGAAAACTAAGGCTGGGGCTTGTCAGATAATCTTGGTAATTAAAAGTGAAGCCCATAATAGAAGGACCATTACTGTCTTGTTTGGATTTGCTATGTCAGATGATGAGCTAAAATTACAGTAAGATGGCTAATTTTCAGTGCATAAAAATCACACCCAGAACATAAAACTGATGCATTTTGAGTTCCTTTTGTTTACAGAAATAAAGTCTCTGCTAGAGGGATTGAACTGGCTCATGGCATAAACTCTGAATTTTTCTGTTAGTTGTGAATCCCCTTAATCCCTTGCAATCTTCATAAAAGATTTTGCATTACACATTCACTTTTTTTCCATTAGATGAACTATTTACACAAGTTGTAGATATGGATATACTTCTTAATTTACTTTTAAGTAAGTTATTTTTATTTTGATCATTCAGAGCTAGGCCAGAACTTCATAACTCCAAGAAATAGAATTGGACTTAATATAGATTACTGTTTGTCCTTTAAATTGTTTGGAATACTCAGTACTTTTTAGTGTTTTGAAACCAGTGTAAGTGATTAATTCACTACTTTCTCTCATACAGGAGGACTGGAATATAAATATTTTCAGTGCAGAGATCTTGTCCTGGTGGAAGTCCAAGTAAGATGTAATCTTGCAGAACTGCTACTGTGCCTGCAGATCATATAACTGGGTCTGTTGGACAACTGAATTAAAAAAATACAAAAACCTCCATTGCTTCAAATAGATTTAAGAGGTAGCTTGTTAATAAAGGAACAAATCCAACCATGTTCACCTTCCCCTTTTCAGTACCTACCTGGTATTGAGCCACATTTTTGGACATACACAGGATGTGGATTGTCCATTGGTTACAGTGTCTGAAGCAAGGCTTGGAAGGATTACTGCAGAATTGGCGATCCAACAGATAAATTTGGGAGCAGACAGACAGTGTCTGAGTTGCAGACATGAGACATAATACACTTGCTTACTCCTGTAGGTAGGTTCTGGGCACAGGGAATGGTAGCAGCGGGATGAGGGGGAGGACGGAACACTCTGTCTACTGTCTCACAGTAGGCAAAACCCCTTCGTGATTGGGCAAATAGTCAAACTCCACATAGTTTTGTACCAAAAGGAAAACCTTTGGTAACTACAGTGTTGTCAGTACCTCACTGTAGAGGTAGAATTTGGAAATGGAAAAGTGAGCAGCTTCTCAACACATAAGGATTGCAGTCCCGTTCTGATTTTAAATTCCCAGATCACTTTTGACAGGTACCCAAAGCATGGAGATCTTGATTTACTTGCTACAAAGAACATACTTGTGGGAGACGGTTTTATACTTTACTCAATGGTTTTATACTTTGTTTGAATTCCTTAGAGATAAATTGTCAAAACTGTACCAGAAATATCTTCCCTGGGTCGGTTTCTCCTGGCAGCTCTGTCTCTTTTCCCCAGGTGTGAGTTACTCCCCGGCTCCACCCACTCCTCTGCCTCCTGAGCCGAGGCTCCCTGTCCCTCTCCCCCCTTCGGGACGGAGACACCCTGCCAGTCACTCAAGACCATGCCCGAGCCTCCAGAAACTTCTTTTTCGGTCCCTGATTAGTCCGTAAAGTTATGTCCCTCCCATATTCCCTGCCCCGTAGGTTTTTCCTTTGTCTGTCCGACCTGAGTCCACCCCTGGGGCACCTTTCCATTGGTTCTCGTGCTCCCCACGCCCACTCCTAAAAATCCCATGCACAGCTAGCCTCGGGGTCCTTCCCGTCTTTCCCGTCCTTTCCGCGCTCTCCCACCGGGGGAATAAAGAGCTGCGTGGGAAGGA
>VZRF01014681.1:437381-565647 GCA_013396875.1 Vireo altiloquus
GCAAAAATAAAAATTCTGTGAAAGAAAAATTTACATGAAGGAGAGAGGTTGTCACAGCAAAGATTTGGTCACAACCCAAATGCAAACTTTTAACAGAAAAGGAGTGTAGAAATATATTGTAAAGGAGATTTGTGTAAAGAAATTTGTGGCTTGCTATTTACTCAATCCATTAGTTTTGTTGTATTGATAGTAAAATAACAGAGAGTATACTCATCTTGGTAAACGACCAAGAGATCTGAGGGGAAATGTAAAGTTAAATTACTTGTAGTTGCCAAATGCTATTTTTGGACAGTACATTTCTGAGTTTTTTTATTGCCCATAGAGGTATGTAGAGAGGGAATCTCTAATCTTAAACAGAGTGGAGAAATGATGTGAGATTGTTCGGGTTGTTGTGCAGAAGTTTGTGTCAGTGCAGTTTTGGTCATTTCATCTGACTCATCAAATGGATCACTTGACTCTTGACCTTCAGAAATTGCTATACAGTAAATGAGTTGTCTCCTGTGAGTGTTCTAGATTGCTTTTGATATGATGAAGCATTAGAAGACAAAAAAAAGAGAGAAAAATGTTTATTTCCCGATGGCTATAGCTTACTGTGAGCAGTGGTTGCCACACAGAATAACATCATAGGTTAGTAGAACTCAGAGAACGTTAACTTTGAAACAGAGGCCATTGTGGCAATTGCTATCATACGAGAGGTTGTCGTCACATATGTTAAGGGCTTGGAGGTCATCTTTAGATGGTATCTTTCTTTGGAACATCTCTCTTATGTTATCTTCTTATATAGTTTTATATACGTAATTGCTTCTGTGAAAATAAAATGAAAGAAGTATTCTATGACTCCAGTGGGATGAATGCTGTTGGTTGTTCTCCTTTTTAACCAGGTCACTGCATAGTTGGTTCTCAAACATTTTAAATTTTGATTTTTCAAAAATGTTATTTTGTGTTTACTTTCATATGCTTGTTCTCTCCTGTCCAATACAATGTTGTTTATAACACATGATCCAATATGTCTAATAGGAATAAATATGAGAAGACAAAGAGAAACATTATTATCCTCACTAAGCACATTTAGCAATGTTTGTTTTACTTACTGATTTGTGAAGCAAGCCATTTTCTGATTTGTAAGGCTGGCAGAGTCCACAGTTTTAGGTGTTTATCAGTCAAAGCACTCCCTTTTATGCCAACAGGCTGTTTCTTTGATCATTTGCACAAAATTTCAAAATATCAGGGAAAACAGCCCAGAGGTATTTTGGTTGGATCACAATGCAAACTTAAAAGTGTCTTAGCTCCTTGCTTATCGGTGGCCCTTCAAGCAAGACGTTCCAAACACGCTTATGTTGGCAAAGACAGCCAGCTAAATTATATCTCTGATTTACTTACAGTGAAATTAAGAGAACTTTCATATAATTTTGCATAGTTTAATGTTATCAGGCAGACTTTCAGCATAGAGTCTGTAAAAGTGTGGAGGTGACACCAAAGGATCTATCAAAAAAAAAAGGTTTTAGATGTATTTCAGTTAGCAGCATTATCTCAGTTAACTGATTTCTGCTTGCAGTACAAATACTGTCTTTTCTACTGTTGTATTGCTCTGGAGTCATGGCATCATTCGAGTTGGAAAAGACCTCAATGGTCGAGTCCAACATTTCATTGAACACCACCTTGTCAACTAAACCACAGCACCCAGTGCCACACCCAGTCATTTCTTGAGCACTTCCAGGATAGTGACTTCACCACCTCCCTGGGCAGCCTGTTCCAATGATTGACAACCCTTTCAGTTAAGAAATTCTTCCTCATGTCCAGCCTGAACCACCCCTGGTACAGCCTGAGGCCATTTCCTCTTGTCCTGTTGCTGGTTGCCTGGGAGAAGAGGCTGACCCCACAACCATTTTACAGCCTCCTTTCAGGCAGCTGTAAAGACTCCATGAGCCTCCTTTGTGCCAACCCTTACCAGGAGAGCTGAAAAGGAACATATTAAAGTGTTGAAAAGTCTACTGAAAGGAGAAAAGGTTTTTCAGTGGAAATCTGAGCAGTTAGTCTGAGCGGTGGGCCCTGCAGGCAAGAAGACAAACCTCATTATTGGGTGCATCAAATGCAGCTGCAAAAAGAGGTGATTATCCCACTGTACTCAGCATTGGTGTGGCCTCGTCTTGAGAACTGTGTGCAGTTCTGGACCCCAGCATTTAAGAAGGACATGAAGGTTCTTGAATGTATCCAGAGGAGAACATCAAATCTAGAGACAAGGCTGGAAGGCTGTGAAGAGTGGCTGATGATTTTATATTTGTCAAGTGGGGAGAAAGGGAGGCTGAGGTACGACCACATTTCTCTCTACAATTTCCTGAGAAGGGGAGGTGGAGAGGGAGGTGCTGATCTATTCTCCCTGCTATCCAGTGATAGGACTTGTGGGAACGGTTCAAAGCTACACTAGGGGAGATTTAGGCTGGACATTATGAAGAATTTCTTTACGGAGAGGATGGTCAGACCCTTGGAACAGGCTTCCTAGAGAGGTGGTTGATGTCCCAAGCCTGTCCATGTTTGAGAGACATTTGGACAATCCCCTTAATAACATTCCTTAACTTTTAGTCAGCCGTGAAGTGGTCAGGCAGCTGGACAAGATGATTGTTGCATGTAACTTCCAACTGAAATAATCTATTGTATTGTAATGTATTCTGTTCTGTTCTGTTGTGGCATGTAATGTCAAATAAGTATCCATCAAATCTGTATGTACAGAAATTTAATCTCTCCCAATTATTACTCATTGTTAAAATGGAATGCATAATTATTATTATCACTAATGTTAATAATTCCTAAATGGAGTGATTTTATTCATATCCAAGCACAGTCACAAGAATATCCAATACTAAGATCTTGATGGGAAAAAATAATTTAACAGATTAGATTATATTACACATTATAGTCTCAAACCACAGTATATAATGTAATTGTGATGTAATTATTATTGACTGCTAAAGTGATAGAAACAATTCTTAAAAGAATTTGTTTCTGAGCTCCTTTCTGAAAGCATAGAGTAGCTTTCTGCCAATCATACCACAGGAAGCAACTTGTGTCCTGTATAAGTGAAGACTGTTGTTGCCACACAGATTTTAGAAACAAGATTTTTGTAACCAGTTTCTACATAAAAGTTGTCTTGTTCTCTATGGATAACATTTGAAAAAGCAACCAGGGGCTTCTACAATGCTAGTTGCTTAATAGAAATTATTTTCTGTTATGTGTATTCAAAATCCTCCCATCAAATGCATATATTCTATAAAGGGTGGATTATAATTTACTTTCTGTTGTTTGTACTTCTTTTTAAACAGAGTAATTGCTGATTAAAACTAGAAGAAACAGTAAAGTAAATCTAATTTGAGATATTACACTGCCTTAATAACAATTTTTATCCTTCCTCTCCATGAAAAAAAAAAAATCTTTTGACTCTAGAGCTGGGCTTTTAATTTTTCTATGGGAACATTTTGAAAACTGCACTTTTTAAACACTTCTGAATTGCAGATTACCTGCCTTATTTTTCCTGAATATTTTAAATTTATTTTCATGAAAAAAATTGAGTTTCCAGGAGAGAAAATATAAGAAGATTTTGTGGAAATGATATTCCCTGTTTCATTTAGTTTCACGAGATTTTCCCACATTATAACAATACTTCTAGCGTGTCATTTTAGTCTTAATTTACAATATGTAAAATATTTTGAGTTCTGAGACAGTATCTCTTTCTTTATATCAAAGACAATACTTTGTTTTTAATAGCATCTGAAGGAAGTACCTGTTTGGGGAAAAGATATGTTATTAAGCACAGAGATTCCTGTTTCATGGTCACTTTTAGTCCCAAAAGATTGGGCCTGAATGCAGTGAGTATTCCCAAACATGATTATAAATGATGGTTTCCACTCCCAACATTTGTTTTATGAATTTTATTTAATTCAACATAGGGGCAAGAATTCTAAATCTGCTGCACATGAGAGCTGGGTGTTTGAATTGCGATGGAATGAATATTATTTTTTTTCTCAGTAGAGAATAGTCTAATTTTGCTCTTCCTAAAGGTCAGTAAGATACCTGACTGGTGAAGATAAAAATAGTTCCTGTCATGTTCTAAGGGTCATTTTATCTTTTATATATCCTTTTCCCCAGAGCAAAACAGAAAATCTGGGTGCCCTTGCACAGTTTGACTCTTCACTGAATATGAAAATGATAACATAAAGTGATTTTATAGAAATATTTTAGTGCAATCTTGAGGTAGAAAATCAGGCATACTGCAATATAGTGCTATATTTTAACAGATGAGGCAATTTTCAGTTTGTGCAATTTCAGTCCAGCCCATTGCCCACAGGTAGCAGAATTAGCCCTAGAATTTAAAAATTCTTCGATAAATCTGTTTGTGTTATTTATATTTTATTTTGTGTTTTATGAAGTCATTTGAACTGGTGAGACGAGCCCAAGGAATTAGCAATGCAGAGACAGAGTTTCAGGGAGCAGAGAAAGGACAGAGCTGGCAGGAGTTATCTTTCAAGAAGTGTGATACCCCCAGCTGCACATGGAAGCATGCTTGCAGTATCCTGTGGTTTATAATAACTCTATACATCTCACATGCCACAGATGTGGCAGGTGCGAATAAAATTCAGGTAAAATATAGTCAAAGTGCAGTCTCAACACAAAAATGCCTTTGTAAACAAGACACATAAAGATAGGGAAACAGAGTAAGATGTCTAGATGTCTAGATAAATACCAGAAGTCTAAAAATAAGATGGGGCTAAAATGGTAGGGGAATAAAAAGAATCCAAAAATTGATGGGAGAAGCACCCTCTAGAGAACACCTTAACAGCAGGGCAAAATTGATTGATAAATGGCAGAGGAAGAAAGACTGATACAAGGGAAAAAATAAACAAGTGCTGTTAAACAAACTGGCTTTGTGAGATCCTTTCTAAGAGCTATTGTGATGGTGACGACCATGACTGCAAACGTAACTTTTTTCTAGGAGAAAAAATCGTCTTGTAACTTCTGTAAGAATTCAGGCTTCACAAAGAGATGCTAGAATTTTCAGACTGTTAAAAGTAAATTAAAGGAGCAGCTGGGATTGGGAGTTACAAATGAAATACAATGGTGTACTAAGTTGGGACCTTGTCATTCAGTGTACTCATTTGTCTGGAAAAGAAGATACACAATGAGGTGACAGGTTTCCTGATAACATTTTCCTGGGTATTAAAATTCAAAGCCAGATGAAGAGAATTAGGAAAGAGTCTCATGATATTACTGAGTGGCTGGGTGATAAAGTGGTGGGTGAAATCCAGTGTTTATGAATGCAAAGTAATGCACCTGGAGAAAAACAAGCCTAAGTATGTATACACAGTGATAGCTTCTGAATTAGCTATCACCACTCAGAGGAGAAATTGTTTTTATGGATAATTGTATGAAAACATCTCATAACAACATAGTGTTCTGTACCAAAGAAATAAGCAAGCTAGAAATTATTAATAAAGGATAGAGAACAAATCAGGAAACATTATTATGTTGTTGTGTACATTTATGGTGCAGCTGAATGCTGAACACTGTGGGTAGATCTGTCCTCATCAGCTTCTTTTCAAAAAGGTTTGGTGAAGCTAAACAGTGGTTCAGAGAATCACCAGAATTATGTTCAAAGCTAATGAACATAAAAAGATTCTTTAACTTTGAAGTGACTGAGAGCAGAAAAGAGAAAAAAAAATTCTACCAAAGAAATCATAAATGAGACTGAGAATAGGAATAAGCAGCAATTAATTACAGTTTCTAATAATAAAAAGGGCCCTTGAGTAAGTTGATGGACAATGTGTTGCAAGCAAGTGACTGCAAGCACCATTGATGCTATTGCCAATTCCAATTGATTGTGATTCCAATTGCCTATCTGTATATGCACACCATCACAATGCTTTTTTCTGCATTACCAGGAAGGAATATGTAGCTTGAAGCCAGCATTAGTCTGTTGCTCTCTTTGAAGTTCATTTAGTTGGTATTCAACTTTTATACTCCATCTTGGACTGAGGCACATCTACACTTCCCACTTGCTGATCTGTCTTACTTGACAAAACTTTCAAACTCTTAATTAACTCTGGGAAACTGCTAACATTGGAAGAGCCATGTACACAACCAGTCGATCACTCAACTGATTTATCTAAACTATTTACCTAAAACAAAGTCTGGTCCTCTTTGTGTTAAGTTAAACTATCTTTGCAGCAGCTATGGTAGCTCCCTAAATTTTCCCTTGAGCTTCGCAAGTACATCACCTGTATGCATCTCCTTTGAGACTGATTCAGGTTTAGGAGTTCATTGGTTGCTCACAACTTTATCTGTGCCTGCTGTCACTGTATGACCTGCTTCTTTTAGAAACAACCCCAAATCTTCTTTGTTCCAAAGTTTTTATTTCTGAAGTTGTCATTCCTGATGATCCCACTTACCAGCTCTTTTATAATCCAGAATCAGCTCTTCTGAAAACCAGAGTCTATGCTCTGGCAGTTGTCTTCCTTAGTCTCACATAATCTTCAGCTTCCTTTCATGATCCCTACAAACCAGGCTGTCATTTAGCGTCACATCCTTAGCCACTTTTTCCTCATTTCTGAATAACAAATACAGCTGTTCACAACTCCAGCTGGCCCACCCAGTGCCTTTATCAAGGTTACTATCCAGAAATTCCCTGAATTGCTTACATATTCCTGTTTTGTCTTTCAGTGGGTATCGGTGAGGTTAAAGTCCCCTATTAAGACTTCCCTGAGTTGTTGAATTTTTTTTTTTTTTTTTAATGAGAAGCATTGTCCACTTTCTCAGCTGTACTGTGTGGTCTGCAGCGCAGTCCTGCCATGATGACACCTTCACTGCCTTATTCTCTGATTCTGACCCTTGAACTCTTGTCCAGCCATCCCCCCATCTGAGCTTCTGCTTCACAGAAGGATACTTCCCTTCTCCCCTGAGAGCTATCCCATCACAATTTTGTTATTCCTGCAATGTCATAATTTTCTGACCATATGTGGTGCTTCAGGTTTTCCTTCCCATTTGTGTACCTTCACTTGAGGTGAGTGTCTCTTCACCTTATTTTATCATTCTTGTTATTACATCACTCTGAATCTTTTCCTTTCCAAACAAATAATTTCACTGATTTATCCACTGTCTAAGGTGGAATATGAACCAGGGAAACCTTTCATATATTCTAGGAAGTCAGTTTGTATATTCTTACATTATTCACCATGACTAACTACTTTTTTCTTTCTTTTCTGTGAGACCATATCTCCCGCTTCAGGCCCTTCTCCCTGATTGTTTGCCCTAGAAATGTACTCAAATCAGAATGTATGCTATGGCTGAAAATGATCCTTATTTATTTCATAAATTCAGATTTGGGACAATCCTCCTAACCCTCCCTTTACTCCATAAATGGCATCTTGTACATTATATAAATTTTTAATATTTAATCATAGACCCCCATGCATTTTACGACCACAGTGAGTAAAACATCTCTCTACTTTAAGTATTATAAACCAGATTAAATATGTAATTGTAAAACTAAATAAATCAGGGATTCTTCTGAAATAATAATCTGTCTCTGGGTGAGGTTTGGGAGGAGATTGGGTTGTCTATAATGTACTGAAGCATAGATTAACTGGTGGCTAGATTTAAAACTACCTTATTCAGTAGCTGCACCAAAAACCTGTAAAATATTCTAGTCAAGGGAAATAGAAACATGATATTTTATGGTATTCCCTGAATATTTATTGAAAATGGGCTTCTTTTCCCCTGCTAATGTCATGCAAAAGAGAAATTTCAGCAAAATCTATTTTTTTCTATTTTCCTCTTCTGAGAAAACTGCTAACAATGCAAACTGTCATGGTTCAGACAAATGGTTCCTGTTGGTTCAGACAATTTGTCACAGCCTGACTCCTCACGAGAAGAGGAAATTAGATTATGGTTACTAGTGAAAGAAACTCAGTATTGGTGCATAAGGTTATATTCTGCAGCTCAGAGAGCACATGTTATGCGACGTTTTAAAGACAGCTTAATGGTGGTGAAAGTTGCTGTCTTAGAAAAGGAATGGAGCACAGGTGTTGCATGGCGAACAGCTGGGCCCATGTCTCAGCTCTAGCTGTATCCAGGGATGACAGCTCCATTAGTGAACAGGTAAGCTACTCATGTATGTGTGCAGTATTTTTTTCCCATTGGGCAAAGTTGGTTTTTTTGTCCTATGTAATGCACTGAGAAGAGAGAATTTCACACCTTTACGCAGTGCAAAGTCCTCTCTGCACTCTGTGACCTGATTTCACAGCAAGGTGATCTGAGCCTCAGCCTTAGCCTGTTGTGTGGGGAGCAGGGAGAAGGGTAAAGGCTGGGGAACTTTACCATCTTGTAGGATCTTACAGCCCTCTTGTAGGATCTTACAGCCTGGAATAGTATCTCTTATTATCACACAACTCAAGATGCTCTGGGCTCACTTCTTACTATCCTACCCATGATGAACTGAAGTAGAAAAACTTGAGAAGTGCTGCTAATATGCCTGAAAAAGTTAGTAACAGAGTTAACATTAACTGTGGTGACAAAAGTGAGTAATTCTGTCCCAGAGGAAAACAAAGATCTCTTGTAGCTCTGCATACAGTCTTAGCAAACTCTTTGCACATAAATGTTTCTGCTAGTACAGACAGAGGATCCACAGTCTTTGAAAATACTGAACTAGGTCAGATTTGAATGGGCAAAGTGGTTAACACACAGAGCTATTTCTTCCCTGTTGCACTGGGTCTGTCTGGGATGGAGTTGCTTTGCCCCGTAGTAGTATCTATAGTGCTGTGCTCTCTACTTGTAGCCAGAAAGCTGTTGGTAAGAGAGCAGTGTTTTGACTACTGCTGGGCAGTGGTGTCTCACCATCAAGGTTGTTTCTCCAAACTCCCCTCCATCCAAAAGGCTAGTAGGCTCTGCGTGGGCAAGAAATTCAGAGGAGAAATAAACAGGACAGCTGACCAGAGGGATAGTCCATACCATACAATGTTTGCTTAACAATAAAATCTAAGAGAAAGGAGAAGGGGAGGGGACATAGTTATTAAGGCCTCCTGAAGAAACCGCTATGTGTACTGAGGGCCTGGTTCCTGGGAAGTGGCTGAATATTACCTCCAAAGGGGAAGTAGAGAACAAATATTTTTGTTTTGCTTTCCTTTTCTGTATTAGACTGCTTTTCTTTTGATCCACCCACAAGCTCTTTACCCTGCCCCCTAATCTTATTTTCTCCTCTCCTGTCCTGCTGAGAAGAGTGATAGGGAGGCTTGGTGGGCACCAGATGGTCAGACAAGGTCAACCCACCACATCTGAACTTCTGCTCAGTATGGAAAGGAAGCAGCTTAGACTGAATTTTCACCTTGCCCCACATTTGCATTATGTTTTTTTGTCCCTTGCTTGGGGCAGACGTGATGGTGAATTGAAGAATTTTTTCTGTAATTGGAAAAAGTATTTTTGAGATGGACAATTGGAGCCCAGGAATGCACCTCTGTTAAGTTTGAGCAGCAAAGCTAGCGGAAGCTTCCTGAGCCAGCTGATGCTGCTGGACCTTCTGTAAAGCTACAGCTGAAGGTTGTCCCACTGCTCTCAGGGAAGTGCCAGTCTTTGGTCATCTGCTACTGAACCTGCTACTGAATACTGTTCTATTTCACCTGTGCTCACTTTATTCAGCATACTGGCGGGAGAACTTGGCCCTGATTGTAGGAACATCAGGTGCTGGAGCTCTGGCTAGGGCCCTTCAGCTCTGCCAGCATCACAAACATTCCTCAAAAAGGTTTAGATCCATGCTTGGCCAATAGAAAAAATCGCACGTAGCTCCCAAGACATCCCTTTGGTAATATGGGAGTAACAGAAGGAAAGATTTGTTTTTAAATTAAAAGACAAAAGTCAGCTTAAGACTTTTGGGACTGTAGAAAGCAGGTTGAAGGGAAATAAATTGTAGAATCAAAGCACAGTGGATCTAGGTGGGGATTTATCGTACTGTTTTGATAAATAAATTAGCCTAGACAGGTATGCAAATTTAGACTTGGACCATGAAAATCCTTTAATTTGTTATTTCTAAGGCATTCTAAATGTAAAACAAATATGACATATGCAAATATAATGAAAACTTCTCTTAACTCTCTTTTCTTTCTGTTAAAATATTTTCTATTAGACAGAATCCTGACATGGAAAGCATAACATATGATAGATATTATGGTAAAATCATGAAGGGAAAATCCTATTACTTTGAAATCCCATTCTTTAGCCTTCTGTGTAGACCTCCCTGATGCTGTTCCATGGTGTGGCCATCATAACGTGCATGTTTCTGTATGCTCTGATTATGCTGCCTGTATGCATTATTCAAGTTTCATGATTGCTTCTTTAGAAAAGAATGCTGATCCTAATTAAGACCATAATAATGCCATAGAATAATTAAAACTTGGAGATGTCCAGAAAGCAGAATTTTCAATTTGATGAGTTATTCTGGGATTTTCTAATTCAAGACTGTTCACAAACAGGTCAAAAATCCATTCCATTGGGGAATGGAAATTCTGACCACTTTGATTTTGGAATCAGTTCTCACACTGCTGAAGCAATTTCCTTCAATGGCGAAAATCTTTTTCATGGTATTTTACAAAATAGTATTGTTAAATACAATGTACAATACAATACAGGATGAATGTCATATGAGAGACAAAACATGAAACTTTAAACTGGGCAATTAATTTTAACTTTTCTTTGATTTAATTATTGCTATTAAATTTGAGTGAAGCTGGTTAAACCCTGGGAGATTTCCAGTAACTTACATGGTACTTGTCTTGTTGAAATGACTCTGTTTAAAGTTTTTTGCCAGCTTTAATCAATGAAAGTTGCCTGTCTTTCTGCATTACAGTCTAGGGAAATGACCTTATTTTTCTTTTTCTCTTGACAGTCTCGAAACAGCTGACAGCAGAAATGACAAAGGTACTGACAGAAAAGTTATTTTTTTCTTCTTCATTTTGATGTTATGGATCAATGTCCATTCCACCAGCAGCCTCCAAATCATAGATCACATAGCGCGTGACTTCCAAGTCAACAAGAGACATTTACAGGTTAGCAAATGTGTTCATTTCCCTTTGGAAATTCAATGAGGATTCTAGCCATCTGATTCAGAGAAGCACATATGGTAAATACTTAATGGAATATAAATCTTGAGAGCATACCTTGAAATTAAATGAGATTTTCAATGGGACTCACATTCCTGTTTTACAAAGGTCCTTTTGAGAATTATATTTCTTGTAAGCCTCTGACAGTTATTTATGATCTTGGGCATACATATACTCAAACGTTTAACCTATCCCATCTGTGTTAAATCTAGTTTTATATTGGGACACCAATGTTAACTGCTCACTGACCTACAGAAATAATTAAATTGCCTTTATTCTTCCCTGATTTTATTACCTGACCTTATTACAGACAACAGGATATATATGAAGATGTATTTTTATTATTTTTGTAGCATTATTGTATGCTTTAAAAATATTCTTAAAGATGCTAGGCTATATTTACATTCTCCTTAATAGCACTGAGCCACAAGGAATGAATTCTGGAAGATAGTTTTTATGGATTTACTTTAACCGTGCAGAATATCTCAGGTTTTTATATTTCCTTAATATATTCTAAAAGTACATTTGTCACCAGGGTGTCTGAAACTTCTAGAGACTGGAAAGTGCCAAAAGGCCCTTTCTTCTTATAGGTTTGAATTAGTTTAGCCTGTGAAGCTGCCCAGACTGAAAAGGTTAAAAAATAATCCAGACCAGTAGAGGCTAATAGCAGAGTTAAGACGTCTCTCCTCTTTTACACTGGAGTTGTGGAAACAGGAGCAAAATTCCATTCGGTTATAAGAACTCATTAGGGCACAAAGACCAACCTTCAGGCAGCTGCTTGCTCCTCGGATGTCAGTACTGGACAAAGTAATTGTGGTCCCCATGTTGTTTGCTGCTGCTGTTCCCTTGGAAGTTACTGCCCTCACAGTGTTGCAGCAGAGTGGTTAATGCATAGGCTTCCTGATATGACTCTGGCAAAACCCGGTGGGTTAGCTAAAAGTTCTGGTTGTGAGTTTGGTTGTGATGAGGGTTTTTTTGTGTGTATGTGTTTGTTTGTTGGTTTTGCTTGTTTTTCCCTCTGTTGTTTTGCTTTAAATTGTACAGAGAGAATGTGCTTCCTTAATAGCCATCTGTAGTGAAAAATGTCTGGCTCCCAATTTGTTTCAAGTATTGAGAAAGATAAAGCATCAAGGAGTTCTTAGACAATACAGAATCACTCTATTGCTTTTAACAGGTGCAACATTAGAAACCATCTTCTTGTTTGATGACCTTGTGTGTCATCAAATCAGTATAACACTGTATGTGGCATATTTATGTCTGAAGATAACCTAGCATGTACTTAAAGAAAAAAAATATGTTTTTAACAACTTTTGAAGGTTATTTTCACAACAGACTGAGAGAAAAAAAAAAAAAGATATGTTGCCAGTCAGGACTGACATTTCTAAAGGTATGTGTGAAGCTAACTGGGTTAAGATCTGAACCCAGGTGTCTTCTCTGATCAGAATCAAATATTCTTCTTCTTAATCACTCTGCATTTAGATGAGCAGGATCGTGGAACATATGCTGCCAGTGTCACCAGTTCAGCATCTCATATTACTGAATACTGTGGGCTCTACCATCAAATGTTTGGACTTCAATTTTTTTACCAGCTGCATTGGAGGAATCAGGCCTGATAAAACATCTGAGAATAACATCATTACAGAATATTTTTCCAGTCTTCCTAGTACAAGTATATGGAAGTCATTATAAAGAATTAAGTAAGATCCAGAATTTTTGACCTATTTGTTTATTCTTGCTCTGTACCCTCAGTAGGCTCCTAGCTACTGGGGAACAATCTTTTTTTCCCTTATCCTACTCATTCTTTAGGTAAACTACGAAGTTCTCTTTCTGAAATGAATGTGAACATTGATTGTTAGTTCAAAATAAACAAAATAAATAAGTTAATCCAGAATTTTTCTCAAATGTTCCTCTAGGATTTTTATGCTTAAACTACACATAAATGAATACATATTCCCTGGCCTGGAGAAAGAAGACTCTTAGCATGTTGTTGGGCATCACCATTGGATGCTGAAATACAGGTTCATGTGAGAGAAAACAAAACAATAAGGACAGCATAATATCTAAGTGATACTACCAGTTGACTGTTGTACTGGGGATATGTGTCTTGTAACACTGTTTTTTACACTGTTACATTTTGAGGCACATTGCCTAATTAAATATTTCTTGATGCTTTCCTCCAGAAAGAATCAAACTGCATGAATTAGCACTTGTATTAAAAACAATGGCACTAAACAGTTCCTAGCAAAATACATCTCTAATTAATTCAGTCACGAATCAGGACAGAATAAACATTCCATGTTAGTAGTGGAAGTGTTTCTTCACCACCTGAATGATAAATTTCTATAAGAAATTACTTTTTACACTATCTTAAATGAAACGTTTTTAAATTCCACACTTTTACTTCTTCTTTCTATATCTTTATCAATCATGCAAATGCATCCCTTTGCAAATTACGATGCTTTTAGCTCCTCCTTTGTGCCCATGGGAGGGTCAATTTTTAAGGCAGTAGTAGGATCATATGAGAACAGCAGAAGAAACACATACTGCCTACAAACCTATAACTTTGATCACCTGTTTATTTTACTAAAAGTGGTAATATAATCCTTAATCTTGTCATTCTGATCACAGTTAAGCTGGTATTTGCTGCTAGCATACTGAGGCTGTCTTGGTGTTTTTTTCAATGACTGACTTTAAAAAGTCAGAAAAATTACTTTTAATTAACTCTGTTGTTTTATGTAATATTTCACCTTGAATAGTTTCCAACACCTCTTCTAACCTTTCTGCTCAGAAGTTCTCCTCCTTTTTTATTTTCCTGGAAGAACAATTTTAAAATTAAATATTAAAATCCATTTTAGACCTTTTTTTCAACTTCCTTCTGGTTTGTGTCTGGTTTAATGGTGGATTGATTTTTAATAAAACTAAAGGTATTTTTCAAATAGAGGTCTAAGAATGATAACTACAGTACTTCTTTAGATTCATGTGATCTAACTTCATGTGAGATTATATTCTTAGCTTCACTGTCACATTTTCACACTGAATTTCAGGAAGACAGCATTCTTAAAAATTAAATGTCTAATATGAAAATCTTACCATGTTATCCCTACTGCATTTAATTTAATAATGTTATAACATATGATATTTTTTCAAGATTCATAGCTTCTGAAGAGTTACTTACTATGCCAGAGTTTTCTTGATCAATTCTAGATGCTTTTAGAGGATACTTTGTAAATACATATTAGCTCATTCTCAATTTTGGATGACTTTTATGTATATCTTTGACAGTATAAATTATAATATTGTAGGAATATTTTGTTAGGGGTTTTTCCTATGCCGTTTCCAAAATGTTAAGGAAAAAATGTTGCACATTCTCTTTTAACAAGGTGATTTAATTTTTGAACAATTACATCCACATTTTTCAGCTTCTCACTATGAATTTTGTAGCAAATTTATAGTCCCTTACTTCTGCATAAAATGCAGAGATGAAAGTTACAGGGAAAATTAAAAGAGACTAAGAAAATAAAAAATATGTCTCAAACACAAATTCAACATTATTAACTACAGGGAAATAGATATAGTGAATAGATAGCTGATCTATGCAATTTCAAAAGCGAACACCAACATATCTCTATAAATTGAAGTGACGATAACAGCAGTCATATAGGTGTAGAGAGAGAAAACATAACATTTAATATTGCAATATTGCAGCCATACGACACACAGGGACAGGCAACTCAGTTCCATATCATCCTCTACTGCAACACAATCTCTAAGAGATCGATTGGGAAGTCAGACAGGGAAAGCCTCTGACTAATCAGTCAGTTAAACAAAAGAAAACAACTTTGATTTGCTCATGTTTGTGCCCTTTTATATTTGCATTTTGAAGTAAGAAATGGGAAGAGATTTTCTAAGCTCTTATATGAGCTTTTGGTGGTTTATTATTATTTTTTTAATGTAATTTAGTTTTAAAGAAGTATCTGTGCCAGAAATGCTATTAGAGGGATACATCATGAGGTTTCTGACTAATCATAAATAATTAACACAGCTGAAGGAGTGAAGCTCAAGTTATCACTATGTGAGGAAAACCGCACATAGTTTACTCAAAATCAAGTAAATCTGCAAAAATGAGTTTGAAGAAATGATGATCTATTCATGGATGTTCAGGGACAAAGAAAAGAGATAAACTTCCTCATATAAATTATTCATGATCAATTATTTGCTCAGCTTCAGTCTGAGTACATCTTGTGACAAAATTAGATTTTAATCACATATTTCTTTAGACCCCAAATGAGGCATTCAGCATTCAGGGATAGTAAAATCTTTGGCTTCTTAGAGATTAGGGGCTGATTCTGCAGCACTGAAGTCGCTGGGGCTATTTTTAACTGATTTCAATTAGACTAGGGTCAAACTACTGGGACTTCATGGTTCACTCACTGTGTTCCACAATATTTGCACCAGTATAATTCTTATTTTTCCTCCAATTGAATTTCTCATGTTTTAAAGAAGAGGGTGCTCAAGAAATTAGAGCACTGAAACCATGGAGGGGAAAACTATTCCTTTTGCTGGGAAAGTGTTAATTTGCTTCAAAGCAGCTGCTAAGGGACTATGTTTTAGATTTGCACTGAAAATGGTGTTGACAATACAGATGCTATTGCTGAACACAATAACCAACCCCTGCCAAGGAGGGGGCTGTAGGTAGGCAAAAGCTGGGAAGGGACACAGCCAGGACAGCTGGCTCAAACTGATAAGTAAGGATAATATATAACTAATAAAGGGAAATTCTGTAACATATGACATCATGCTCTGTATATAGAGAGGGGCAAAGAAGGAAAAAGTGGAGAACACCTTGAATGGTAGAGTTTGTCTTCCTGAATCACCTTTATGTGTGACAGGGTCCTGCTCTCCTGGAGATAGCTGAACACCTGCCTGTCCTTAGGAAGCAGTGAATTAGTTCCTTATTTTGCTTTGCTTCTGTGTGAAACTTTTGCTTTATTTATTAAAGTGTTTTTATCTCAATCAAGGAGTTTTCTCACTTTTATTTTTCCAGTTCTCTCCCCGATGCCATTGCTGGGGGAGTGAGTGAACAGCTGCGTGCAGCTGAGCTGCTGGCTGGGCTTAAACTGACAATTATCTGCACTGCTTATCCATCAGCTGGTTTACAACATGAACAGCATGGGCAAGTCCTTCAGCATTCATAAGTTAATGACACACCCTTGACTACTGCAAGATGATAGTAATTTCCATGAGTTCGTGTTTTGAGATCAACTGTTATTTTCTAGATTTCTAACTTTTTTGTCATTTAAATGTATTTGACTGGAGAGAAAGTAAAATTGGTCAGTGGAATCTCATAATATCACCTTCCTTCCTAATTTAGAGAAGAGTAGCCAATTGCAATAGATTTGATGGGCTTTAATTCAAATATTGTCGCTTTCAAGACCTTCATGATGTGTAGTGAAGCTGGGAGGGCTAATCCAAGTATTGGTTAATACCTGGCCAGTGTACACACTCTGCACTTGTCTGTTGCTCTTATCCAATGCTGGCAGTTATTTTGCCTATGTCAGACTTTCACACAGATATGGAGGAAAAAGCATGTTTTCTTCATTGGAGAAACATCAGTTGACTTTAACTAGACATTTGACAATGAGTTGTTGGGAAGTTAACTCCATAACAAATAGCTCCATGATAGGAATATGTACATCTCCTCTGAAATTGCTTTCTGAAAGGACTGTCTTTTGAAGGTAACGTTGCCATTTAGATTAATATTACACACCAATGGTTCTTCTGTGACAGTGATTCTTTTTTTCCAGGACTCTTTACTGAATGGATCTTACTTATTTAGGACATACTTAGGCATCATAACAGAAAGAAAAACATAAATATCTCTGTGGATATAAACTGCATGAAAAATTAACAACAGAAATATCAAATTCTTCATGTACCACAGATCTTAAATGGCCTTGAATTGTAGTTTCTTTTCTGGAACACTCTTATCAACTATTAATACAGAAGGCAGTTCTATGCTTAGAAACATGAAGGCTTCTATGCTTAGAATCATGGATGTTCACAATTTTTTCTATAGTTTGAATAATGGTATGTTAAACTGTATTTTAATTTAGATATTCTAGTTGCTAGCAAGTTATAGCTCATGACAGACATTATTTGCCACTCACTTTTACCATGTCACTTTCCAACTGTACAATACATAATTTTCCACTGACTTAAGCTAACCTGTTGGAGTCCAGGAAAGCTGGAAAACTTTTCCTGTTCCTATGAGGGGTCACTTTTCCCCCAGAGCCCCCTAAGGTAACTCAGCTTTTGACCTGTGTCCTTGGAAAAAGCTCCCTTCACTTCTTGATGAACTGAAAGCATCGAAGGTGTGAAAAACATTTTTGTTTAGTTTACCAAAGAGTGTGCATTTATAGTTTTAGGTTTTGCTATATATAGTATATGGAGACCAAACATTGGAGAATTCAGGGCATTGGCTCTGGCTTCTTCTTCCCTCTTCTTCTTATTCCTTCTTCTTCATCTCCACTTCCTGTGCTCCAGTGGTTGGTGGAGGGAACTCAGTGTAGAAGAGACATGATAATAAAATTAGTAATTATTGGTTCTAAAGGCAAAATAGAACACATAGCGATTGATAATAGGGTGATAAAGCTTTAAAAACTGTCCACTCCCAGGAGCTGCAGCCATTGCACTCCTGGAAACTGTAGCAGAAGGTTGCGCTTCTGAAATTTAGATAAGAAATAATAAACAATCCTTGAAACTGCAACAAGAAGTCTTTCCTCATCTCTTCCTGATATGAGATATTGAAAAGAAAAAAAATAGCCAGGCCGAGGCCCACAGGGCCTCGTCACTAACCTTCCAAACCTCAGCACAATTTCAAAAGCAAATGCATATGTATACACATTTATATACATACATACATATATAAAAATATTAATATATAAATTTATGTGTAAATATATTCAGGCATACATATAAACATGCTTTTTCACAGAACCACAGAATGGTTAAGGTTGGAAGGTATCACTAGCCACCTTGCTCAAGCAGGATTGTCTAGACCATGTTACTCAGGATTGTGTCCAAATACTTTTTGAATATCTCCAGTGAAGGAGTCTCTAAAGTACCTCTGGGCAACCTATTCCAGTGCACAGTCACCAGTAAAGTTCCTCCTCATGTACAGGTGAAACTTTCTGTCTTCTGTTTGCTACTTGCTGCCTCTTGTCCTGTTGCAACCGAGAAGGCACCACTGAGAAAAGCCTGACTCCATCCTCTTGGCACCCTCCCTTCAGGTACTGGTAGACATTGATGAGTTCCCCTCTTGGTCATCTCTTCTTGAGGCTGAACAGGCCCGGCTTCCTCAGCCTTTCCTCATAAGAGAGGTGTTACAGTTCCTAAATCATCCTGTTGCCTGTCAGTGAACCCGCTTCAGGAGTTCCAGGTCTCTCCTATGCTAGGGACACAGCACTCCAGATGTGGCCTCACTAGGGCTGAGTAAAAAGGCAGTATCACCTCCCTCATCCTTTTTCCATGTCTATGTGCAAAAAATGTAATATGATACACACCAAAGTATTATTTAAGCTTTATTCAGATTACTAAATAAAGAAAAAAGAAGTAAGAAAATCCAAATTTAGGTAGATCTGAAACTGAAGATTTGCCTTAAAGTGAACTCTTAAAAGAGTTGCATTTCTTAGTTTTGAGCCCATAGGAAAACTATAACATCTGGTGTGCTCGATGCTCTCAGTGAATGTCTATTTAATATTTTGCATTTCTCTCAAGACTTGTTTACTACAAAATATTAATTTCTTGCTCTAATTATGGTTGCTAATTTGTTCAGGAGCTATTCTGTGACATACATTATTAGACTGTTCATACATCAGTTTCTTAATTTTCATGAAATACGTCAATATTGAATGCCTGGCATTATCCCAATTTATAAGTGCTGAACTGAAGCACGTTGGAATTGTTCCTAGTGATTAGCCACTAATTTTAGCAGATCCACTTTGTGTTATCTCTTTGCTCATTTTACAGAGATCTGAATGTAGTGTAGTCTTTTTCTGCTCAGAGGATGCTGTGCCTCCTGCTTATTGAAGGTGCGCTCAAAACTTCAGCAAATCAGAATCCAAATCCAAAGCTGAAAATGCAAACATGGGTAATTTCTATTTAACATTAAGGCATCTAACCTGAACCAACTGTTAAAGCTGCTTCTTTCTCCAGCTAATGGAGTGACAGGCTGCTCATGAGAGCTATTGCCTTCACCTGTTACAAAAAGTCTTTAGAACAGGATGAACTGCCTTCTGTAGATGTTTCTCCATACTGGCAGAGAAAACCTGCCTTGTTTGTAGCCTAGGTAAGATGAATTTCAGTCTTTGGGAGGGCCAAAAGCAGAGGTCTAAAAATTAGGTGTTTGGTTCTAAACTAGTTTGCTGTAGTTAGTAATGACAAGAACTTCCAGAGATGATTTCATTTAAAATCCTTAGAGAGGTTTGAAGAATCATCCTCTAAAAATGCCTGTGTTCTTCTGTTGGCTACATGCACTTAAAAGAGCTATATTTAAGAAAGATGAAATGAAATATTTACTGATGTTCCTCGATAACTGTGGCTGTAGTGATTTACTTATCACTCAGGAAATCTGACAAAGAAATAAAATGCATCCCTTCCTTCTCAGCACAAAACAGCTTGGAGAACTTTCTTTCTTATTCAATTTTCATTGCAGCAGTTACTAAATTCAGAGTGCTTATGCTGTCCGCTGGCATTTAAGGGTTTGCATGTGTGTAGAATTTCCTGAGCTATTTTTTAAAAACCCGCAAAAACACCCCCAGACCAAAAAAGCATACAGGTTTGTTTGGAAGGAATGTGTGGTTTGTTCTGGTTTTCTTTGTAGTTTTTTTGTTTGTTTGTTTGTTTTTTTGTTTTTTTTTAAATTTAGTTGTTTGTCACTGTAATGCTCTATGATGAGCATAGCCTGGAGAGTAACACCTCACAGATATGTGTTAGGGATGGCATCAGTGTCTGAAAAAAAAGCACTCAGGAGTCTTTTCTGTTTAATCCTAGCACAAATTAAGTAAATTTATTCTTTAATTTCCACATTGGTATTTAATAATGATTTGTAACTCTATTGTCTGCTTTGTATGTTGTAACTACTAACTTTTACTTGCACTTAACCTGGCTTACCCTGAGGATGATTTTGAAGTATTTTGACAAAGAAAGAGACAGACTCTCACAAAGGGTGGTAATCTATGAACCTATGAATTTATTTCTTCAAGGTAATCTAGGCATATTCTGCAGGGTATAGAATGTATAACAGGAAGTGCTGCAGGGGAATTTTCAGAGATCATGTAGAGAGCTTGCATCAGAAAAGTCAGAAGGAAAAATGGCTAACCGTTCTCTTCAATTATGCCAGATGATATTCAGGAGAAGTTCTGAATTGAAATGGTTCCCCCTGGGAATCTGTTGCACTGGCATGGTGGTGAGTACAGCTATGGTTCCACGATGTGTCACATTTGCCTTACTCACCTAGAGGCGAGTATAAGCATTTGAATCACAGAAGTAAATTGCTACCCCTCTTCTATAGTACGTATATAGGACAACCTTATCCTGTTCTGGTTCAATGATTCCTTCAATGATTTCAGTCACAAATTTATTCAATATCACATTTTTATTACACACTTTTATCACACACTTTTATCAAACTGTCTACAAAAGACTCCTGTACTAACAGCATCCTAAAAAACAATCAATCTGAAATGTGTTTTACTGAAACTTATCAGAGTGTGTGATGTTTTAGACTGCCCTACCACTGTGTGTCAGCACTCAGAGAGACATTTATCATATTTACATGTTAACTTGGCTCTTCAGTTACTGTTGACTCCCTTTCTCTGTCACTAGTTCCTAGATCCTGGCCTGCCCAGTTCCACACTCTCCTGGAGCACCTCACATCAGTCCAGCTTTACTGCTCACCACCCCTGGTGTCCTCACCATGTCCCAGTGTCTCCTCCTGTCATCCAGCTTTCTTTCCCACCAGCATCAGCTTCTTGTCTGATTGTTTCTTCCTTGCTACCTGCTTCATTCCCCCTAGATTGGTTCAAAATGACACCAAACTCCAAAAATAGAAGATTTTAAGTATAGAAGTATAACAATTTTGGTTATTTCAGAGTTTATTTGTCTCCCCTACCTTATATTCTATATACATTTAGATAAAATACTAAGCAAAGATTTCAAAGTAGAGGGATAATAAAAATAATCTAAATTAGTTAAGACTAATCTAAAATTAGTTAGAACTAATCAAAAATATTTGCAATGGGTAAGGAAAGCTGTTTTTCTTAATTTCATTTTTGAGGCACAGGCCAACTCCTGGCATAATCCCTTTCTGATCCTTGTAATTAGAGATTTCTTTTCCTAAGAATAGTTGGATGTGGTCAGAAACCAAATCGGTCCTTGCAAGATAATGAAGCAGGGTCCTGTTGAATCTTGAGACTCCTCTTTGACCTGACAAACACAGTGAGGGAGGAAAATTAACTCTTTATTGGGACTGGTTTGCTCTCAGCCATAGAAATGCCTGGCATGTTCCAGCAGCCTCTCTGCTGAAGGCAGACATAATCTTATATTACTGAAATGCAAGGATCAGGAAAGAAGATGCATGGTAAAGGAGCAATAACATGCTCCCACGCAATATTAAAACCACCTGCTACCTCCAACATGAAATATGCAGTAATGCTCTGATTTGGCTCGGCAGTGCTATCTTTATGGCTTCCATTTCACAATTTTCTTTCAGAGGTTTATAAAACTCTGCCACAAACTACTGAAATTTTACAATCAAAGATGCATTGCACCAAACTGTGGTAGACAGTGGAAGAAGAGAGGGCTCACTTAAACCAAGGCTTCTACCAAAGAAATTGTCTTGGTTTAAGACAATCCACAGGGAAGATAGTCCAAAATGAGTTTCTGCATTGGCTTGGAGAAGCAACTCTATTAGCAACCCTGCAAGAATGGCAAGAGAAAGAGAAGAAGACCTTGTATGAGTGTTGCCCTCTCTCTTAAAGGGACGCTGGGCCAACCAGCTTCCTGGCCCTGGGTCTTGAAGGAACAGTACCAATCTTGGGCAGAACTGGTGTGGCACAGATAAAATACACAATAGAATATACGGTTTTTTTGCATTACCCAGGACATATATGTTTCTGTTTTTTCAGAGTCTCTCAATTGTAAATAAGCCGGTTTACAGAATTTGAATGCACATTTTCTTCACATCAAGATAAAAGAAGAAAATTTACATCTGTTGATGATTCCATGTATAGAAACATTTTATGACATGAAACTTCATAATTATTCCTTAAAATTACTTAGATACAACTACTTGTTGTTTTGACTAGCTTTTGATAAGGTGCAGAAAAGATAGCAAACAAGCATAACTGAAGTTGGTAACACTGTGGGACACTGTTTGCTTTAATCTAGGAATGCTAAGAGCAAGCAAGCAATAAGCCAAATGAATTAAATAAGAAGTCAAAAAGTTTTGTCCAAAACCAGAAAGAATTTAGAGTAGAGAAAAAACCTGAGCAAAACCAGAGAGATCAGGAAAGACTTTTCTCTATATCACCTAAGCTTTTTCCCACTGAATCTCAAGTTTTACTGATATGCTTTTCTCATACAACTTTAATGCTTATTTCTTGTCCAGAGTGAGTCCCCAAGTCAAGACTGCTTTGTTGAGAAAATCCTTGCATCAACCTTCAGATGTACAAATCTGAAATCCATTATTTCAAATGTGTCAGTAAAATTTCTGATTGTAAATGCAGAGCCTACAAGCAAAAGGTTGTAGGTATCCTAGGTATCTGGGACATGAGCAGGAAGATTATTTTCTCACTTTATTCATTCTGCGCTGGCAAGCCTTGTGATTTTTTTCTGGGTTTCATAACAGTTGTGAATTTTCAAAAACCCCAATCTCAGGAGTCTTACTGTCTGCAAACCCTCGGATTTTCTTTAAGTGCATTTTTCAAACAAGTTCCAGTCATCAGAACTGCAGGGGAAAAAACAAAACAAAGCCTAAAAAATGATAGAGAGAACTTTCAGCATTCAAAACACTACATGGCAAATGGCATGTTCACAAAGTATTTGTGGTTTTATTTCATTACTTTCATACTAAGACTTTGAAAAGACAGTTTTGGAGATATCAAAGGTTTGCTTTACTGAGTGTAAAAATGGAAAGATTATAAGTGTTTGTATGATTTAGAGAAATCTTAGCATAAGACCATCTTGTACACATTAACTATGGGATTACTGGGTGAAGAATTTTTTTCATTTATCTTCAATCTTTTTTCTCTGTAGGGAATGATTAGGACCCGTAATAGTTTATAGTACCACTCCTTTCCTAGAACTGGAAGCTCAGAATAAGGGAGTCCCACTCCCACCAGTCTGAGATAGATGTGAAGGCCTACTTTGACAAAATCCAAGCCTACCCTTTTATTCTGTCTCCTTATAAAATTTCCTTCTCTGCTTGCTGTCTTTCATGACTTTGCCTTTATAGCCACTTTCTCCACATTCTCTTCTCCCCAGAACTCTGCTTTAATTTGATGATTGCAATCACTCTGTGTAGACATTAGGCTTTTCTTGTCATTTTTTAAATTTCATTGCAATTTTTTTTATTAGAAAGGCGAAGTCTCTGTTTCCCAGGCAATTGGATACAAACTCTGAACATTGCTTGAGGCAGAAACTGGATATAAAAAAGTTTGTCTCTTTTGTCCTTGCAAGCTTAGGGGACAAAGTGACACAAAAACAATGAATGCCCTACCTGTTCATCTGTATGACAGGATTTGGCTTAGATAACAGATAAATGCTCTGGTCTCAGTCTCAAGTGAACATTGTCAAATTAACACAAGCCACTGTATCAGTTGTCAGCTTAGTCTTTGTTCCAACAAATGACAGATATGAGCAGCTACTCAAACTTTTTTCACACCCCAAGAGCATACGATGGCATACTGTTCATACACAATGAGAAGCAATGTACCACTGGGAATAGTTTCCACTGTGCAAAACCTGTCACAGCCATGAGAAGCCATTACTGAGGTGGCTACACAATTGCATGAATGGGATATGGGTGCCTTGGGAGCTGAGCACAGCTTGAGAGAAACCTGGTGTGAAAAAGATTCTGCTCTGTTTTCTCATTGTGACACTTACTGTACCTCACTTGAAAGAATATGCTTTGAGTGGTGCAAAAACTAGAAGTTCTGCCCCCTTTGGTCATTAAAGAAGCTGTGATACTTTATAAAGTGACTTCACAAAGAATAGGAATTTCTGGCCTTCTGTTCTGAGGAAATCCATTTGGAAAAATTATATCCTCCCCTTCAAGACTACTCCTGTAGTTTTAATTGCCCATAACATCCTGTTTTATTTCTGCCCTTAATTATTCTTTATTGCTCTTGAACACTGCTAACTTTCATACTCTTATTCAGAAGTATCTCTGTTCCACTGGTGGGTGAAGTGATTGCCATATATATTAAGGGGATTTATTATATCTTTCTCTAGTAGATTAAAGAATCCATTAAAAGCCAGTATTTTCTCACCAGGAAGATATAATAAACTGTAATTAAGTCACCTTTCAATCTTTTTTTTAATAAACTACAGTGATTCCTTTAAGTCTCTTGGTAAGGCCTTTTTTAAGTTATTGAATTATTAGAACAGCTCTTTTCCCAATATCTTTTTAACAGAAGGAATACAACAGAACCATGTCTCTATATTAAGAAGTCAATCTTAACAGTTGTAATGAAACCCTATGTATAGTTTTGTCAAGTTAGCCCCAGAAATGCATCATGCGGTGATAAAATCATTTCTCAAATCTCTCTTCAAACTTGAGCTTTTTCTGCCACTGTTTTGCATGTAAATTCATGTTCAGGTACTAATTCGCAGTGACCCAAAGTGTTTTAGAAGTGTTATCTTCCAGGGGATAATGGCTTAATCTGGAGCTATGGCCAGTGTTCCTCATTCCTCGGGACATATTTTGCATTCATCTTTAACGTGGAAGGTGGTGGCTTGCTGAGAAATTCTGATTCCTCTGCAGTCTGCAATAATTGATTGGTCCTCATCAGTTTGCCACTCTGTGTGTCAGCTACATGCGTTGTGAACTGTAGTTTTACAACTGCATACAGGTGAAAATGTGAGTTCCACATATCAATTAATGTGGACCTCCACTAGTACTATCTCTATTTAATAATGATTGCTCACCCACAAATACTTCACGAAATATGTCAGCAAGCTACTTCTGAATTAATTTGGAATGTACATGGATGATAGTGCATAGTACTTATTTTTTAATCAAAATGTCATGAAGTTCTAAAACAAATATCTTATGTAAGTCTATGTCTTTCAGTATTAAATTCAAATACTGATAATTAATTAATTAATATAAATTGTTGCGGTGAGGGAAAACTCGGATAGCTCAATATGAGTTATTAGCAAGCTTCGATTTATTGATTAAGGCACAGCATACTTATACAGTTCATAATAAGCTAATGCATATTCTGTAACCTAACTATTATATTGGATATCTTTCTGACTGTTAACCCCGCCTTTAGTTTTCATTCCTGGTCACTTACATCTTCATTTTCCCACTTCTAGCTAACTACAAGCTATCTGTAAGTTTCTTCTTGTTATCAAAGTACCAGCAGCAGTCCGGGGCATTGTGCCCCAGCCTCCTCCACTTCTCAACCTTAGCTGAGTCTGATATTTCCCAGGCCCTGCTTAGCCATCAGAACAGGTCTAGTGATTTCTGTCAGCTAACCAGTTCCCCACAATAAATTAAAAGTGGACTTTTAATTTAACCAAATAATAAAGTCATATTTGTCTGATAAAGCCATATTAACAAAGACTAATGATAACACAATAGTTACTAAAACAAAAGTATCTTCCAAAGTATATCACCTAAAGAATCTTAGTCAACATGAACAGGACAATTCTCAGAAATAGCTATATATCCTCCAACACCAAATAAGTACAACCAGCAAATATAGACTGTGCACAAAGGTAAATCTATCCTTGAGGAAACTTCAGCTCTGACAGGATGAAATGAGATTAAAGATAGAGAGAAGGAGATAGATTGACAAGACTGAATTAAGCTTTTTACTTCAAACACCCAAGGGTTTCTAAGATTCAGGTGCCAGTAGCATTTATAAGACCTTACTCAACCGATGCCTAAACCTGTAAAAGTCTATAGCTGCAAGAAAGCTGATCCCCGAAGGGATTTATTCTGCTGGCTTTTAATTAACTGAAAGTAATAGAAGTGGTAACTGATTCAGATTCAGGACCTTAAAAACCTCTCTGAGTCTTGGTCCCAATACTTATATTTCAATGATTATAGCTGTACATCACTAAACAAACTGGAACACTGCTGAGTATCTCAAGGTCTACCCCACTCCTGTGTGAAAGGCAAACTTGTGTAATGAGTATTTCTTAGAATACCTCATTGGAAATTCCAGGCAAAGACCCAACCCTCCCAAAACAGTGGCAAGAAATTAATGATGCAGTGCAGCAATGCAGAAAAGACAGATTTAATTAATTCTGATTTTGAAATGTTCAGCTTTCTACAAAATTTTGAGTGGAGGTTCCAATGCTTGTTTAAACTTGAGGCTGCCAAAGGAATTCCATAATACACCCTACAAGGTTGTTCCCAGCCATGCTATTTCCACCAAAATTTAATTATTTTGCATATTAGCAGAACTTCAATAGATATTAATTAAGAATTCCTCTCTTGAAAAGAAGGAGGCCTTCTCATAGAGGCTAGGGCTTTTGCATTTGTGCAGACACAAGTTTAAATTGGTATTGTGACTTAGACAATTTAACCTGGTCTGCTCACATTCCACAGTGTTCCAACAACTGAATATGTACTGAAGAGAAAAGCAGAATCACCATTATTTTAAAAGAAAAAGAAGTGGGTTACAAGATCAGAGTTTCTAGCTGCACATCTCAAGCAGAGGAAATCCAAACATATCCATCTTTTCTGGAATTAAACATATCATGCAGCCTCTCTTAATGACATTTTCTGCAGATGAGTCTAAACCGCTCCCTTCTGCAAAGTGCATTCCTTTTTGAGTTCTTTCCCTTTTGTGGAGCAGTTCTATTTCCTGATTTGTGAGTGAGTTTCTGGTCACTTTTAAGGCATCTAATAGTCAGCTATATTTTACTCTCTCCCTTATGAAGCTAATCTTAGCCACAACAACCTGTTATCAATCATGAACAAAACACCTCAGGTAGGGACCTAAAAAAGTATTTGGTTAGACTTTCAGTGACTTCATTGACCTGGAAGTAAGTGTTGACAGTTTTCAACAGTCACAGATCTTTTTTATTGCCCATCCCAGCCTCAGTTTTTACTGGAAGAAGAGTGCACTCAAGCAAAGCACAGCTCTGAGCCTCTGAGTCCCTGCGTGTTTCCAGAAATCTGAGAAAAACTGTCCAAAGTACAGACAGGTAGTAGTGGTAACAATAACAATAACATGAACATTGATATTGTTCAATGTTATTGTAAAATAATAACTGGTTGTTGCTGTTCCTTTTGTTGTGATTGTTGTAGCCATTGTTAGTGATGTGTTTATTAAGTGCTTTGTATTAGTTTCTTGTCTCCCAGCTAGGAGACATTGTGCTGGATGCTATGTTTGCATGTCAGAAAAAGACATCCTTTAAACAGCTAGAGTGTTTAAAGCAGCAAACATCAGAAAGCCCAAAGCGACAATGAGACATTTCTGATTAGTGTAATAAGTAGAACTCACTGCATACAGCATGTTCAACTTCTGTCAACAATTCCACTAGCATTGTAGTCCTGGTAGGTTTTAACTTGCTGATAAATGTAGCATGGTAGCATTATTTTGTAGGAGACTATTTCTCTCTCCTTACCCCACAGACAATTAGGTCAACCGCAAGGAGTTATAACTTTGACATGGATCAGCTCTTAGTCACGGTAAGACATTCAAATTGAAGACCCTATAGACTCTCAGGATTGTCTCAATAGCAAGGGCTGATAATGGTCAATTATATTAACTTCACAAGTTAGTGAAGGTAATGCTGATGAAAGTCAAGAATAACTCAGATAAAGTTTGAGTAGAATTGCGTAACAGTTTACAAGAAACTTGCCCTTTACATAGGCAGGAAGTAGGCATACTTCCCTATAAACAGCTTAATGCACAACACTTCTATGACATAAAGTACCCAATTTCATCTCTTCTTCTTCTGAAAGGTAGTAATTTTTATTCCATGTCCCTTTTCTTTCTGCCATATTTAGATGATCCTTCTCAGTACCCTCTCCAGGGATAAGAGCTTTGCCTGCCTCTCAAGTGAGGAGGCATAGGCAAACAGGTTCCAATCTGACCAAAAATGAATATTCTATTGTAGAAAAACAATTGAAGCCAAAATTTCTCTGGGTGGGCTTGGGGTTTTTTTTGCCATAAAATGAAATTTATAAAATATTTTTGTGAGCTCTAAGTAAAGGCAAACAAACACAATTAATAGTGCTTATGGCCAGGGGTTTTTCCTGTGCCTAGGGTGTCTCCACACAGATGAATAGTATGTACATTGAAAATTCTGTTTGACTTTCTGAAAATGATCTTGGAAAATATCCTATGAAAGACTAGAATTTGTGGATTAGAAATTTCATGAGATGGAACAAAGTTAGTGAGATGTTGCAAAGGCAAATTTAAACACTTCAGAAGTGCAGGGTAGAGTGCATGTATAGAAATTTTAGGTTAACAATGAGACTAATATTACAACACCACAGAAAGAGATTCTGTGAAATATAATATACTCTTAGCATTGTGCAAGGATGATAAATGCTTCAGAGGGTCTCAAAGATCCTAAATAGCCATAAATCTGAACAGTGTTTTGAAAATGTGGAAAATGAGGCGTATATTATTTTGTGTGTTTCTCTCTATTTTTCACATTGTTAAATAAAGGCTGTCTTTTGCTTTGTGTGTGTTTTTGCTTGTTTGTTTGTTGTTTGTATTTTTTTTTTGTTTTAATACATTATATTTTATATAGTATTAAATACTTTTAAAGATCTGTGTGGAATATTTTTCAGCTATCCTCCAGTCCATAAATAACTAGTAATTCCAAACATACGTAGGATTTTATTCCCAGGAGGTTATGACAGAAATTGATTGGTGTATGAATGCTCCTTGGGTCTTTTAGAGGCCTATATCTTTGGCTTGTAGGAATCAACTCATGAAACTTTGACAAAGGAAATAGACTAGATTAGAAAAAAAAAGGAGAAAAAAACCCCCAAGTATGCTATTGCTTAGGGCAATTTAAAATATAGATCTTGAAATTTGGACCCACCTCTGTCATCTGGTGCCATCAGGAAGACTTCTACCAGGGCTATAAACACTGAAATCTTGCTCCTTTATGTCACTTCTCCCACACATCAAGATGAAAGCAGAAATTCCAGCCTGTTTGAAATAAGTGTTTCCTTTGCCATGAGTAAATACTAGAAAGCCACTGACATACTGAAGTGAGTCCAGGAGAGACCCTGAGCCAAGGAAAATAAAGTACATATCAGACAAGGACAGGCTGAGATCTGTTTTTGTCCAGCCTTTAAATGAGAAATAGAAAGGACATCTTATTACTACCTACACCTGAAGGACTGGAGGATACAAAGGAGACAGAGCCTTACGGTTGGAGGTGCACAGCAACACGATAAGAGGCAATGGGTACAAGCTGGAACATGTGAAGTTCTTATTCAATATTCAAATGGGGTTTTTAACCATAAAAATTATTAAATACTTAAGTTTCCTAGATGGGTTATGGAGCCTCTGTCCATGGAGGGATTCAGGACTGGATAGGAAACAGTTCTGAATAACCTGGTCAGGACTCTGAAGGTGGGGTTGGACTAGATGACCTCTGGAGATGTCTTCCAACCTAAATTACTTTATAAGAATTCTCTGATTCTATAGTTCTCTACTATGTTTGTCTCGAATACCTACCTGAAGTCCAAGCATGGTCCCTCCTAACGTGGAAATAGCGAAGAGCCATGGTTATTGTACAATACTGTGTGGAGACAAATTTTGTTAGAATTTGGCAGAAATAAATTGAGAAATAGCCCCCAGTTGATCAATTATTATGCACTCAGAATATCAAAGATGAGATGTAAGCTTCAACGGTAGATGGTGAATTTATAATTCTTGGAACTGCAGATTTCTGAATAGCTTGGTGTATGCTTAAGATAGACTTTATTATGAGTTAGGAGGAATCCAATCAGCAACAAAAGCATGAATAATTTTCAATATCATGCTCAACAGTACATAAATCTAGCAAGCTGTGATAAATGACTATAACCTGCTAAAGACAATAAAATAGTACAAGGAGTCTTACAAAGATAAAATGTCTCTCCCAGCCTTGTCCATTTCTAGTTTTTATCCTCTCGGTTTCTACACAGTTCTTTCAGTGGAATACTTTACTATCACTGCTGGTTTTCTGTTTGTTGGGGTTGATTTCTTCTTTTCAAGGGACATATGTTCTAGAATCACTTTTATGTCTCATAATTGCTGATGCACATTTAGGGTACAGCAAATCCTTAACTCAGAGTTGAGTCATGAGTGGTGCATCATCCCAAGAAAGTAATAGGCATCTCCCATGCTCTGATATACAGTTTGTCTGTCATTCTCCTTTTTTCCACTGAACAGGAACAATCTTCACCAGCTCCTCTGAAGATTCAAACTCTGATGATTACTGGGTAAGGAAGGATATTCCCATGGATTTTCTTAGTTTCTGCATCCTGTCCTTCTCTCAAGCAGAGAGGAGCACGCAGTCAAGGCTGTACCCAAACCATACTTAGGTCATGTTAGGCTCATCCCAAAACAGATTTATTCCATTTGACATGTAGGCACAAGTCTCCTCTTATGTGCAGACCAGCAAAATTTTGGGAAAAGGAAGACTGTAATTTGGACAGGTTACTTTCCCAGATCTATTCAAAACTATTTTAAGACTTCTTAGGTATCTATAAAAGTTCTTTCTCCAGGAGAATAAAACATCCAGCTTTTTGTCTAAGGAAAATGACTACCATCTCATGAGGTGGTAAGAAATGTGTATATTTCTCTTTGATAGATAACATGCCAAGAAAAGCCAACACAAATAGCTAATGGCTGATCAGATTGGTGCATTAGTCTTTAAGGAAGTGCTTTTCCTGGCTACTGCAGGAGGTGAGCTACCCTTGTAGATAAATCAATGACGTAATTGATTTGGCAAATCTCATGTTCCATCCAGTCAACACTTTGTAGTGTTCTTTCCGAACTTCTGAGAAAATCTCTGACTATAAAATACTGGTTTCCACTGAAAAGCCACTGAGACACTTGTTTTTAAAAATACTGTGAATGTTTCAAAATTATCTTGACCATCTTTCAGAGGAATATACTTTTATAAGAAATTCCTTTTAGAGGAATATACTCTAAAATTATGTCTAAAAGAATATAAACCAAATGTGGGTTTTGTCTTCTATTGCACACTTCTTCCGTATTGAAAGTACATCATACACTTGTAGGCACAGAGGATGGCTGTGTTAAAATGCACTCTGATATTTTTCCTGTGTTTGTGGCCCGTTCATGTAATTTGGAAATGTCTCAACCCCAGGTGTAAGCCTGAAGGCAAGATCCAATTGTTGACATCTGTTGGGGAACAGAGAGAGGGGTAATCTATAGGTTCTGAAAACTTCAGATAGAGAGGCGTCCCTCCGAGGGAAGGGGTGTGCTGCCAGCACTCGTTGGCATACATAGAGATCCCTTCAGCATCATATGTCATCTGCATGCATATGAGCTAACACTTTGGGCCATGGTGTCTTAGAAAAGAGGATTTTTTCATAAAGTTGAGATGAACACAACTTTTTTATTCCTGGTTCACAGTGGATGGACAAGAAAGCCATGTACAGGATTTTTAGGATGAGATGTCTGCCAAGTCTCTGGGGCAGGAATCCTAAACAAAAGCTGACTTGCTGCAGAGCTTCTTGTGAAATGTAGCCAGAAGAGTTGAGAGAGGATAGGGAGCATGCCTCCATATGGCTCACAACAGCAACCAAGAGCAAGGGGCAAAATCAGCAGCTGTTGAGACTGAGGACCCCAAAACAGAAACCTTGGACAGGAACCCTGGTGCTCCTTGCTCAGCAATGCTTTCAGATCATGTTGCTAATAGAGTCCCAGGAAACTATACATCACTTAGGAACAACAGCAGATGACTGTGAAAACAGTTGGATTTCTCTGAGGCTGGGCAAAAAACTGAGTGGTGAATAGCCCAGAAAGGAGAAGGGCACTCTGCCAATGTACTGACAGCTGTAGGAAGAACTCAGGCTGATAAAGAACAAAACCCAGAAGTGCCAAATGTTCCTTTCTTTCAACTATTTAGGTTTTCCAAATCACCTTAATATGTTTCTCTCATCCTTCCCCATGTCACAAAACTGTAACTTTTCAGCTCCTTTTCCACTCAGGTGAGAAGTCCTGTTCTTTTGCATGTTCAGGTGACATGATATATTTTCCCGGGCTCCCGTGGGAAGCAGTTGGTCGCATTCAACTACTTTTTAGCAGGAGCACAAGGTGTTGGTCCTTGTCCTATTTCACTCCTGGCAAAAAGATCATAACACATGTAATCCAAAATTCTCATGGAAAATATATTGTGAAAAAAACCCTCAAGTTAGTTTTTACCAAAATTATGTATGCACTTTCTAGCCCAATGTCTATGTTCTGATGAGTTTCCATATGCAGGACAGAACTTTTTATCCAAGACCTCAGGTTCCAGGGAATGCAAAATCTGTCAGTGTTGATCTTGCTAAAATTAAAAGTGTGGATTTATTAGTGAGATTAAACCAAAATCATATAATAGCAGAGACAGGTTCACAAGAATAAGATGATCACTAACAATCAATCAGTTGAGCTCCAAGCCATTGCTGAGATCAAATGGTAGTATTCACTAAAGTTCTGCTCCATGCCGGGAAAAAAGTAGCAGCCCAATGTGTTGCATTTAAGAAATATATTTTTGTGTAGCACAGAATGACATCAAATTGCACCTGTCAGGAGATTGAGATTCTGATATAACTTAAATCATGATATCCAAATGGCCAAGTTCTGAGCTGCGAGGAACACCTGCCAACATAACTAATAGTGAGGACAAAAAGCCTTTGGTAGCAAGTCCCTTGAGGAGGAGATAATAATATATGTGCCCTGTTCAATAAGCTCTTAGCCTGAGGTATTTCCAGTATGCAAAGAAAGAAAGCTTACTTTTAATTTTTTATGCTGTCCCCCTTTATCTTGATACGTTTGTTCCATTTTCCTCAAAGAGGTTCTCAATTAGTTTAACAGAAGTTTTCTTTTCTAAAACCAAATCCAGTTCTCTGTGTAAGCCTTTGATGGGAGCTTCCATACGAAGGGAGATTAAAATGTGAGGGCTAATTATTATGGAAAGAATAAGTGCAACTGTGGATATAACAAAACCAGCACATATAATAGTTCTTACTGTGGAGAAGGTCAGACAGGCTGTCTTGATTATCCTTAACCAAAGCAAAAGAAGGAAACACTCTGTTAATTAAAAAACAAGATACCATTATATGTACACACACAAATTTTTATAGAAGAAATCTCACTTTGTGTGATACACGGCTACAAGAATTTACTTGTACAGTAAAGAAAGTTTGCTGTGGAGAACAAAATATACAGTGTCAGGAGGGTATACTTCTAGATAGTTTTGTTTCCAAAATGGAAATCTTGTATGGAGAAGGGACAATAGGCAAAGGTTATTGTGGATTGGAACTTGCACGACTGCAGAGAGCAGCCACATCCACAGCAGTTCTCTTTCTCCTTCATGCCCTCTAATCCAAATATTATCCATTATTGATGTATTTTTTAGTAACAGAAAAAATATTGACTGCAATCACACGCACAAAGCAAGTTCCAGCTGGACTAGCAGCTTTTCACCGGATGTTGCTGCTGCTTCAAATCAGAGGTGCCATCTCTAAGGTTGAGCTACACCCCCCACTTTGAATGTAGTTAAAGATTTTGTGCTGCTGACACATAGTTGAACAGACAAATGAACATCTGTCATGTGGACAAAATGTGTCTGTCTTCTCCACGTGATGTTGAAGCTTCTCGTCATGTGACAGAAAGAGCATGAGCCTTGAATCAGCACCTGCTTGAGTGCAAAAATATGGGAGAGGAGATACTAGAGACAATCAAAACATAGAGGTTCTTCGCTATCTGATAGACCCATGTTTAACCAAAGATGAAGATGTACAAGCAAGTTGCATTCTTGATCTTTTACAGAGACTTGAATTGTCACATAAAGGAATGTCTTCTTATCATATTGAGAAGGATATACTGGGTCATAGGGAAGGAAGGTAACAGAGAAAAAGTTTACAAACTAGATATTTTTTTCTGTCTAGGAGATGTTATGGAATAGCTATTAAGAGGCTTTTTAAGAACAGGTCAAACAAATTTTGAGGGAATTGATAAATTATGTCTTTCTGTACAGCAAGAAAGCAGATAAACTATTTTCTAGATTTTTTGTCTATGAGTTCAACCCAGAAGGCCATCTTTGCATAAATGTGTCTATCAGTTGGCTATAATTTATAATAAATATGTTGTGAATATTCTATTTTGGCCATTCTCTGTATTGATGGGGATCCAGATGACTTTCAAAAGTACAGGACATGCTGTGCTTAATAAAAAATGCCATGTACATAAACCCCTCACCTGGCTGAGGCCCAGCAGAGAAAGTTCACTTGGTACAGCAATCACAGACAGACTTGCCAGCTCACTTCTAGATGTGACTTTCTGTCTTTGGCAAGACACTGTAAGTTCAGGTGTGTCTGCATCTGTCACTGTTGACCTACTGTACAGTACAAAAGCTATGCAAACAAATTTAAACTTCATATCCTCAGTTGCTTGCCGTGTTCTCTCAAAAGCACTACTGTTTGTTGAATGTCAACTATCAGAAATCCTGTGGCTTACCGCCACAGAGTTTGGCCTTTTTTTCTGAACACTGAGGGCTTTTTCATCTTGTCTATATAGAAAAATTGATCAGCACAACATTCTTATATTATTCTTTTTGAGGGTTAGGGAGGGGAAAGAAGACACAGAGAATGAGATTGGATGGGACATCCCATTCCAAAATGGGGTTGAGGGTGTCATAGAAATTCACCGCTATAGCAATAATGGAAAAAATATACTCTTAGAGATCTCCTACTGTAACTTTATTTGAAGACCTCTGCTGGAAAAAAAGGTTATACCGTTATTCCTATAGAGTTGTTACAATATTATTGTTTTACTGTAACTGTAGCTATGAATAAATCTTTTAACATCCTTCTTGTTCAGGTAGGTGTGTGCATTGAAGAACAAAGGCACCTCACTAAAAGTAACATGCTGACTGATGGAACAGGAATAACACAATGTACTGAGTGATAAATTTAACCAATAAGTTTAATTATAAGTTGCGATTGATTCATATTATGTAGTTCCAGGTGTGTAGCTGCTCCTTACTCAATGTTGATTGGGATGGAGTATCAGCAGAATCATTCTCTGTTGTCTTCTCTACAACAAAATAATCTGTATTTTTTGATCCACACTGTTATCAATGTAGTATCTGAGTGAAAAACGCAATAAACATTCCCATGACATAAAAAATATTATTTATACCAACGATCCTTATGCTTCAGAGCTCATGCTAAAGTATTTCCATCCCATTTGGTGAAGCTGTTATAGAGAGTCCCCTTGCTTGTAATTGGTACAAAGGATGTTAAACAGGCAGCCACAAATAGCAGATGTCTCTTAAAAAAAGGTATTTTACATGTGGATATACATACAGAAGAAACTCACAGATGCAGGTAGACATCAGCAATTTCTATGTGCTGTATGTGTGTAGGTGCTGCTGCAATGGGACTGTGTGGGTAAGAAGATGAGGCTGTGCACTGTTGTGTTCTGATGGTAACTTCACAAAACAAGGAAAATTGGAAAAGTAATAATAATAATATTGAATTTAGAGTTTATGGGGAAGAAGATTATGAATATTGCTGAAATAAATCCTTGTTCTGCAATTTTAGCAGCTGTCTTCATCTACATGCCCAAGACATCTGCAATAGAAACATAAAAATCCTTGGATCACAATGCCCAATGATATATTGCAATTTCTATCGTGTAGTCATATCTGCCTGATCATAATAAGCTCTGTTTAAGACCAAAAAAATATAGATTCTTGCCAAATAGTTTTATTAGAATATTGTTACAAAATCTTACTTTTCTAGTGTTGCAAAATATCATAAATTATAGGCTAAACTAAGTCACATTTAGGTTTTGCTCATTTGTTCTTGTGTCAGCATTGCCCTTTACCATAAAATGTTATTTTGCTCATTTTAGGCAATAGCTTTTTTTCTTGAACTTCTTTCTCTTCTGTTCATTCCCCTGATGTATTTTTAGGGCACAATAATATCCTCACTCAGTCTTGGTTTTGCTGGTTTTCCCTGCTAGGCTGAAGAGCTTTGTTTTCTTTTTTCACTCATGCAAAATATGTTTTACATCATACATGACATTTTAATGCACCCTTTCCCATCCCTTTAGAATTAACTTTATTGAGTTTTGGTGACTACATGCAGGATTTCAGACTAAGCTGTACCAGTATGTAATAGCATTAATTCTCTAATGTCTGACCACAGTTTTGGTCAGCAGGCAGGGGGCTGAGGGCTGTGATCTGAACCTGCGAGAACGTCCCAGACTGACACATGTAATGGCTTTGATCCTAACCAAAACCAAAAAGATATTGCAGTCATTCAAACAGCATTTGATATTTTAACTTAAAATAATTTCAGTGGATTACTGTGAAATTTAATCTTTAATTAATTTGTTTTTCTTTTCAGTTACTTGTATACAAATGAGTTTTCTGAGCAAGCAGTGCTTGATTTATCAGACATCATTCACCACCTCCAAAGAAGTCTTCACTCTTTTGTTACCCTTATCTTACCTCATCTCTGTGGTGAAGGAATTTCACCTTCTCTCATCTGTCTATCAAGTACACACTTACTGGAATTCCTTTCCTTTTCCTTACCTTTCTCCAAGCTGCATAAAAGTGAGACCAGAAGTGGCAGATGGGTGTTGTGCCCAGCAGCAGGGATAAGGAAGAAAGGAAGAGAAATGGATAAGAAAAGGTCATGAAGGCAAGAAGTCCTTTTTTTCCTCCTTTCTCCCAATGAAACAAGATGTTGTACTCTCAGACTTCCATAATGCTGTCTTTTCTGAGGGCCCAAAGTGTACTAACACTTGAATATAGTTGATGTGATGACAGAACATCAATGTGAAATAGCAACAGCACTCGCTGTAATTATTACTAGTATCAGCTAATCAGAGATTATTAATTAGTATATTAGAATTATAGTACACTGATGATTATTTTTTCTTTGTTTGCAACATGGCACAAGTCTTGCCTGTGGCTGTTCACCAGCCTGTATTTTCTCTCTCCTTTTCTCCTTGTCCACAGCACCTTCTCTCATGCATTAAATTTTCCTGCACGACAGCACTTAAAACAGCCTTTTGCCGGGTGATCCATCCCAGATGATTCATCTGACTTTTCCATTAGTGCAGTTTCTCCCTGTTCTTGCTCACTGAATGTAGTGCAAACTGGTCACAGAGTATAAGCTCTGTCCAGTAGGCATCCTAAACTTGTCTGAGCTTTAAAAGACATCATTCCCAGAGTCTTGTAAACTTAGCTGCTGTTATGTTACACAGGGGAAAAAATGATTTTCCTATCCCTTTTTACTATGTTAGGAGTGATTGTAAATATGTTTAAGAGAACAAGAACTCTGTACAGTGTTTTTTTGGTACTAAGTGAATTCCTCAGATTCTTGCCAGCCAAATCAGATACTGGTATTGCCTCCTTCCCCAGGATTATCAGTATTCAAGGATAACCAAGAGACCAAATTTCTCTTGGGAATACCAATTTAACAGTTAGCTTTCTCCTTTTCTGCCCTTTCCCTCCAGTTATCCCTTTGCAGTAACAATCAAGCACCAGGAATAATTTACCCTATGAAAGAATAGAGGGAAACATTTTCAGGCATGACACTACCCTGTAGTGTTTTCAGTAGGAAAGGATGCTTAATAAGAATTGCCAGTGGTTACACAGGGGGCCTGGAGAAAAGTAGAGTTGTGAACAATACTGGTATCTCTAATTGGTCCTCAAGAGGCTTTTTGCCAAAATGCCTAGTAGCTGTAAGTTCCTTTTCTTTATATTACACGTTATCATGTAATGGATTTTATTTTTAATAGTACTTTATATGTTTCTTTCAGTAGATTAGTTATGTTTCTCTAATTCAGAAGTCTTTTATTTCTTCCATATTCCAGTCATATTCCCAAATTCATTGTTTCATGGAGGATTCAGCATTCTGAGCTACTTCTAGACCCCTAAATATAAAACAAACATATCCCAACCACACGTGGCAGACATTATTTTCTGGTTGCAGATATAGTTATTAAGCATAAATCTATCAAGTGACTTGCCATAGGTCTTACAGATAGTGTGCAGCAGGGTCAGGGCTCTTGAGTCCCGATCCAGTCATTTTACCAGAGGAAACATACTCCCTCCTAGCATCTCTGGCCCAACTCATTATTGTCAGGAAGATGAAGAATGGATAAATGTTACCTGTGGATGTCAAAAAATTAACTTATCTTTAATTAGACAAAATAATTTAGCTCTGACTCTTAATGTAAAAGTTCATTAGTGAAATACATGAAGTGAGATTGTTGCCTAACCTAGGTAAAAAAGAATTATTTTTATATCAGTGAAATACCATTAAAATTAATGAAATATATAATTATTTGATATGGAAGGATAGTCACAATTTCCAAAATAAATTCGGTTTTAGCTGGCACTGAAATGACAAATTTAAATACAAGAGGATTTATTTTAGAAAAAAGAGAAGGGAGTACAGCTTAACAGTATAATACCTTTAGCAAATTGAGCTCTGCAGTTCCTACTGGTGACTTCAATAAATGCATGCTAAATGATTCTTGAATATACAATATCAAGGTTGTTCACTCAACACTCTGATTTTCCTGTAGTTCCGTTTATCAAATGATGTAAAATATAATGCAATGTTTGCTTTTTAAGGATAACATCTAAATGAAAAAGTCCCTAGACAGCTTGAAGAGGTATAGGTTAACTGTCTAATTTTGGGTTGGGTCTGTTTTTTTTGTTTGTTGTTTATTATTATTGTTTGTTTATAATATTCCTGCTTCAAACTAAATCTGATGCTTCTCTTTGTCTGGTTATGTGAGTAGATTTAAGAGAGGGTTATTGGCACTGACTGCTGAAAAAAGCTGTTCTAAGTCTCAAAGCATTTCTACTTGCATCATTAAGAGAAAATTGAGGCATTTGAGACAGGGAACCCTGTGTACCCCAACTTCACTGTAGTTGAAAGAAACATGATGAAATCCAAGACATGTACCTAGAAAGAGCTTACATGCTTCCTTTTCAATGACCATACTTCCTTAACTGTAGATAAGGATTCGCTAAACTTTTGTCTTCTCTTTTTCATCCACTTGACCTATGTATTTCACAGTTTTTGTGAAATACATAAAAGTCACAAAAGCCAATATATGTAGTTCATTAGAGCTGCAGCCAGAGCTCAGTGGGGCAGAGGGAGGGCAAACAAGAGAGAACACAGTTTTTGCCTACATGTTATGACTTGATTCTTTAGAACTTAAATAGACAGTAGGTATCAGACAGTAGAGATGTGCTGAATTAGAAAAGTCATTGTAAGCCTCAGTGGCTGAAAGCTGAAGGTAGACTAATTCAAACATGAAAAGGCCCCATTTCTCTAGGTATGAAAGTAATTAACCACTAGAATGACTTAAAACAGTGAACTTATGGCAGGTTGTTTCTTATTAGAAGGATTTGAATCAAGCCTGTCTCTTTTTCAAAAGATGAACTCTCCAACAGTACCAGAGGTTTCTATCTTAGTTCAGAAACTGTAAAGTGGAATGATATGATCTTACACAGACAGCAAAATGAAATAATCTGCCTCTAAAACTATAAGTCTATTAAATTTTAGAATTGGTTCAATGTGGAAGAGTTTCTTTATGGCATGTGTTGGAAATTATGATGTGGAGGAAAGATATTTGTTAAGGTTTTAAAGTTCTGGTATGGCAAACAGCATTCCTGTGTGGTAAAAGCAGTCTACTTGCACAACAAGGAAACATCACTCAAAGCCATTCAATTTCTACAAACAAGGTCATCCAGATGTATTGCATAATGATGGTCACTGTTCATCCAGCACACCAGGTTTGTTCTGGACTTAGGCAGAATGCTGTCTGGTGATCATACTTTATCATTTGAAATCTGCCTTATAAATCCTTCATTGTACAAATACTTGTAGAATTCAGACCTCTTCATATAAAATAAAATTTAAAAAACCTTATCACTAAGTAGGTTATAATAATGGTTTTAATGCCACACAATCAAAAAGATGTGAAGCCTGGTTTTGTGCAGTTCTTTGGATATTGGCTTGTTTGCAGGGACAAATAAGGCAACCTGCCTAGAGCTGAGATATTAATCCATCTCAGTGAAAATTAAGGGTACACACTAAGGGTATTTAACTGTGCCATCTTTTGCTCTGCATATGGAGATGCTGCATTGTTATCTAGGAGCAAAAGATGGTCTATATCAATTCAAATATTTAGTGGTTATTTAGAGCTTTGTCACGTGAGGAATCCTTGTGCTAATGTATATAATTATACAGTTAAACATGGATTCCCCGACAAATTAGTCAAACAGTAAATCTTTTCTTCACCACCCACAAATTTGCACAGGGAATTTTATTTCTCCTTACAAATAGGATCAGTAGAAGGGACGTCATGCTTATGGTGAGAAATATTCAGAATATCTGTTTTTCATATATCTGATTAAAGTTTACTACATCCAAGTAAACCCTCCAGAAAAAATACCTGTCTGAGAATGTGTAGCAGAGATCTTCTCTAGTAGTCTTTGTAGATTTGACATTTCACTTTTGGACACTTTCAGAGCACTGTGTCTACTACAGTCTTTCAAATATTCACTTGATACAATTTTATGAAAATATTTCAGTGTGTAACTAGTAAAGTGTCATATTAATATGTTTTGATTTCTTTTTTAAAGTACAAATATTTTTCTTAAAATATAATTCTCATATGAAAAGAAGTATGAAAAGAACAAATGCTAATAAAATAAATTGAATATTTACCTGATGATGTAATGTAAATATTGTTAAAAACCATGAATTATAGTCATTGTAGAAAAGAATGACTTGGACAAAACTAAAAATGACTGAGTTTCACTTTTTCACTTAGAAAATAAAATGAATGTTGATTACAGTTCCAACATCAACAATTCACAGAAGATATGGGCAAACATTATACTTTTCTATCATCCTTCAGTTTAAGCCTATTGTTTCACAAACTTCTTTAGGGGTTGGGCTGATTCATGGCTTCTAACTGTACTAATTCTATGCACAGCATTCTGATCCAGTCCCCTTATTTAAGAACTAAATTGATGCTCAGTTTCTTTCAGAGGTTTAGGCACTGCAGTGCATATCCCTTAAATGCCTGTGTTTGGGTGATGCTGGCATTGGTCCTGAGGGCTTAGGGTATGCGAGCTGTGAGATCTGGTTTGTGCTAATGGGCAACCAATCATAAAACTTTTCCCAAGGAATTATGACAGAGGCCTGGTGCTGTCATTTATTCTACTGATGTCTAATGATAACCAGGGAAAAAACAAGAATACAAGAATACATTAATTTAGTGTAATGATAGCTGTAACTTTGTATTCCTGCCAGGTTTGCCCAGGGAAGATAGGTTCCAGCAGGGATACAAAGTTACCACTAGTGGCTTAAAAGAATGATGGGCGACGATCACTTCTTCCAAAAGAAAAAGTTTAATAACATGAAAATAACAAACAAAAAGCACCTGGGGTGAGCACCAGTGCTTGCCGCAGGGATAGAAGGAAAAGAGCACATGGCTTTGGTAACAGTGGTTTTTATCAGGTCAGATGGGTGGGATTACATGGGGTATTGTCCAGTGAGGATACAGGTATGGAAAACCTACAGGTCAGAGGTCCAATGGGTCAGAGGTAGGGGTCTCATGGGTGGGCTAAGCCACTCACGACCTGGGGAAACTCTGGCTACGTGCTCGTAATTGGAGGCTTAGATGTAATAGAAACCCCCCAATGTGCTTTTAGGGGGTACATTGCAACAGATAGCCACAGTAAACAGACTGGTTAATTGCTAATGATGACCCTTACTGGGAGTGGATGATTAATTACCTAAGATGGTTAAGGTCATATTCTTAAAAATAAAATTACTTAAATGTATTTTTAGGTTTATATATGACCCAAATTTTTCATTCTTGATTAGACTGTGAATGAATCTAGATTTGAAGCATATGTGTAGTTTAGATTGGGTAGGGGGAATGACAAGTTTGAGCAGATATTCCCAAAATCCAACACAGGTGAGTCATAACAATGGCCTAATTAACTAAATTAATGAAATTAATTAACTAAATTAACAAAATGAATTAACTAATTAACTAAATGAATTAACTAATTAACTAAAGGAATTCTCAGTTTGGCCTTCTGCCCCCAAATTGTCCCTTGCATTATTCATCAGTTGCCTATAATAATAAATTTTAAATAGTAAATTTTTAAATTGTAAATTTTGTTACTTTTTAGGAGTTTTGATGCTGCTTTGGTGTTCAGTAATTTGCTGGAACATAGGATCTGAAGGTTTCACTGTCTAGAAAGATAAAAAGGCTAAACGGAGCCGGGTAGGTCTTATTTTATGTTCAGAAAATACGTACAAGCTCTCATTTTTTGATACAGAATAGAAACTAAACAGCGGGATATACCTTCTCTCACATATCTCCAAGGTACTTTCTCAGTCAGAAGTTTACCTGCAAAGATTTTTCCCATTTCAGTTTCTCATAGCAGGTACTTTCATTCCAGATTGAATTAATTGTCTTTTCTGAAGATTCCTGGACTGTTCAGAAATTCTGAGAGGTACACACAAATTCTGAGAGGTACACCAAGAAAATAGGAAATAAAGCCTCTTCAATTAGCATGGTTTCTGATCAGCCATATATATGCACCCCATATTTTGGAAAATAGCTTCAGTTTTTAAAGCTCTGAACAATAACGCGTTCTGAATGAATGGCAGCCATCAGTCTCAGGGGTAGGGCACCTGGGACAGGATAACCCTGGTTGTGTGTATATACTAGGGAATGAGAAGCAGTACTGTGGAAAGGGACCTGGGGGTCCTGGTCGATGGCAAGTTGAATATGAGTGAGCAATGCCCTGGCAGCCAGGAGGGCCAAGAGTGTCCTGGGGTGCCATTAGGCACAGCATCACCAGCTGGGCAAGGGAGGGGAATTGTCCTGATCTGCTCTGCACTGGGGTGGCCTCAGCTCTAGTGCTGGGGGCAGTTTTGGGCACTGCAGTATAAGGAAGACATTAAACTGTTAGAGTCTAAAGGAGGGCAACAAAAATGGGAAAGGGCCTTGAGGGGAAGCTGTATGAGGAGCAGCTGAGGTATGTTTGTTCAGAAGAGAAGAGCAGACAGAGGGGAGACCTCATTGCAGTTACAACTTCCTCATGAGGGGGAGAGGAGGGGCAGGCACTGATCTCTGTGGTGACCAGGGACAGGACCTGAGGGAATGGCCTGAAGTTGTACCAGGAGAGGTTTAGGTTGGATATCAGAAAAAGGTTCTTTACCCAGAGGATGGTTGGGCACTGGTTCCCACCCAGGGAAGTGGTCACAGCACCAAGGCTGACAGAGTTCAAGTGTTTGGACAACACTCTTGTTGTGGCAGCTCTCTTGGGGCTGTCCTGTGGAATGCTAAGAGCTGGATTTGATAATCCTGCTGGATGCCTCCCATGTCAGCATATTCTATGCTTCTAAGACCCCCATTGCAGCTTGACCCATCTTTTCAACAGAATCCAATACAATGACTGTCATTATGGGCCATCTAAACCAGAAAGCAAAAGAAATACTTTTTAGAATTTTACAGAATACATATGGGAAAAATCAAACTTTGGCTTTTTTCTAACAGGAAATTTTCACATTTGCATCAAAAATTGATTTGATGAACACTGCAACTTCCCTGCAAACCTTTGCCTTTGTGATTGATTTTTTTCTCTCCTTTTACTCTGGGAATTTTTGTGTTTTGTGTTTCTAGTTAGAAATCTGAGTCAGAGACTCATGTTTTTCACAACTGGAGAATTGTTTTACTGCTGCAGCCATTCCATTCTCAGCTGTAACAGTTAAATCCCTAATTTCATATTCCCCTATTTCCTTCTGTAATCTTCAGGAATTTGTCTTAATTTTTGCACCTAGATGTGTTCTACATATCATGCATTTTATTTACATCTGTACCACATAAATCACCTCTGAAGCATTTTCCAGGTCAGGATTCTGATTTATTTCCAGGAAACATTGTGAAACATTTAAACATTTCCCACAAAAACTTATATCCTTTTAATGGTAGTTGCTCTCAACTTTCCGCTGACAAAAGAATATGAGTTTTCAGTTTTGGATTGCAATGTTTCTGCAAAATCCTTTGTTCTTCTTCGACAACTCCATAGAAGAGGTTTCCTGGGGTCCCTGTTGCACACTGACACATGAGGTGTGCCAGGATGACATTTTGTACTCTCTCATTGGTTGCTTTTCCATAAGCTGTCAAAAGAAATGCGATATGCTGATTCCAATGCCTTTGATGCTGTTCTAAAATGATGGCCAGCTGAGCCCTTCAAATCTAATTGAATTTTGCATCCATCTCATTTTACCATTGGTGCTCGGGGCAGGAGCAAATTATCTGGATTCCCAGAATCTTCCAGGGCAGCTGAAATATTTTGGGTTAGAATTCCTCCCTTCACTGACATATAGTCTCTAGAGAAGTAAAAAATCCATTCATTCATTAGCAGAGCTGGATGGAAAATAGTAGATGATTTTGGTGAAAAAGATGCACCATTAAAGTTTGCTTTTTTCCCAAATGAGAATTAATAAAAATAAGATAAAATTGGTGGGGGAAAGATTAATGGGATTTCAGAATCTGAGTCTTTCAAGAAGTGAGAGAGCCAGAAAGGAAATTTTTGGCTTTCTAAATGCCCTTATGGTTTTTGTTAACTGACAGAATTAACATAGACTGAAGCTTGCCAGCACAGCTGCAAAAAGACAGGTCCCTGCCCAAACTGCTCTTCCTATCCTAGATCTGGGAACCACTTGACCTTTCTAAATCCAGGGGAATAAAGACATGACTGCACTTTGGAGTAAAGTACAGAGAAGCTTGGTTGCCAGCCAGCCTCATCACAGGATTGCCATGTGACCTCAGTGTAGGGCCATGCCCACAGCACCACGTTCAGCTGTGCCAGGGTACCCCAGTGCACAAAGGCAAACCATGCAACATCATCATCCCAGCATAAGGACTCATTCCTCACTGTAGGCATGACCAAAAATTCAAGGTACTGAGGGCTCAAAAAGTTTCTGTCAAGTTCACTGACAGGAATTGGAAGTTAACACTTTACTGCTGCTGATAAAAGACATTGCTTCCTGTGGATGTGCGTTTAGTAGTATACTTTTGGATGGATAACTCATATTTAAGACCTTGAGTTAAAGAAGAATAATGATTTTTCTGAAACCACTGACCAATTAGTGGGCAAGCAAAAGCAGAATGAAAAAACTGTTTACAAGGTTACATAAAAGCTAGCATTTAAAATTCTGTTCATTGCTAGTGCCACATATGATGTTGAACTTATTTGTAAATGTGTAATTAAATCTATTAAAGAGATGGGAAAACTGATGATGCATCCAAAGAAAATTTGAATCCTAGCATTGGCTTTTGGAAATTGGGAAAAAATGGCAAATACAGTATTTTGTAATGGAATAGAGGACGTTTTTCTTGGTGTTTAGAAAACAAACTCAGGAGCCAGAATATGCCTGTATATAGCTCTGGCATCAATTTTTTTTCTGCATTAAAGCCAATTACAACAACATTTTAAAGTCTGAATGTTTAAATATAGCTAACATGTTAAGCAGAGGGTTCAATGAGGAGTAAATTCCCTCAGCTTCTTTGGGAATCAAGTCCACTGATTTAGGAGGATGAATGTGAATGCATAGTGATTTGACAGTACTGGCCTAATCAGCACTGTATTTCATTTTACGTACCTGTGAAATGGGACTACTAATATAAATGAAGATTATTCAGTAGTGAGTAAGTCACTCTCAGACCGGCTGTACATATTACAAAAATGCAAACATTATTAACATCTATAATCTGAAATTTTGTTGTTGAACAAACTCCTTACATACACTTTTGCTGCAAGAATGCAGTCTCATCCTGTGAGAGGCCTTTTTCTTACAGTAAAATTATAATCTTTTGAAATACATTAGTCAAATATACTAGTGGTAGCCAATGTTCATTTGATACAGAGGGAAATGTCAAGTATGTAATTCAATAGCTATTCACCCTGTACCAGAGACAATAATTAGTGGTATAATCAGGTAGAAAATTGCTGCAATGAAGAATTCACTAATAGAGTATGATTAGCTCCCTCAGAAAGTTACTGTACTTTTTTAGAATCACAAGCTCTCTGTTACTAGCTGCCAAAGAGTGTTTTTGCCAGTGTGTTGTCAATGAATACTCTCAAAAGTACCCTTCAGTGGATAGTAAAAAACTGGAAAAGCAATTCTCTCATTGAGTAATGATTGCTCTGGATAGACCCTGTAGCATAGTATAATACAAACACAGAACAGTATGATTTATTTATAGACCCTTGGTTATAATGACTCACTAGCTATTTCAGTTGTTTGTGGGCTACTTGACATGTTGTTTTTTTTTTTCAAATTGAAAGTTACTGCAAAAAAGAGTAAAGGCCATCCTCAAGTACAAATCCTATGGGATTTTTAGAAACTTGAAATTTAGAAAAGCCTTACTCTTAGATCTCTCAATAATGTTTCTTCTCTCAAGGCAGATATCCTACAGAGAAAAGTGTGGAACAAAATGTTGTTATCCAGGTCCCATTGAGACATGCAAAAGGTTTGAAAGGACAGGCTCAGTATTCTTGATTCTTGGTTACTCAGGGAAAGGACATTTCCCAATGGTGTGAAGAAGAAGCCACAGGGATTATCTGTAGCATAGAAGACCCAAGATCTCTGGCAAATTACAGGTACGGTATGTGATAGCATTCATCAGACTCATCAGGGAACTGATAGGAATCAGGCTTTCTCAGTGAGCAACAAGCAAACAGCAAATTAAATTCTAGCTGCTCTATCTCCTGTGGTGTGTCGGTACATTTGAAAAATAAGAACTTAGAGGTCGCCTTACTCCATTTTATCCTCTGCATTACTTAGTGTAAGGACTAACTTGTTGCACTGGCTCTGTACTGTGTGACATAAACACACACTGTGATGTACCAATCTAGCTCTGACAAACCATACAGGAAAGAAAGACCATTGCTAAACATATGAAACAAAATACGAATGATGAGAGACTTGCAGGAAGTCAGATAACCTTGAAATTAAATGTAATTTTTCTTTAATTTTCAATGACTTCAAGGTTCTGCTTTCAATCTTGCCATATAAATTCAGATTTACTAAAAGCTGACCCAAATTCACTGTTTCTGAAGTACCTTCTGTTTGAAATTCTAGTCAGTGTGCCTTCAGAAGTTTCATCTCTCCTAACCTCTGACACAACACAGAGATACATAAATTAAGACCTAGGCCTCCTCATGTTTCTGGTTATAAAAACCAAAAAAACAATGATAACTCCAGAAATATTTCAAAACCTAACTGGCCAGAGTTGATGAAGGGTCAGGAAGATGAGGCTCCAAACCTGAAGGACGCCAGCACCTCTGAACTGAATGGGCCCCAGGGTTGTGTTGGGTGAATGATGTATAGAAGATGTAATAGATTGGATTTTCTGGGCAAAAAAAGATTGTGCTTATTTATATTCTAGAGGACTGAGCACTCTACCACTGCAAAAAGTGCTGCAAGATTTGATCGAGTGAATAACCAACAGTGCAAGAAATGGTAGGTTATTGACTGCGGACGTTAGAAGTTAAGCACAGTAGTGGTTTGAGTGTTTGAATTGTTCTGTAATGGCAACCACTTATAAGCAGAGTGCTTCGTAGAAGGCTGACTCAAGCAAAAATATTTTTTTACTTTCCTGAAAACTAAGGCTGGAGTGTTGTTTCTGAAATGGACATTTAAAAAAATCTTGATTTTACATGTCTGAAAATTTGATTAGTAAATGTGACCTGTTCAGTTAACTCTTCTTCCTCAAATGAATTTGGATTAACTTATAAAATTCCTTTTTTAATGCATTTTGAAAACATATTTGAAAACATAGAATCATAAAATGATTTGGTTAATGACCCTGAGAAAATTTTGAAATGTCAAAAACTATCTACTTTTCAACACTTGAATGGGGAATGGCTTTTCCACTTCATTTTTTTTCAGAGTAGTTTATAATTCTTCAACCATGTTAACATATCAAAACCTTGCAATTAGGAAGGACTCAGAATTACACAGGACCAGGTACCTGACAGAACATCACCACAGCAACATTCTGCAAACACAAAATGAGAGCCCTTTTCCTCCAGCTCACAAGGACCTGCTACCACACCTTCTTCCACAGTCTATTAGAGAATGTGCTGTTCATCAGAAGCTGATGTCTATATGAGTGTCTTGGTTTGAAAGACAGGTATCTGCTAAGGAAGGCAGAAGCCTCCCTTTGGAATAGAAGATGTAACCCCCTTCCCTCCGAATTATTATAATTTTGAAATCAAGGGGCTTTCAGGCAAAGATATAGGAAACAGGAATAACGTTCTTTACTAATATATATATATAAAAACAAAGCAGGAGAAAAGACTGGTTTAAACTGACAGAGTCAGATACGACCTGACACCCTGATAGTCAGGGCAGGAGTGGCAGTCCGATAGATGGTGGCTGCAGTCCTCCTGAAGCTATGGATGTGGTTCTACTGGAGCAGTGATCCTGTAGAAAGGTCTGGTCTTCCTCAGAAGATTCAGTGGTAGATGTATAGCACCCATCCTCTGGATACGCAGTGGAAGAAGGCTGCTTATGGTTTTCAAAATCCCGGTTTATATCCAAGATGAACTGCCTGGTCCCTCCCTCTGGGTCGAATGTGTCACAACGGGATGATGAATTCTGAGATAAGGCACTGATGGGCCCATTAACAGAAGATAATCCAGAGGGAGCACTGCCCCACCTGGTTTCAACACTTCATGAAGATGGTAACAGAATACATGCCTTTGGTCACGTCCCACTCTACAACCTAGGACAATGAGCAAAGCAATTTGAATACTTTTTTATTTCTTCTCCTTCAAGATTTTCTTTACAATGCTGAAGCTTTAAAAATTATCTGTAGGAGTTTATTCCAGTTTTTTAAAATCTTCTCTGAGATTTGCAGTGCATTTTATATTTTCCTTCTGCTCCTGTTACTGCTTTCTGTTTCTAGCAGGAACCCATAATGTTTTTGAGTAATTATACTATCTCTTTATGTGTATGATGATCAGCTTTAATACATTTACCATCAGTTTCTTTTCCCTACCCTGTGAATCCATAATAATAATTTCTGTGCTGCCTGATAAAATAAAGACTTAATGTAAGAAGCTCCATCATAGGTATAAGGGAAAAGGATTGTTTGCTGTAGGAGCAAAGCAGACAGTCTCAGCATAGCAGTAGCACTGGAAAAAAATGTGCAAGCTGTAAATTTTAATGAGGAGCATGTTTTACGGAAAGAAAAGTCTTTACTTTTTATTTGTAGATGTTAGCTTGCATAGAGCCTTCATTCTGCAATGTAAAACTGACTAAAAGGACCCCTTCTGCAATGAGAAATCAAAATCCATTCTCTTTTAAGAAGTTTCCTTTTATGTATGGACCACCAAGAAAGAAACTTCCAAACAAGGCTTCTCTGTTCCTGCCGAGGTTTGAATTGAAATCTCTCCTCACATTTCCTGAACGGCAGGTGAGATCAGCCTCTCACTCTGTCGGCCTTAGAGATCAGCATGGAACTGGCTTAAGGTGGCTTGATATAGATTTGCTATTTGCAAATTGAAATCCTTCATCTCTGAAAAGAGTCCAAAATAGAATACAGTTCTTTACTAACTGTGGCCCTAAAGTTTTAATGGCTCTTATCTCAGAGGGTCTTTCAAGAGTTGTCTTTTCAGACCTATAATATAGCCCTAATTATTTTAGGTGTTAGAGCACATATTTGAAACTATTGGGGTACCTCATGCAAACTTAGGTTTTTAGGGATAAGAACTTTTATGGCCAGATATGTAAAACCTATGAGGTTTTTTTTTTTTCCCCAAAGGAAATAGTTTAGAAGGAATAACTTGAGGAATGAGCAGCAAATAAACATATTTTACCACTATCAGATTGCAGGGCTATCTTAAAGCATTTTACATTATTGGCAGGTCAACTACATTTATTTGACCCTGACCTATGCACTTATTTCAGTCTGTAGAATTCAAGACCTTTCCTGAAATGTAAAACAATTAGATAAAACACCTGTCCGAGAAGATGATTTTGCAACTAGCATTTCTTCAAGATTTTTACTCCCTATTTTCCAAACCTAATTCCTTTATTCCTTTTATTAATTTCATTCAGGATATATATGTTTTCTATTTACTATTGTAGCACATGAATTTGCCATGTTGTACCTTCATAATCAACAAGTTGTTAAGTAGAATTCTTGTTGTCTGTTAACAAGAAAGGCTAATCTCTTTGGGCTGGCTTTCTTGAACTCCTGCTTTCCCAGCTAATGTCTGGAGATCAGTATCACTCATCTGTAGGCTTTGCACTTTAAAAAATGATGGACTGTGGTAAGACAGGGGCTGCTCTGATTGTTTCCAGTGCGTGATTCTTTCTGACAGGGCATTCCCCTGACAGTGAAATCCTGCTAGAACATTTCAGATCAAAATGACTTCTAATACTTTAAAATTTTCTAGTACTTATAAAAAGGTATGAATATTTCAAATGAGGTTCTGTTGTTTTCATAGTAAATAGTAGCTTAGGGGACAAAAACATTGATGCTACAGCATGATTCTACTAAGAATAAGATATTGGCTGATCACGAGGTAGTTTAACTGGCATTCTGGTAGTTGAACTAAAGAAGGGATGTGACAGAAGATCAAGTTCCATGCTTCTTGCTATAATCAGGAAAAAAAAAATTGAGTCCTGTGTATAAGTACTTTAAGTACTCCAGATCCTTTCCAAAGCTGGGATATAAGGCTCAATGGACTCTACTTTGACCTATGACAGAGCTGGAAAGCTCTTGTATATTTAAAAAGATACATCAGGGACCATGTCCTGTACAATTCAAACTGGTGAAGCTTGATTTCCCAATTTTTTACCCGAAGGAGATGAAGATGCTTTATAGCCTGTGCTAAACAGAGCAGATGCTCAGAGGACCTTTTGAGGCTTCCAGTTATAAATGAAATGGCCTACTTTGCAGCCTTGTGTTTCTGTGAGACTGAAGGAACAAGTCTCATTTGGTCTCTGTGACGTACCATATATTACAGAGGATGTGTGCTGGGACATTGCTCCTCTACCTATGTGTAAGTCAGAGAGTTTCATTAGGCAGAGGAACCAAGAGTGAGACTTCTGTCGGCAACAGATTGGAGAAAAGGGGATGATGAGAGGAATCAATGAAGGCTTGGAGACATCTGCTGTTTCTTACCTTTGCTTGAGGGCATTTGAATGAAAAAGAAGGTATATAATAAATGGTAGAATACTCCAAGTATTTAGAGTGTTTGCTCTAAAAAGGAAAAAAAGAGGCTGCTTGAGGAGCTGACAGAAAGAAATTAGGTCTGGGTATGATGCATGCTGTAGAAAAGAGAATTTAGAGACAGTGGAGGTTAGCAAAAGAGTGAACATGGGAAAAAGAGGCCACAGGCAGGAGAGAAGCTATAAGAGTATTGACAGGGTGGGAACAGCCACAGACTAACCACAATCTGCTCTGAAGATGGGTGGCAGAGCACCAGGAACAGCCCTTTGTGCAACCCATCCACCCTTACAGCAAGGAAGATCTGGGACTACATTTTTGGGAGCTGAAGTGTATTTTCTGTCATCAGGATTGTACCTGGAAAGAGCCAGTCACTCTTTGCTCTGATAAAAGTATGGCAGTATGAGAGGACTCTGTGGCAGTATGTCTGCCACACTCTAAGATCTGTTCTCGGACATCTCGGTGAAGCACAGAGTAACTGCACCTATTAGTTTGTCACAGCTGAAATGCATTGCCACCATGCTCCTCATGTGCTATGGATCTGCTGTTAATTTTTGTGAATGTTTTCCCTCTTAAGAATCTTTTGAAAATTATTATGGAAGTGCAGATTATATTATGGTAGCATGCAAAGGCCTCTGTCCACATTTCTACCTTCTGTCTTGTTCTTTTCACATTGCTGTTGCTGAAGCAGCATGGGAGAAAATCCAATACTGCACAGTCTTTGGTTGTGTGCCAAAGTGGTTAAGCAGCAAAATCAGGCCCCACTGTTAGTCATGGCAGTCTGTAAAACAGGAATAATTTTCTGTTGAATACCTGATTGAATTACTCATGAATTGCTGCTCTGCTGAGAAAATTATATTGGAGGTTGGCAGGTGGTCACCATTTTTATTTGCTAGAGAGTATTATCTGAATTTGCCTGTCAGGTGATTGCCTGGTTAGTCCTTTCCCAGTGTAAATAACTATGTATTTCAAAATGTGACAAATAATAGCAATAAAGTTTATAGGGGGAAAAATCATTCTTGCTGCTATGAGGAATAGAATTTAACCCAGACATTTATCCACTGTTTATAAAAAAACTGGGCTGAGCAGATGATAATATATTCCAGTGGTTTGAAAAAACAAAAAGGAGGAAGATTCACTGTTTTCTCCCCCTCCTTCTTCTTGTAGCTACAGTTTAGAATAGCTTTGCATTGAATTGGTATTTTATTTCGTTATGCTTATGGAGTTTGATAATTCGAACAGCCCTTGCAGTGGTATCATTTTGTTCAGTGAGCCAGACATCGCAAAATTGTGCATTTTTATGTAATTGAGATAATTTTGCTGGTGGAAAATTACGTAAAAATTTGTATGCATTGGCCAACTCATTTAATGTGATATGTCACTTTTTCAGTCGATCGTCATTTTTTCCTGGTACTCCAGTGCAGTGCAGCAAATCAACTTTTTTTTGTACTTTGTCTAATGTTGAAATAATGAACAACATAATGCTTCCCAAGGAAGAAATACAATGCTTATTTTCCCTTTGGCAAATGAGAACGTAGCCATTAGGAACAGTGCTTTCCCAACTGGTCCTTGGAGGGAAGGGCCAGTATACTGTCAATAGATACATGGGTTTCATTCAGACCACAGAAAATTTATGACATGTAACACTTGACTGTGAGCCTCTCTCTCTGTTCCACTGTGAAGCAGTGGGGCAGATTCCTCTCATTTCACTGCTGCTGCCCCAAGTGTTGCATTACATCAGCTGGATTGAAAGAGTTGAGTAGACTGATTGTGGAGATACCGCACCCATGACAGATTCTTCTCAAAATGGGTAGGATGTCTTGCACAATGACCCTCACTGTCCTTTTGGTTATAGGGAGCTTTTGACAACAAGTATTAGATCTCTTTTTACAGACACCAAGCACCAAAGTGTAAAGTTCTGTGACTGGAAGGAAGGAGCTAACATCCTATAGCATCCTATAACATCCTCCATCTTATAGGTAATCTTTTGTCAGGAACAAGAAGCACAAGGCACGTCCTTGCAGAGATTCAGTGACTTAGATCATTGGTTCAAACCCAGCTCAGATGTGAGCCATCGATGGAGAAGTTTGTGTGGCTGGTGCCAGCAGTGTACCTGCCCTGCCTGTAAAGAGAGGAGTGCCAGCCTCCAGCAGTGCCTATCCAGCAGGCTGTGCAGACAGGCAGTGAGACCTGCAGCCCCTCGGGTCTTTGAGTTCCACGTGCTGTAACTCTTCCGTGAGCATGAGACTCCTCTGGGGGAGGCTCAAATGAGGAAAGAGGTACGCGCTTGCACTAAAAGCAGCAGAGAGACTCCCAGTGTGATAAATATCTGGCTGCTAAGCTGTTGCTCAACACTGCTGGGATATTTCGGGTAGAGGATTTATTTTTTTCAGGAATCTAGGGTATCAGATCAGATCAGACTGGCAGTGCGAAGCACATGCCATGAGAGGCACTGCCAGCATGATATGAACTATTTTTATACTGGTATTGTTGCCTTTCCCTGGTCTTAAAATTAAAACCAAAACACGGTTTATGGGGAAAGGGGGTTTTTACCTTGGTATTTATTTAAGGATCCTTGGGTACAGCACTTTGTCCAGGTGGAATGCCCCGAAATGCACCCTGCCCCCCCACTGAAATACATACAATTATAGGCCTTGCGAATTAGCATACCTATCAAAGATTCCCCAATGAGAGGCTTGAGTGAACTCCCTGTTTTGAGGAACCTTCTCCCTGGATGGGCCTATCTTAATTTATGAAAATATATTTTGGAGAGGACCTTGGTGTCTTGGGCTTCCAGAATGTTTGGTCTCTTGGTTTAATGGTACAGTGGGTCTCAGCTAAGTTATCAGACTTGGGAAATTACAAGTATGTAAGCTAAAAGAACTAAGAATACATAAAACTACATAAAAGAGTATGTAAGAGGGGTTTAAAAGAAAAAGCAAAAAATCATCCAGGCATCAGTATCAACAAGAGGTATGGTGGATCCTTAAACCCTTGCCTTTGGGGTTTTAGAGAAAGACTAGGGAGCTCTCACTTTAGACATCAGCTGGCCAGAAGAGGCAAATCCTAAACACAAAACTTTAACAAGCCAATGGCTACCACTGTTTAGACCCCTTCAGTGTCGAATCATGTGCTAATGACCACGGAAAGAAAGGCCAAATTTCTCTCAAAGTGCTTTTTTCCCTTGAAGAGTTGTTAAAGTTTTGGCTAAATTAACTTGGGCAATAGTCTTTCAACTTCTTGTGCCAGAGCTGGCAATCTAAATCCTACTCTGGGGCTCAGACTGAAGCAGAAATCACCACCCAAAAGCTACTCTCCTTGCAGGGCCTCAGTGAGAAACTTACTTCAAGGAGAGTCCTCTCACTGAGGAGCTCTCTCAATATGCCCTTCCCTGGTTGGAGACAATGTGGATACCTAAAGGAGAAGTTTTTGCCAAGGTGGTGCTTATAGCCTAACACAAGATAGAACAACAACTGAGTTGAAGACCATTTTTCAATAGAAATGTTTTGCATGAAATGTCTTTGCCAGATGTATGTGCTTTTTTACTTGCTTTCAATGGAAAATCAGCCATTTTGTGAAGATTTTTCCTTAAAACAGCATTTGGAATAAGTGAAAGTAGGTAAGCTCATACTTCATATGCATGGAATTCTGTGGGGCATTAAATGTGAATTTCACAGAACTCTGATTTGAAGCCAGTTCTGATGGTCTTATTACTATAATTCAGAATAAAATATCATAAAAAATTTAATTTAGCAGTTATGCTAAACATACTCTGTAGAGCCTTCCCATTGTGGGCTCTTTTAACCAACAGGACAGTTTTGTAAAACGAAATATATTAAAACAGTTTGCAGTATGGCTTGTCCCCGGAACACCCTCTACACACTCACTGCCCAGAAAATCTTATGCATCAACAGAGATTCTCAGGATGGGGGAAGCAAGCAAATATCTTACAACATGTTCCCCAACTGTGCTTTGTGAGACTAATCTAAAATAAGATACATCTAGTCCAAAGAACTTTATTTTTTGATTTCAAATTGGATAACTGTACATGGTAGTCCCAAAGAAAACAGAGGCATTGATTTGTGTATTGAAAAACACTTGAAGTCTTGAGATCAAAATAACTTTTTTACTGATAATACTATCATAAGTTTTAAATAAGAAGACAGATGTGGGCTAATCAGGCTGGGATTTAACTCATATGGTCTTCACTCCTGTTATTACCACTAGCTGCATCCATTAGGATGTATTTTATCAAATCAGAAAAGGCACTTAAACCCTCACTAGATCTAGCTTTTAGGAGGCACCCTTACAGTCTTTGAACTCCCTGCTAAGTCAAGGTCTGAGTTTGTACCTCTTACATGATTCCTGGTGTCTGTTAAGGTTAAGTAATGTACATTAATCTAAATATTAGTCAAAACCTCCAAACAAGCAGCCTTGCTAATGTACAGATGCATCAATCTATTTAAATATGGCTTAAAGGAAGCTATCAAAATTGAAAAATATTCCTGTTGGGAAGGTTTAGAGGCTGATAGGCATTGCTATGCTCCTGAGGGTATGTTGAAAATGGTGATAAATGCCAAGGATATGAAGTGCATAATAATATAAAAAAATGTAAAGTACTTGATCTTCTCATTATGAAAAGAGTGCTGCATAGTCAGAGTTAGTATAAATATCCTGAAATGGGTTCCAATCTGTCTGACTTAAGCACCCAGCTTTCACAAAGGTACCTCTAAAGGCATCAAGCAGGCAGATCATGTCTGTCTACCTTAGATGCCTGAACTGATGAAGGTAGATTTTTTCCAGTGGAAGCTTCCAGAAACACATTTCTCTCTCCATCATCTAAAAAGGATCTGAGGAACACATTAGAAATCCCGTGAGATATACCTGGCACATGCAAATCTATGTCATACAGTAACTCTAGCCCTGTTTTCCAAAAGGTAGGTTCTGAACAAGTACCAGTGCAAAGGTGAGTTGTAAGTGGCTTCTAAGAGTATATTTACGAATGTAATCTGGGTGAATAATTACTATAATAAGTTAACAGTATTGAATCTTTAATGTACTAGGTTCCACAGCTACCTCTCTTTTTAGATGTGGATTTGGAGCTGTAGAAAATAATTCAACATAGTTCCTCTCTAATACTTGCTAGGCAGCAGTTCAGCTCCCCCTTCCTCCTTATACTTTGAGTTACACATTGTTGCAGTCTTTCACCAGAAACTGGCATCAGTTGTACTGTTCAAGTGACCAGGTTTATGCAACTGTCCAAAATTTGAAACTGAAAACTTCAACATGGGAAAAGCAAAACATATTCTCACAAAATCTTTGTGAAACACAGTTATGTAGGTGGTTGAGTTGGCATGTCTGAGAGGGAAGTAAGTTCTAATAGAGAAGTGGCAGAATGTAATAAGGTCTGGACAGAGGAGCTTAAACTAGGTCCGCTACTGACAGAACCAGTAATCTGGAATGATGTCTTGGGAAATTTCTCTAAAGCCAGACAGAAATCTGAGCCACATCAGCAAACTGACGATGCATTTCAAAGGCTACTAGGTTCCCTAAACAGTGACCAAACTTCTTCTTAACTCAGATCTGCAGTATGGTGTAGATTTCTCTAAGGTGTATCTATTTATGAATGCAAATATACTCATGGCTTTTCTTCATCTGAGTGGAGCAGCAGTAGAATGACAAAGCTGTAGATGCTTTGGTCAGGGAGTTACTACTGAGAACTGAGGTCCTGCATGGCATTGCATGACATTTCTGTTGATGGAAAATTAACACTTTGAGAATAATGACTCCTGATACACAACTGAATGTTAGATGAACACAAGCCTTCTGCTTTGAGGGACTGTAAAACCTGTATGGAAAGGACAATTTTATGCACAGACTTCCTGGTGGTAGAGGAAAATGAATCTCTCTATCAGCCTTTTTGCTGTCAATGCTTATTTATCCAAAAGAGCAGTTTATTATGATACGACACTTTTGAAAGACCCAGAGGGAAGGATTTAGACAGGCATTCAAAATTCAGTAGCATAAATAGGAAAGGAGAAGTTGTCATCTTCAGAAACAACCTATCGGTAGAACTTCCAGATAGCATTTCTCTCCTTTAAATTGTAATTCTAAGTCACATCTGAAAGGAGAAGAGGGGTTGAATGTTGATTTGACATTTTCTTCACTAATTTGACTGGAACTTAGAGAATTATATCTCTATAGAGATCCAGGCATTATATGTTGATCCTTGAATCTCTATAATTTTGGACAGAGAATTTCTAGTTTCACCAATTAATTATTAACAAAAAAGCTAGACCATTTGTGAGTCCCCATGATTTCTTGCTGGCAGAGTTATCTGGAGAATGATAAAATGCTATTTTTCTGTAGAATTGCTTTCACTACAAAGTATGGTCGTGCTCATAAAGTTTGAGAAAAAGATTAATTTCTGGCTTCTGCTTTCCTAAAGGTTATGCTGAGGTACAGGGAGAAGTGAAGTACCATGCAGTCATGCACAAAACTGCTTTGCTTTCAATCCATTCAATTAAGTCATCAAGGAGATTCTGCTCCATACCACCCTTCCTTGATTCTGTGCCTACTTGCACCTTGTAACCCAACTGCTGGCCTGCATCTGCTGTGTGAACAGCCCAATTTGAATGTATGGGATGGCCAGGCACTGTTACATCTATTTCAGGAGACACACACGCTGGCACTTTTTCTATAGCAGATATGGCTCAAAGGAAAAGGGCTTCAGTTCCATTAAGAACCATGGTTAATGTCATGCTTGCTTTCCACAGCTCTCCCTCGAGCATGTTACAGAGAGAGTCTGACATTTTTGTCTGGATAGTTCACAAAACCCATCTTCCTGGACACAAATGTTTTTGACTATACCTGTACAGTGGAATTTATGGATATGGAAGTCTAAGTGCTTTGCTAAAACAAGGCCATAAGGAGTCCAGGTAATGGAAAATTTATCACTTTCACTGATAAGCTATTGTAGTGGTTTATGACTCTTATTTCTAAGACTTATTTCTAAGAGTCATATTTTAAGTTTAAACTTTGCATATTTTATTTTTGAAGTATCTGGTGACTTTTTCATATCTGAGAGTTTTGCCATATATAATTAAATCTCTCATAAGCTTGAAAAGTAAAGCTTACTTGCAATCTAAAGAGAAGGTTGGTCTTAGGTGAGGCTTCTTATTAAAGTATATTTCATCCTACAAACGCATTCATTTACTTTGCTGCTAGTCAGTTAACTGTCAAGGTATATCAGTAGTTCACTCTTCTGAGCTATATCCTTATCTAAAGGCTGGGGATGATGACTTTTCCAAACATTATCAGATGTTATAAAGAATGAAATTAGGTCTTCTCATGAGCTCAGTGGAAGAGACAACTGACGCATCATCAAAAAAATATTACTGCTGCTATTTATTCCTCTCACAGAAATGTATTAAGTGAACATATCTGAAGATGTTGAAAGATTTAGAAACAAATCAAAACAAAACAAATGCAACAAAACTCACAGACTAGCTTCTAGCCTGTCAATGTGTTTTTTTTTTTTTTCAAATATCAATTAATTAATTTGTTAACTTTAAAATTAGGTGTAAATCATGTTCTTGCAATTTAGGATTAAGAGAGGAGAAAAATAATGATTTACAGTTAAGGTATCTCAAATAAATATAAATATGTCTTTAATATAGAAGCATTTAAAAGATAAGCCAAGAGGAATGAAAAGATTCAGAGCAAGATTTATTCGTCATGCTCTCAGTTTTCATCTAGATCTTCCCATGTGTATTTATGTAGGGTGCTCAGTCAGATATTTGTTTTCAGGGGCAGTTTTTCTTATCTCCTGTTTTCATTTTATTTTATAATTTTTAAGGTTATTTTTGCTTCAGAACTAGCTGAAAAAAAAAAAAAGAAAAATAAATAATAGCTCTGTTTTGAAGATGAAATAACAATCTAAATGGTGAGATATCATTGCATTACTGCAATTCTAATAATTATTGCTGGGATGAATTTAGTACATATTAATTCCTGTGTCTTAGCCATTAGACTCTATTGATCACCTGAGTACTTAAGCTTTAGAATTCTATATATACTTTGTAACTTAATACAGTAATATACTTCATTATTTATCCTTGGGGATGGGTAAAGGTTTAAGTCTCCATCATTCTATGTTGCATAACTTAAAAGGCAACTTTTCCAATGTACACTTCTGCCTAGTAACCATAGATGTGTCCCTCAGTAAGCTCATGGGTGTGCAAAGTGAGGTGAATGGTACAAAGCTTCCACTGGGAACTTTCCAACACGTAGGGAGCGTGATGCTGCAAAGCTGGTTGAACACCTAATCAATGATCACACCAAAATAGCTCTTGAGGCATCATGAAAAAGAGATCATACAGAGGCAATTAACAAAAACATGCCCCAATAGGCAATTTAAAAAAATTCACTTTAAAGAAGCTGTATTTGTAAGATATCTACACACCTAGGCAGGTGGTCTAAGGTGTAGATATGTCCACTGAACCAGCCACCTTCTATTTCCTTTATTGTCAGTTGTGAATGAAAAAGGTAATTTGGGAAATGAAGTTTGACCTGTTATTTTGGGCATCCATATTAGAATGAGACGAATTATGTCCTATAATTGCATATTTTTTCTAAACAATTTGGGACTGGTTAAATAAGACATAGATGTCTATACCAGGTAAGGTGAATCTTACACATTTCTGTAGAATAGCTTGAGTTAGAGCTAAATATCTCCAAAGAAAAAGAGGTTAATTGGGAATGGCAGGCAAAATTAGAAATGTCCCAGGGAATAAATTGGATCAGTGGAGCAAATGGGTTGTTACTCCTAATTCAAAGTAAGCTTCTTTCAGGAAAGCCTCTGTTTAATAAAAACAGACCCCAATGGAAGCCCTATGAAAAATGAACGTTTTACAATTAATAACAAAATGAGATATTGCCCTGAGAAGTTGAACTCAACTCTTTGAAACACGGCGCACAACGTTCATGACAAACCTCCTTGTCATACACTAGGAGTTTGTACATTAGGAGGAATAAAGGATCAATTCTCATACTCGCATTTTTGAAAGATTTGTATTTTTTATTTTTTTATTAAAAGCCGATGTCTAAACCCCAAAACATTATGTCATACTTAGTTGTCTGATACATGCATATTTACAGATAACACTGCTTTTCTCATTAGCTGCTATTACATAGTGTTCTAAGAAAATTTTAGTAGAGATTTAATTGAAAACCAGGATTCATTTCTTAGATATTGTGTGCAAATAATAGGTATCCATTGTTCTACTGTTTAAAACTGAAAATTTTATCATCTTTATCGTACTTATTGTCTCACTTAATTTAGTAGCTAGATTTAGAAGATACAAGGTTGAAAGATGGTCTCAATAAAACAGTAAGGGGGAATCTGGAGTCCTGTATCAATAATAAAATTTAAAACAAACAGAAAATTATCTGTTGTGGTACAGACTTGGCTAAACTAAGCATGTCTGTACAGAACCATAATGAGACATTTTGTCATCTGGGATGCTGCCTCAGCTGGCCTTCTGCCTCCTGCCAGCTGCTGCAGTTGTCTTCTGTGGACCTGCTCGCTCCAGACTGAGGGGCTACACCAGCCGTTTGCTGCTCTGGTGTGCTCTGCTGTGGCTCAGTGGCTACATTGCTTACTGTGAAAATGTCTTGATGCTCAGAAAGTTGCATTACAGCAGTTCTATTTGCTGTGATCTACTTCTTGCTGTGACGGAAAAAATTAAAGGTCATTAATTTAAATAAGTGCCTGCTACATAATGGTAGTTTTACGTTTTATAGTTTTACATCATGGGCAAAGGAGGCTGTGGAAATATCTGGTATATCTTGACACTTGAAATCTTGAGTTCTTCTATGATTGATGAAAGAAATGAGAAGGATGAGGGCTGCCAGGCTTAAAAGATCTAATATCACTAAGCCTCAGGGGTCACTGCTTAAGAGCACTGAGAGAGGCACACAGACTGATTCCAAGGTCAGCCAGATCACTTGAAAGACTTGACCTTTGGGATTTGTTATCTCAGCTTTTGAATTATAAATGAAGTTTATATGCAGAGAACTTCTCCTGCATTATTTTTTTTTATGTAACAATTTTTCAATTTGAAAATACAGTTTTATACATTTGGTTCTCTGACTTTAAAACTTGGGCTTCTCTTTCATCTCACAGATGGCCAATGGCTATGAAATATTAATGCTAACACTAATATAAATAATAAATTAAACAATGAAAGCTTCGACTTAAAAAGTCTAACCCTTACATGAGTACAGACTTAAAGGTGCACATGAAGGCAAGAATGAATCCTTATTTCTAGCGAGTAAAGGATTGCCTGTTTGTAAATCAGACATAATCTTGTTACTTTATGTTTCTACTTGGAGCACAAATGGTAACCACTTAGCAAGGTGAACTCCCTGTTTAGTCTCACCCAATATTTGTTATTCTAATTTATCTTAGCAGAGAGAACATAAATTCCCTGAACGGCTGAGCTAAGCCCTGGTTTTGCTGCAGGCTCCTATCTTATATTCTCTGTGTCACTCCTAATGCCTTCAGAGAGTATTCAAAGGAAGCGGTTCAGACCCTGTAACTCCATATCTGAATAAAGGCAATTTAATATTTTTCAGTTTCACTTACCAGTTCCTGCTCTGATGACAGTCTTGCTGTACATCTTGCAGTTTAAACAATCTTTGCTTTCTTTCTGTTGTTGCTTAGTTATAAAAATCGAGATGTAGTTTTCCATAATATGCTGTTTCCCTGCAATATTCTCACTCACTAGGGTGGCTCTCTATTGATTATTTATTTTTGGAAGAATCTTACCACAGTCCTATACTGTGAGCCCTTGTATCTTGAGAGATGGCTTTCTAAAGTCTGTGAGCCTTCACGAAAGAATACAACACCTGAAAGTAGAATAACTCTGAATTGTGATGTGCCTGTGCAGTACATATTCAGCCTTACAATATGGAGTGGTAAAAAACATTTCTTCAATTGTGCTATTTTTTCAGATTATGTTGGCATGAAACTTACTGGCCATTTTCTAAGTCATGCTGTTAAGGGACCATAAACCAGTTGGAAAATGGATGTGTTTATTTTTCTGAAAGCCTCTTGTGTTTAGCAGCCACGGTGGCAAGTTTAGGCAAATTTCTTGCAGTGCCACAGTGGATGTGCTTGGACTTGAAGGAAACAAACTCTGAGTAGAGAATTTATTTTCTTGGTTTACTGGTTAATTTAGTTGAATTGAATAGGCAAAATGCAAACCCTCATCTCTGAAACTTTGCACAGCTGTCGTAATGGAAGGCCCTATGCTGATGGTCATTAAGGAAGTCAGAGTTTAAATTTTTGAGATCATTACGAAGGACTAGCTCAGACCCTCATCAGCAAGTATGCAAGAATAAACTTGAGCTGCTTGGTGCTTAGTGAAATGATTTTCTTCCCTTAGTCACAAAGATAGCCTTGTCTTGAAGAAAAATCCTTTACTGAAAGGAGGAAAGAGGGTGAGTAAGTGCATGACAGATTCTTCTTTATCATTCAGGTAACTATTCACAGTTCTCCTCTCTAGCTCCTTACTATGACAACTGTTAGGGCACCTGACTCTTTGCCATCTTCTCCAGTATCACCTTCTTTCTAATTTAAGACTGTCAAGTCCCGTGGAGTTGGTGTTTACCCTGGGGGGCATAAAGGTTTCACCCCAGGCAGACCTGCTTTGTAGCTTTAGCTGCCTTGTGGGCCCATCACACTCAGTGCTCACAGGCCCTCCCACCATCCCACACCTTTGCTAAAAAGTAGATCCACAGAGATTTCTGTACTGTGAACAGGAGTGCAACAAGTACACAGGGTTTTTCACCTCTCTCTCTCACGTAGTTGCTTTTCTAAACATTTGGAGCCCAATGTATCAAGTGACTGATTTAACAGAGGGCAGTCAATATGCAGTCAGACATAGTTGACTGCCCAAAATTTTTATAGCTTCATAAAATTATTAAATCTTCCTTAACATTATAAGATTGCTTATTCTTAACTGGAACAACCCACTTATCATAAAAGAACATATAAAAATTGACTATCTCTAAGGCCTGCTCATTAAATCATATTCCATTTTTTTCTCTCTATGAGAAGCCAACAGATCAATGCTTCTCTTTTGGCTCCATCCCACCTGGAGCCCTTGGGAGAAAGATGGCGGGATCTTCTTCCTTGGAATCAGCCACTCTGCTTGTACTGCTACACTTTGAATGACTTCTCTGTACAGAACTCTGTTTTGTAGGAGACAGAATACAAAGAGACTTTCATATTAGCAATCCTACTGGCATTTGTGAAAGAATGTGGACCCTGTGCAACAGATGAACTGCTTCTTAGAGGTCAGATGAGAATTTCTCAGTCACTATGCCTTAGATTAAAATAAGAATACGTATTTTTACTATATATTATATAGTAATACAGTGATATATGCAATTAGCATATAACTGAGTAAGAAGCTCAGTCAAAGGAATCTAGGGTCCCTTTTTGAACTATTATCAAACCTACTTCTGGCAAACCAGAAGTGTTCCACAACCCTGCAGACCTTCCATTAAGAAAGCTCTAATAGAGTCAATTAGGTGATAAGATGAATTTAGAAACACATAACATAGTAACCAATGCACAGTCCTATAACCAATCTACTCAGCAGCAATAAAAGCTGAAAATTAGCATTATGGAACAATCCAGTCTGATCCATTTGACTTACTGTCCCTTCTGCATTCAGCAGCATTGCAAATTCTGGAAGAGCATTTTTGTGTGATGCCATAAATCATTGGGGGAGAACAGAAAAGTTGCTGGATAAAATAAAATGTCTCTTCTTGAACATATATTGACATATTTGTCTTTGATCATTTACTTGGGCCAGAACAGCTGAATGTCCACACTTGAGTGGGGGCATTTGTAAACAAACTTACACTGTATTTGCACACTGCTCTCTGGGTACACATGACTGTGACAAATATTACAGAGAATTAAGAGATTGCTAACCTTTAGGAAAATAATGCATGATTTGGGCATCTTGCAAAATCCATCTGTTCTCTTCCAGCATTTGCATCTAGGGGAACTGATAAAACACAACAAACACTAAGGTATTATCTCAAATTGAGAAAATGAAAAGTAGTGCAACACATGGTTAAGTGAGCAGAGAATGCACTGTGAGCTACTAGGGCTTCACCTTAAAGAAGAGACCACCTGTATTTTAATGTTACAGAAAGAAGAAAATCTTCTGTATTTTAATTCTTTTTCATATTATTAAAATAAAATTATTATTGTTAATTCATAGAATCATAGAATGTTAAGAGCTGGAAAGGACCTTAAAGATCATTTAGTCCCAAGCCCCGCTGCCCTGTGCAGGGACACATCCCACTAGAACAGGATGCTCAAGGTCTTATCCAGCCTGCCTTTGAACACTGGCAGGGATGAGGCATTCACAGCCTCCCTGGGCAACCTGTTCCAGTGTCTCACCAATCAAGCAATAAAAAATTTCTTCCTAATATTGAGCCTAAATTTCCACTATTTCAATTTGTACCCATTCCTCCTTTTTCTGTCACTACAGTTACTGACAGAGTCCCTATCCGGCTTCCCTTAGACCCCTACAGATACTAGAAGGTTGTTGTGATGTCTCCACACAATCTTCTCTTCTCCAGGCTGAATAGCCCCAACTTTCTCAGACTGTTTTCGTAGGTGAGGTTCTCCAGTACTCTTATCAACTTTATGGCCCTTCAACCCAAATGCGAAATTCTAGCAGCCCTGCGTATTTTTTTTCCTTTTTTTCTAGAAGGAGAATTATCAGTTTTGGGTTAGATTTAAAGTTAATGCATGTTTTTCATAATGAACTTATATTTTATTGAAATAATGATGCTTAGTGGAATTCTGTTTCCCTTTAAATCAGCTGCCAAATTTCTACTGATTTATTAGAGGCAGCCTTTAAAATGCACACTTTAATTTTGCACATCATCTCTACAAAATTACACTGATTATCTAGTAATGATTTTATTTGAATAATGAGGTCTCATCTCTGAAGTTGTAGGATAATTTATTTGCATTTTGAATTAAATTGTGACTGAGATATTTGAGATAATTGTGCTTGCTGAAACACCCAAGGAATATAAAGAGATCCATACAAATCTTGAATGAAATACAATTACAATTATCAGAAAGTTTATAATTTGAAGCTTTTCAGCCGCTTTCATGATAATTTCCTTCAATGCAATCCAGATATTAGGTCCTCAGCAATAGGAACATTTTTCTTGGTCATTCATCAACCCTGATACTGTTGGGGAACTTCTGCAACACCTAGTACACAATCCATGATATATGGATTTCTTTTTGGGCCTCTACTTCTCATGGACCACAAATTAGAGGAAGCCATCCAGTTGTAAGAAGTCTAGTTTTAGGCTCTACAGAAACTTCTATTTTCTGTTTAGCTTACTTATAAACTCAGGAAAAATAGAGTACAACTGCAAACTGATATGTGTCATGGAGGCCAAGGCTTTTCCCTTTCCAGACAGGACATCACTCATAAGTCCTGGGCTAAAGGAGTGCATCTGTCCCACTCTATGCTGCATAAATCATTGTGAGAGTATAGAAGTAGGGTGAGGTTGTTCCAGACAGCTACCAGACATGGGCATAAAAGATGGGTACTGGAAGGAGTGACTGTGGCAGAAAAGCATGGCACTAAACCAAGAACCATGTGGTTTGATGGCCTTTCTAACTCACCATCTTCAGCTTTTTGTTTCCTTACTGGTCTCATTCCTGTCAACTATAGTATTCAGTTATTTTTTCTTTTCTGTAGCAAGCCAGAAAGAACTGATAATCTCTAGCAACGTCAGACTTTTACAGTAATATTTTTCACTTCATGTGAATGCTAAGTAATTTTGCTTTATGTACTTGACAGTGATAGGTAGTTTCAACATGATTTGAAGTGATGCCTTTTCTAAGTTATTCATATAATTTGTTAGCAACCACCAGTGGATGCTGTTCCCAGTGGGAGGCCTTATCCCCACTTCTTCCACACACACATTCGGCTCTGCTTTCTTTATATGGAACCTAAGAAAAATAGGGCGTGGACCTGGCTTTGCAGATGTGATTCTGAATGTCTTGAATCGTCACTGTAGCACTGTGGAATGCTGTGGAGCTGTGTGGATCTGTTTTTGTGGAACAAGTATAAGGATTGGGATCTGACAGTTAGAGAATTTGCCTGCCCTAGAGCTCAGAAAATGCCAGGAACCTTAAAAGGTGTAAGGTAGCTTGATGCTTTAATGAGTGTACTGTTTGATGCAGGGCAATGATTAGTGGGATTTGTTGAAGTACTGATTCAATGTAATATTTTGGAACTATAAAATTGTATACGATTTACAAGCTATATATTGAACTGTGAAGCTGTGCATGCTGCTGGCCTGAGTAAGGGCAGGATTGTTTTTAAACTTGTCCCTTGCCTCTTATTGCCTCCCAGTGTCCGTAATGCACTTTTTGTGTCTTTTCCATAATTATCCTCCTATTTCATATAAGCTGTGAAGTCCTGTGCGCTTTTTGAACTACACAGATTTCAGCTTGGCTCTCTGGAGTGCAAAGGTCTGCCTGCAGGGAGGTGCGGTGAAGGACAACCACCATTTAAAGGGAAAGACCTCACTTAACTTTGCACTCTGTGAATAAAAAAACCCTCCAAGATATTCTCTGTCAGGCAGTTTATGACAGGATTTTATACTAAGCAGTTTCTCAGCTACAGGAAGAGTGATGTTTTTCTATGACAACTGCTCCTGATTAAACTATGTTTGGCATCTGAGGTGGGTGCCCATGTTCCCTCTACAGCACAGTGAGGCAGGTGAGTGTGTTTGATAATCTCAAGGAGGAGATCATGGCCATCAAAATTTATGCATTTAAACTGAACAGACCAGATCTTCTTCTTGGATCTTCTATGAAATATGGCATTCTTTTTAGCATGACTTGTCTGACAAAGAGCTGTTATGTGCCTGCATTCAGCAGACTGATTTAGCTGTTTCTGCATGGGTAGGGGTGCTTTGCAGCCCATGGTCAGAGGAGATAACATTAATGCAAGTGGTACCCTTGCAGTGTCTCCACAGGCAGAGGAGCCTTAGTAACGTGGGGTTTTAGTGGGAACAGAGAGAGACGTGGCTCTTTAAGCTTGACTCACTCTGACTGTTGTCCATAGAAGAAACTCCAGACCACTGTAGTCTGCCGTGAGGCTGCTCTTTTTTTTCCCTTTGCCTCCCAGCTGTCATCTCTCACAGCTCAGAGTAGGCGTCGCCACTCAGGATTTCACGTTTTAAAACTACTGACGTCCAAAACCCTTTATGCTTGATCTTGGTGTCTCTGAGCTGTCAGTGAAGCCTGAAGTCTTTATCTACCTATTAACCCCAAGACCTATTCATCAGTGATATATTGGTAAACACTACAATGGGAGCAACCTGGCTTGCTACCAGCTATGTCCTTCAGTGTACACTTGTATTGCACAAAAATAAGATGTGGCAGCAGAGACTAGGCTGGACTGCAGTCAATAGCCCCATTGCCTTATACAATATTAACAAGTTGGCATTGTAGAACCCATAAAAAAATTTTAAACTGAACTTTTTTATCAAGTTCCCTGTACAAAGCACTCAAAATGCCACCAGCAGTTTAATCTTAGGAGTTCTTCTTCTGTACATAGGGATGAGAAACAATCAGATTACTTATGGAAATTAATACATCACTAAAAAGTAGGGTTCACTTTATTTCAGCAAATGGAGACACCACCATATTCATTACTGTCAATTTAATTTCCAGTGTCTTTTACTGGGTGAAAGTTGTTTTCATATTGATACATTTGCCTCAGAGAAGATGTTAAATTAAAATGGTGACTGGAACAAAAGGATTGGGGTGGCTGAGAGGAGTGTGTGAAGCAGACAATCATTTACATTTTTCATACATTTGTCTTTCTGGTATAGGCTAAATTTTTATAATTCAAGATAAAATTTCTACCTCAAAATAAGTTGGCAAAACATAACTATTTCTAAGAAATGTCCCCTAGCTCCTATTCCTGTAATTTCTCCTGGCTAAAGCTGCCACTTCTGTTTTACATTTTGTGTTGCAAGGTACAGTACAGAGCTGTGGCAATTTTGGGTGCTCGTCTTTCAGTCAAACCAGCCTAAATGAATCTGTGAGCAATCAGAACAGAGATGTTTGCTAGAAATTAAATAAGAAAGCCTGTGCTAAAATGTATTGATCCCCTAGTTCATGGTTTGTAATATTATTCATACAATTATCTTTATATAGTACAGCCCCAAACTCATATTAAAAAAAAAGTCAAAAATATGTGGGGCTGCTCGTACTGTACAGAAATTGTGGAAGGCTCTTTCAAAGTTACTGTTGTCTGAGATCTCAATATTTAATGTGCACTGAACTTAAACTATGCTCTCATTTTCTGTGTCCTTAACAGCTTTATTATCCCTCAGCTGTAATGTCTCTGAGAGGAACCTTTGTCTCTACTGCTCCCTATGAGTTCACACGTCTGTCTGGTGTGAATTCTGCCCACTCTCCCTCCACCCTTATTTTGTGCCTTAAGTATTCTCACCTTGAAAAGGTGCAATTCACATATCAGCCCAGTGCTTCAAGAAATGAGTGATTCTGCAACCAGGGAAAATTTCAAATTCCCAAGCCTGCCTGCCTCATCCATACTTTTGTCTTTCTTTACTATTGTTTTGCTTAATTTTGTTCTTTTTATCCTCTTCTGAGGTGCCTTTTTGTTTGGTTGGTTGCTGACAGGCTGTTTTGTTGTTGCTGTTGATTTTTCTTTTGCCTTTTCCCCAGATTCTTATTTTATTCTGGTTAATATGAACTCTGGGTATCAGATATTTAAGCTGGTGCTGAAAAATATATATAGAACAGCTATATAATTTATGGGGAAGATTAAGGAGAAAAACAAAACAAAAACCAAACACCAAAATCAAAAGAAAAATAATAATGTTTGTAAAAGCTTTAAATACTTCAAGGTCCACTTTGGGGAGGGGAGTCGCTTAACCTGTATAACAGATGAGAAGGACATCTGTTTATCAAAATTTTATGGACAAAATTTTAGTAACAACAGTTATCCCAGAATGATGGCTCTTTGTGGTAATGTCTGATCCTGCTGAGAACGTGTATGTTGGTCACATCTTTCATTCAGGGGAAATCAAATGACAAAATCTTTTTTTGTAATGACAGAAAACCCAGAACACAGAGAAGCTTGTTGAAGACATAGGTGCACTGATTGAAAGCACAAGTTGGAGACATTGATCTGGGGACAGGTTACTAAGAACATCTGTAAAGAACCATGTCTCTGAGTGCCCTGAGACAATTCCAGGGTGTAACACTGGAAAAAGCACTTAATTTAGAGTAAATGGAAAACCTGCTTGCCTTGTGTAGTAGTTTGAAATCAACCAGTGGGAGATCGCAAGTCAGAATTATAATTTAATAGGAAAATAAAAAAAAAAAAAAAAAGAATAAATGCAATAGTACAAGAGCACTGGCAAAGTCAGAATACAACCTGACACCCTGTTAGTCAGGATGGTGGTAGAAGCCCGGATGAAGTGGTCCAGTTGAAGTGGTGATCCTGTAAAAGGGTCTGGTCTTCACCTGAAGGTCCAACGGGAGCTCTTGTCCTCTGGGAGTCCAGTAGGTAAGGGCTACTGTGGTGTTCGAAATCTCAGATGATATCCAGGATGGAATGCTTGGTTCCTCCTTCTGGATGGAGCATCTCACAATGGGATGGTGAGTCATGGGCAAGGCACTGATGGGCCATTAACAGGAGATAGTCCGGAGGGAGGAGGCAAGGAACACTGCCCCACCTGCTTTCAACAGTTCATGAATGCGGTGATAGAATACACTGCAACCCAGGACACCTTGAATAAACTGCCACAACAATTTCTCTCCTTTTCTTCCTGCTGGCTTTAGAGGGGGACTGGGACTATATGCACATTTATTGCAAATGAAATATTTGACTAAATTAAAAGAAACCCCAACCAAGTCCCACACCAAAATCCCCACCCCTCAAAACAAACAAATAAAGAAACCCCCCCCAAAAACCCAGCTCATTAAAACTGGATGCATCACTTGTCCTTTTTGAGGAGACAAATTTGTTCAGATGGACTGGAGACTCTGTCATTGCTATGCTTGAAATCTAAACTTGTATCCTTTAAAACAAAGTCAGAGAGAAAGAGCTGAGGGAAAAGGCAGAAGGGCAAAATTAAAACTACCATTTTGGTTCCCTATGCTGACTCTTCCTAGTACTGTTGCAAAGGACCTTTTTCTCTGTAGCCTGAGTACAGTCAGAGTAAAACATTAGTTATCAGCTGTCAAAGGATATTCCTGGCTGCAGGAATAGCTTTCAATTTCCTTCTGTTTTTGTATAAAACATCTAGTCTATGTAATTTTCTTGCTTCTAACATTTGTGGAATTTCAGGATATTTTCAGAATAAAGCAAATCTGAGTTATGCTTTCTGAGACAATTGCAAGTATCAAAACCTGGGTGAAGAACCTTCTTCTAATATCCAACCTGTACCTTCCCTGGCACAACTTCAGGCCATTCCCTCACATCCTGTCAACATAGGGTAGAGATCAGTGCCTGTTGCTCCTCTTCCCCTCATAAGGAATTTGTAACTGCAATTACAGTTACAAATTGCTGTAACTGCAATTACTCCCTCAGTCTCCTCCAGGTTGAACAGCCTGAGTGACCTCAGATGCTCCTCACACGTCTTCCCCTCAAGGCCCTTCCCCATCTTTGTTGCCCTCCTTTGGACGCTCTCTAATAGCTTTGAACAATTACCAGGAATTAAAGACATTTCTTTTACTGGCAGCAGCCCTGTTTCCATTGAAGGATTTTCCAGTGTACTTTTATCTGAAGAATTCTTCTTACTGGAACAAGTCTTGTACTGGAAGCCAACCCAGGGGAAGTTTTTAAAAAAAGGAAGAGGGGAAAAATAAATAAGACATGGAGAGATTATTAGAAAGAGTGGAAGGTAGAAAAGAAAGGATGAAAACCAATTATGAAAAACTGGATAAGGGAGACAGCTAAAGTCAGAAAAATTTCAGTGCCATCACTCATTCCTATCTGTTCAAAATGTGTCACTCAAAGAGCTACACATAATGTGACAGCTATTCTCTCCCTCAGACCATGCATTTGGCTTCCATAGTGATGACTCTAGTCCCAGGACATAACGACCAGTTTTTTTCCCTACACCCAGTGACAGCCTAATAATTTGCACTTAGTGATATTTCCTTCCCAAAGGCACCCTTAAATTTTAAAGACTTGCCATGAGGCTTAGGGAACATTATTCCTGTATAAAAAGCAACAACTAAAAATAAGTTTCATATTTTTGAGAAAATTCAAATGGCCAAGATGTATTTCTTTAGCATCAGCTGTTAGCATACAGTCAAACTTGGCTTCTTTTTATAATTTTTTAGGTTGAATAAATGCATTAATTTTTATTTTTGTTTCATTATTGCCTGCTACAGAATTGTGGCAGATGCTGGTAGCAAGTAATATGTTTCTGTCTGAAAAGTTGTTTCTACAGCAGCTCTTGATCTGTAAACAGAACATGTTCTTTAAGCTACTTATTTCACAGTCAATGAAAATACCCATTTGAGTATAGGACGTAGAGAGTAAACCATTGATTAGTAATGAAAACACATCTCTGGTCTACACAGTGAGAAAAACCCCACAAAACCCCCCAGTATCTTTAACAATAGATCTTCCTCAAAGCTGAGATTCCCAGGAATAACTAAAAGGCTTAGGATAAATCCCATTGATTTTCAGTGGAACTCAGGCTCCCAAATCCTACCCCAAATCAATCAATTTTATTTATACTGTGAGCCACTTCTTTTAAGCAAAGGAAAAACAGAAGGACTCTGAGTTTTTATGTCAAAGACCCCTGTGTTTTCTGTGGTTTCCATAAGTACATTTTCAGCTCTATAATTATTCTTTTCCTGTTCCTAATAAAATGTTGTTCAAAGCTATTCAACTGCAATTTCTGGAGTCTGATTGCCTCGTTGGTTTCTGTTTGCCACAATGTGAGACTTAATTTTAAAGCAGTAGTACATGGATCTTCTTGAAAGAAAATGTACACACTGGAAACAGAGGGAGCTCATTTTCCTTTTAACTGTAAAAGCTTTGAAGGTTGGATGAACTGAAAGAAAGAGCAAGAGAACTATGGGTTTGGAGGGCTTTTTTTTTATTAAATCCACAGAGGAAATATTCTTAATTTTCCAGAAGATGGAATTTTCTTAATGCTCATGATCTGAATTAGTTTTATTTTCTGTTTGATAAAAGTATGCAACACTGATTTTACTATACTAAAATTTAATAGCCAGCAAATATCCAGTGCACTGTACTGTGAACTTGAGCACACCACGGGAAGGAGAAAGTGTTATGGTGGTTTCTAACCAGTATGCACAGATACACCAAAAAAGATGATGAAAAATTCGAGACATTGTGAAACACCATTTAATAGATAGTGATTATATATATACTGAGGAATCAGCATCAGCTGAAAAATCTGGATTTGAAAATAAGAATCTAAGGGTATTAAAGAAGATACCACTAACCAGCATTGTGCAGGACTTTAAAGCACCATCTTGTGCAATGGGCAAAATATTTTCACGAGCTGCAGCTTTCAGTTTGAGTTCCTTCACATTCTTTCTGTATTTCTACACACAAATAATCTTAACTCCATGTAGTATTATGTTCCTTCCATCCATCCAGACGCTAGGATTTTGAGGTAGACTAGCACTCAAATCTCCCCTCCCACATCCACACAGAAGCTGGTACAATATGCTGGCTCTGGCCTCACTACAGACTTCAATGTCAATAATGGAGTTTTGCCAAGCTATCCCTCATTTCAAAAGACACCACTACCCCAAAAAAGAGCAGGTATTTTATATGCTCCTGTCACCTCTTGCTGTAACACTCTGATCACCTATATATCCTTCAGTCTCCCACAACTTCTAACTAGAATACCCCAGGACCTTTTATAATGAAAGAACGCTTTTGGCAGAAACAATTCTAGTTTGCTAGACATCTAGAAGATATTCTATACTCAAAGAAAGTTTTGGGTTTGAAGGGATCTTTGAAGATAATCTAGCCCTGCCCATGGGCAAGGACACCATCCATTAGACCAGGCTGCTCAAAGCCCCACATAACCAACCTTAAACACTTCAGGGATGAGGCATTCACCACTTCTCTGGGTAAGATGTTCTAGTGCCTCACACTACTCACGATAAATTTCCTCATTATGTCCTGTCTAAACCTACTGACTTTCAGTTTAAACATGTTTCCTTACTCTATTACCACAGATCTTGGTAAAATATCTCCCTCTATCTTTCTTGAAAGCCTCTTTTTTATTCTGAAAGCCCAAAATAATGTGTCCCCAGAACTTTCTCTTCTCCGGTCATACTTTCTCCATAAGAGAGGAGTTCCAGGCCTCTGATCATCTCTTCTCTGGACCTGCTCCAAGAGCTCCATGCCTTTCATGTATTGTGGACTCCAGACCTGAGTTCAGTACTGAAAGTAAGGATCTCATGTGAGCAGAGAAAGAGCAGGAGAATCCCTTTCCTTGACCTGCTGGCCACATTTCTCTTGATGCAGCCCAGGATATCTGGTTGGCCACCAGATTAGTCATTACTTGTCCCAGCTGAAGCCTTATTGAAGGATTTGGTTATTTAAAGTTTAACTAGGACCAGAAATACTTGTGTCTGTGGGCTCCTGATAAATACCAGTAGGGTAAAAATTGGAAAAATGACAGAAGTTTGGGTTGGCAATGCTAGGGTGTTTTTTAGTTATATTCAATGCACTTGTTTCAAATATTAAGTCAATTTCCGCATATCATCTCTCTTTCACTCTCTTCTCCCTATATCTTAATTAATGCAAATGTGACACACAGAATTTCTCAAAATTAGTTATAATGGATTAAGGCAAATCCCACTTCTGGCCTTAAAAAATATATAAATGACCACTATGTGTGAAATTGTCTGACTACTGATAAAGTTAGTCCTCTAGATGAAAAGAACCTTTAAAAAGGATCAGCAGCTTAGTCAAAAAACATACATTGCTTATAAAAATGAATTCAATGCAGCACAGGGAAATAATAAGATAAAATAATGTTATATTTTACAAGTATGATAAAGATGTGCAGTCACATCAACAAAATGTAAACAGCAATGCATCGGGGCAAAAAATTGCCTGTGAACTCTGTCCCATGGCTTCATGGCACATTTGATTTAGTTATTCAGACATGAACTCTGACACTCCTACAAAAGACATTTGAAAATTGTTCAAAGTATACAATATTCTAGTGAGAATAGGTGTAACAGAAGGAAATTGAAGCTTGTGGGTTTTCTTCTTTACTGGCAGCGATGTCATTGGATGACTGCCTGGTGCAAATCAGATAGATCTCTCTCTTTTTTTCTTTAACACTCCTAGGTTTTGTCAACGCACAGCAAGTAAGCAGATGGATTGTACTCATGTTTTATTTAATTAAAAAGCCAATCTCTCCCATCTTTTTATTTTGAATAAACAAACCCTGTTTACTTTAAATATATGTGGTAAACAGTTGCTTCTGAAAACAAACTTTCGGTCAACACCCTCAACTTAGGTTGTTCAAAACACACTCAATGTTTCTGAAAGCATTACCATATGTTATAAAATTAATTAAATTTTAAAATGCCTTATCATCTGGCATTTTTATCTTTGAGAGGATTTCCTACTTATTTTCCCATGCTACAGATGTGTTTCTGAATTGCAACATCTGGCACTTAGTAATTGGGTCTGTGCTTCAGGCAGTAGCCATCTTTGGTCTAAAATTACAGTAAGTCTAAATTTAGATTCCTCATACTCTTGCAATTTTGTACCTCTCTCTACTTGTTATGACACATATTTGGATAGATTAACAGATGAGACCATATCTGTCAGTTGCTCATACTAATCTGCCAATTACCATTTCCTTCTGGATAGACAAAAGATTCACAAGAGACAGCAGATCCTGCGAAGCTCTGGTTTCTTAGTCAAAGCAAATTTGGGATCTCTCTGCCTCACTCTTGTAATTTCTTTCTTTTTACTTTTTCCCCTTTTATTTTTTCCATATCCTTTTCATTTTCTCTTTTTATTTTTTTTATTTACTCTTTCCCGTACTCTTTTTTTTTTAAATTATTCTTTCTCCCTCTCTCTCTTCCTCTCTCCTTTCAACTCATTCTTTTTATCCCTTTTGCTTTCACTTTCTCTTATTCTTTCTCTCCTTCCTTTCTTCCTTTTCCCCTAATCCTCTTCTCTTCTTCTGAACAGAATGCTGCAGATTTCTTAGGAATCATACACCACAGTTTTGAAAGACTGAAATAAAAATATTCCACTTGATCCCAAAGGAAACAAGCAGAGCGGGGTGCCATATGGAACTTTCCAGCAGTTAATTAAGTGGTATGGTTGTGCAACAAAATATGCAAAGCACCTCCATACAGGGTATCCAATCATATAAGACTTAAAAAGTACAGCAGCTATGTCTTGTAGGAAGAAATATTAATTTTTAAATGATAGAATAGAACATGTACCAGTTTAATTCATGAGGCTTTTCTAGGAAAAGGAATGAGTAATTTGAAGTACTGAGTGTGTGTGGTCTCTGCAGATACTGAGCATTTAAAATTCAACTGCTTTTACAAAGACTTCAGTAAATAAATCATTATATTGTTCCTTACTGATTCAACTTCAGTTATTGATGTCTAGACATTATATTACTGGAGCAATACAGAATCCTGTCTAAAAGACACTCGATCTCCAAGCTAAAAACTGTAGTTTGCCCCTAACTGCTACTTGCAGTGGTTTGTCACTGAAGAATGAAACCAACTCTCCACCTGAATTCCAACCCCAGAAAAAAAAATGTGTTCTAGTTTCTTGTACTGTTTCCAGGTTCTCTGTGGACATTATGCGTTATTTTAACACTATGAGCCTTTGAATTTTTCAAGAAAATATGCACTTCTGTGCCTTTTTTTTTGGGTTTGCTAGAGCACACACCTGTCTCACTTCTGAAAGCAGTTAAACGCATCATAAATATTTTTCTTAATTTGCACCTAAAATAATACAAGATAAGTATTCGCTGTGGGATTTCTACACATTTTCTGCTTGTCTCTTTGCCCAAATCACATTTAGAAAAACCAGGGAAAGCTAAGCATCTCATCTGAGATGTATGTGGGACACTAGGGGCATATTTGTATGCGTAAACTGAACGCTGTCAATGTGTATCCTCTGACAAACTTTATTTGCATCCCAGCTTTCAAACTTTTCCAACCTCCAGTGTGGAGTGATACAACTGGCTCCTTGGGAATGGCTGCTGCAGGAGTCCACGTTGGCACATGCTGTGTGGACCTCAGTCAGTATTTGAATGGCAAAAGGAATTTCCCTTCAGGGCCTGTTTGTTCCCTGACTCTATTTAATTTCCAGGTATAAGCCTCCTCCTTTAAAGACATATCTTAACTGTGTATGACTCATGCAAATAGGATTAGCCTGCAATTGACTTCTCTTTTCCTTTGTGATTGAAATGTCTGGAACTGACCCTGTAATCAGAAATAACTGTGCCTCACCTAAAGCCCCTGTGCTATTTTAATGTCATCCAAAGGGAAAACATATATAAATTTCACTGTATGTTTTACCTAGGTTTCTACAGCATAAGAAAAATATTCTAGTCCCTATTCTAATAGAATTCTACCTCTCACCTCGTAGGATTTCAATTACTGTTTGTGGATACAGGTAAAAGAATACATATGTTGAAAAGCACCTGCTTTGATAAAAAAGTTATTTCAGAATAACTGTGCCTCTGCAAAATGTGTTGCATTCTTTTGTCACAAAGGCTTCTTTTAGATAAAATGTTAAGATACAAAATTTATTTGAAGCCATAAGAAGTCATCTTCGCACTCTTCATTATACTATTGGGTACATATTTGCATGTCTATTTGTCTGAAACAAGAATATGATCCATGCATCTCCTAGTACTGAAGGAAAGGCAAAGGGAATTACAGTAACCTAGCAAATCATGACCTTATCCTTTCTGAGTTTCAAATTCATCCTTGCTGAGGAAGGCCATTGTCAGAGTGCCTTGCTTGGGCTGTGGGCAGTCAGCAGCTGAGATAAAGACAGTCTGTCCTCTAAGAGTATTTTTATTGGATACCTGCATAGCTAGGTAAAATTAAGCTGAGATATACAGTTTCTTTAAGAAGTCCTAATCAATCTGTTGTTCGGACATCCTGGTTGACTTAGGAACCTGGAGACAATTCAACTTGTATTTGTTCCAAGTGTTCACAGATTATATGTTCTTATCCCTCTATAAAATTTTACCAGCTTTCTCTTTGATCCTAACAATTCATCCACTTTAGGGTTTTTTTTCCATCTGAATTGCTATCTTCCCTCCTTACCTCTTTCAGTCTGATTTAGGTATCTTTTTCACAGAATCTACCAAAGACTATGGATAAATATAGAAGGAGGATAAATGTGCCTGACACTTGCAGGCTACTGCCTCTGCCAACAGAATGTAGCTGCAGAAGAGATTTAGCAGGAGAGAATAAATAATGACTAGAAAGATCCAAAAGAGGGGAAGAAAGGGAGAGGGCTCTGCCACAACTGTATTTGGACTGTACAAAAGCATTCAAACAGTTTCAGTGCCCCCACATTGTATTGAGGCAAAGAATATATTCAGAAAGTGATATTTTTAATTTGAGACAGAAAATCTGTTTTATATTTCAGATTTTCTCTTTAAATGAATGGAGAAGCTATGTTGAACAGTTTTTTCCAAACAAGGAACTGAAAGGCCTAATTTATGTGCAGTTTCAGTGCAGATTCAAATGATCATATGATAGCATTTTGGGATCAAAAGATATCAAAGTAGAACATCATGAAAAAAGAGAATGTACCAAAAGGGCATCTTAAATTCAGCCTAAAAGTAGCAGTAATGTGTAGCAGCAGCTTAAGTACAACACTTAACCTGCTCCAAATCTGAGCTACTTTTGTTTCATTTTCTATCTCATCTACCTCTGGAGGCCTCTTTTGCAATTCTGATATTGGTTTTTACCTGCCAGTTGAACATGCGAATTGATCTTTATTTCATATTCGTGACTGAGGCTCCGTTTCCAAATTCCATCTTCAAAAATATAGATGTACTTGTCTCTGTGATGGAAACATTACTATCCAAATGCTTAGCTTTATAGGAAGAACTAGTTCAGCCTCTTAAAAGGCAGGAAAACCAGCCAAATCTTTCAAATTTTGAAAATGAGAGCTTGTTTGTCATTATGTGGTGGAGATTTGGCATGGAGTTGAAGGCATTTTGTCACCCTCTCTCACAGGAGCACCGACTTCTTCTTATACAGCATCCAAAGTAGCCCTTCTTGGGTTTCAGTGGCTTTCAGTCAAGTTTTATTGTTCTCAGAAGTGTAGTCAGTCAAATCATCCATATCTCTTTTTATTCGTACCCTGAAGTTTCTGAAAGATGTAGACTTTAAAAAGAAATATATTTTATTATTAAATACATACAAATAGAGGCAGTCCCTCCCATAGAATTTGTGTTCTAGTGAATTTTATACCATATGCATCACTGCAGCCTGAAAAATTTCTGTCAGGTCTCATCAGTGCACGTAGTTTATTCATCTGGATCAGTCATATCTGCCACTCAATTTTAGTGGCTTTAAAAGCTGCAAAGATTAAGAGAATACTGTAGTGTTATACAGAGCTCCATCGGTTGAGTTTGCTTTCAGCAGCTATTTTGGTGTGCTATGTTTAATCTAATCATTTTTAGATACATTTTATTTTCATTCTATGTTTTATAATTGTTAGAAGCTGAAAATATTTTAGAATCCAACAAAGTAATGAGATATTGCTTATATTTAGACAAAAATTATGTTCAAGGATGTCTGTTCAAACATGAGATTCAGTGTAAATAGGATAAACTAATATATTTACATCTTTAAATATAAAACAACTCATTTTTTCCAATCTCCCTTTCCAGAAAAATTGTGTGTGTTGCCCATCATCAGTTCTCCAAATCAGCACTAAATTAACAGGCTACTGACAAATGTACCAAAAAATTTACTAAATTTTGAAATTTTACACAATAGTCATAAGTATCTTCCTAATATGTCCTTCAAGAGCAACAGAAGGGCAAAGAACACTGACTAAAGAAACCTGGTTTAGAAAAAGATAGTTTGCAACCAGATTACTTTGTTATATTAGAAAGCTAGTTTCATTTTAATTCACTTTTCATAGTAAGACAATATAATTCAGGATAAAAAATATTGCAATACAATTGCAATTTTAATTTATAATGTTCAAGATCTATCTTTGTAGATGAAGGAAAACATGAACATATTTATATATGGTATATATAATCTCTGTATAAATAGAAATACACAGATCACTTCTTAGGATTTTATAGTCTAATAAAATGCATTAGCTACAATAGAAACAAATATTAATAGGGGCTACTGCATTAATAAATAATTCATTTGTATAGGTAGGTTTCCACCAGACTACTAAAAAAAGAGAAATTTTTGGGTGTTGTGTTATTAGCATTTAAAATTCTCAGAGAGATTAGATAAAAAATGTTACTAATAGTGGTAGAGCCCTTACATGATAGCTAGTTGCTGGATGTAATACCCAAAATATTTTTATTTAAAATCCTCAGAACTAATAGAGTTTTAGACATAATTTTGTCAGTTTTAATTCACAGAAGAGATGGAATTGTAGGCAACAACCTTAAATAAAAAGTTTATGGACATTAGAGGAACATTAAATAAAATTGGGCCATAACTAAGGTGGTGGGGTTGTAACAAACTCTAGGCTATAAAAGAAAACTATCTGTAGACATCAATAAAGTTTACATGGTAAAAGAGAATAAAAGCTGCAGTGGAATCTCTTTGTGTCATCAAACTATTTTCATCCTTATAAGAAAACTGAAGCAGTTAATAAGAATTCTTTAGAGATATAAAGAAAAACTAAACGTAGAAATATGATATAGAAATGGCTGAAGTACTCATCACAAGTTTTGTCTCATTGTTCATGGATAAGTTTGTTCCCAGACTTTGGAGCACAATACCATGGCTTTGGAAGGAGATAGACAGCAGAGTAGGACGATCGACAAAAGTTAGATATATATGCAGATATCTAGGGCAAGGTGGATTTTACCCAAAAAAATGGAAACTGTCATTCTCCATGCAGAGTCATGGCCATCAGGGGAGTTTACTCCTGGTCAGCAAAAGAAAGGTTAATCTTCTACTCGTTTTTTAAAAAGGCAAGAAGACAGAATTTTGAAATGATAGGCTGGTCAGCTTCATCTTAGGCTTTAAAGGAATAACATCTCCTATCAGAAACCATTTTCAAACAAGGAAGGCAATCAGAAACAGGAAACATGGATTTATGAGGGCCAAATCGTGTTGGTCATCAGCATTGCTTTTTGAGATGAAATGACTGGCATGTGAACGAGGAAAACTGGTGAATGACTTGTCTTTAGCAAGGCTTTTAGTATCATCTTGTACAGCTGGTTCATTTGAAACTGGAGGAACTAACGGGTAATCCTGTTAGATTTATTAAAAATTGACAAGACTGAACAGCTTAGAGGGTTGTAACCAAAGGTTTGAAATTCAGTGAATGGCCTGTAACACATGGACTATCCTGGTGGTTGAAACTGAAGCCAGAATTTCTCAGTATTTTTGTCAATAACCTGGACGATGAGATGGAACACATCCTTAGCAAATTTATAATTCATACTAATATGAGTGGAATTGACATGCAGTTTAATGAAAATAGCTCAGTTCAAGATGAAAACAAGACATACAAAGATCAAGACCAAATTCCTCAGAACTCAAATGCAGAAAGGACTTGCCTATGAAATCATGGGGGCTAAAATACCAAGTCTATAGGATGCAAAAATAATAAGCATGTTGAAAAGGAAAAAAAAAGTACTCTAAGCAAGTGCAGGAACATTATTCAGACACAAATAGAATGTAAGATTAAAAAAAAAAAAAGTAGAAGAATTAGAAAAGAAAACCAATATATAATTAGCTGTTCACACAAATGAATCTGGATCTTTCCTTCTCAAGACAATTTATTTTAAAGGTAAAGAAATGTAGTAAGCTTGCCCTTCAAGTACTCAATTCAGAAAGTACTTTGTATGGATGCAGGACAAATTAGTAAAGTGAAGGTGTTGAGAAAGGTGAGATTTAGAGAACTGAAGTTGGGCTGAAGGACAGAAAACAGTGTGTGGTGTAAAAATAGGAGTTTTCAATCAAGGGTTAAATATTCCTAGATTACTTATGTTGGAAATTATTTTGCTTATTATTTTCATTAATATTCTGAGCCCAGAAACTGACGTTACAGAAAACCAGATGCAATTAAAAGCGAAAAAATATTGCCAATTGTACACTGTAAAGTGACTATTTTGAGGAATGGATTAGTAGCATCAAGTTTTTTAAAAAAGTAGAAGATAATGTAAATATGGGATTGAAGCTAAAATTTTGGGTTACTTGTCAGTTAGACAAAAGAGGAGAAAAACATGAAAAATGGGAGGTTACAGAAAGACCACAAATGACCAATGAAATGTATTTAAGAGGACAAAGGACTTTGTAAGTGATATCAATATATTTCTAGTAAGCATACAAAGTGAAGTTATAAATGATGAGGTAAAAGATTGTGGTGAGAACTAATTTTTAGTGCTATATAAGGATCTGACACATGTTTAAGAAAGATAGATTCAAGTGGGATTTATAGAGAAGTACTGAAATCAGGCTGATGGAAAAAAAACTTACTAAAAAATTTACTTTAAAAAAATTACTCTGGAAAATAAAGTCTCTGCTTCTGTCTCATGAATAGATCAAGGATGGCTGTGGTGTAACAAATGCCAAAAAAGAAAGGGATATGGTCAAATTAAGGGCCAAGATGAGAATGAATTATTATTATCTGGCAACATCTAAATTTATTCCAGGTATTCAGATTAAAGTTTACAATCCAAAAGAAGAGTGAGAATTAATAGGGAGTTTCACACAAAATCTGTGAATTTCAATGAGAGTTACTTTCACAGTTTTAATTTGCTTTTCACTATAGCTCAAAGTGAAATTTAAGGGATTTGTCTGCCCACAGGGACCCCAGCTGTAGAGATGAACTGCTAAAGCAAATTTCTGCCATCTGCTCTAACAGTATACAAGCACAAGCAAGTAGGAAAAGGGATAGGACATCCTTTCTGCTTGGAGTTGAGGGAAATAACACACTTTTGATGTGAGATTACATTTACAGCAAACTTGGGCAATCTGGAAATAGAGGTGGAATATAAAATTTGTGGATAGAATTCTCTTGGGATTCAGATTATCTGTAAGAGTAGAGAAGAATTCAAGAATATTAGTAGTAGTAAAAAAAATCAGTACTACTAGGGAATTTTTCAATTGCATATATTCTGTTGATGAAATATGCTGCTTTTTCAAATAATTGTTTCTAGGAATTGGATATTCTTAAACTCAGAAGGAAAAAATGTCAAATGGGCAGGAAAGGTATGAAATCTTTCTTCTTGGGGAAATACCAGCAGAGTCATAACAGGGTTACTTGGGGACTAATTTAAATTGTTTATTTTCCTTGGTCTATTTGACTCACCCCAGAAGCTAAACTTACTATTGTTTAGGAGAGTTCTCTGACCTATTGAGCAGGATATCAGCTCTTGTAAGATAATGGATATCTGAATATCTTCCAGATCAGTTTGTGCAAGCAATTGCCAGACAGGCAGAGGCTTGGACTGAAATTTCCCAGAACTCAAATGTGGGCCAAATTCATTCTTTGCAGTCTTGCTTTCACACTTTTTTAACATTTTTAATGTGTCAGGGTTGTCCTGAAAGAGCACAGAAAACCATTTTGATTCTCAAAACTTTAAGTAGTGAAAAATGTATTTTCTGCCAATTCTTACGGAAGTTTCAATAAAGAGATTAACTGATGAATCATAAACCACAAATAAAAGTCTCACCCCCTAGTTCTTCATAGGCCTTTTATGCTTCAAACATTTGCTTTCAGCCTCGTAAGACACCTGGTGTGCTGCTGCATCATTGAATAAGATTAGATATTTCATTTCTATTGAGGAGATTATGAACAGTTTTCCCATTGAGTGCTAAGACTTTGGGTTGAAAAGGTTGAACTGTGGGTAGGTATTTGCATACACTAAGGTTAGATACATAACCTAGTTGACCAGTTTTCCTATATAATTATTTTCTAGGCTCCCAATATAATGAATGAGGAAAAGAACAGTTTTAATCCAGAGCAGGTCCTTAGTCTTTTAGAGGAAAACCCTACCATAGTGATACTGATTATCCTGCTGCAGACGGGTGTCTGGATACTAAAACTGGTATGTACATTGCCACTGCAGTAGCTTAGTTTTGACAATTCAATGTTTTCCATCAAAATTAGATTGCTGAAAAATTCCCGGTCAGTGCCAGCTGGCGTGTGGTTACTGCTGGAGTGAGTCAGCCACAGACAGTGTCCGCTGGCACACGTAGCTATTGTTCAGACTGACACTATGATATGATGAATACTTGGCAGGTTGGTCTTAGAGCAGCAGCAAAGAGATGCCTCTGTCATCTTCTGCTCCTGCAGCCCCTGTGGTGGTCCTGTAGAATGGCCCAACAGACAAGTTCTCTCCATGAAACAGCAACTTTGTGGACACAAATGACTGATGGAAAGACCTGAAAGAGAATTTTTCTCTGTATTTAGGTTTTTTATTAGACTGGAGAGGTTGTGCAATGGCTATGTCCTAGTTAACACGATAAAAGTGATTATATTTTTTAAGGAGAACACGTAAAGAAACTAAAAAAAAAATTAATCTATGATAAACACTTCAATTTAAGTTGAAGTTTTTCCTTAAATTAATTCTGATAGTCTATAATAACTTTTGCCACAACAAAATATTGATTTTTTTGTCAAAAAGACAAATTGATTTTTCTAAGTTTTTAATTTTCCTTCAGTTTGAGCTATTTGCCATTTTTGACTTAAATTCATGAATAATTACTTACTACATACCACTCCCCTCCCCCATCAAAAGCTACTTCGGGACACTTGCATTCAAACTGAGGAGAAAAAGCCTCACTGATGAAAGATATAAAAAAAAATATTCAGTTCTGTTGTCCTCCAGTTCTTCAGAATTATGTATAGGCCCCCAATGACTTCTGCAAAATGTACTTGCAATAAATGGTTTGGTGTTCACCTCATGTAGGGCACCACTAATTAGCAGGGTATAACTGGCATTTCACTCTCTGATGCAAAAATGTTTCACACAACAATACAAATACTGACACCACTTACCTCAAGGCATTGATTCCCTTAAATAACAACTGCTTTCTCTTTTTTTCACACTCCTGTACATTCCCCCTTGGTGTTAGCTTAACACCAGGTGGCCTGAGTTGTCTTTTTCCTGTCAGAAAACTCTTTCTAAAATGAGCTGCATTGCTACAGTCTCTATCCCAATCACTGCTAGTGTCTGTGCTGCTCTTCCTCGATTTGTTAAATGCATCTTTGATAATTCTCCAAATACTGGCCTTAATTTATTGCAGCCTTTTCATATGCATAATTTCACTTCTAACCCATCAAGCTTAGGATTTCCACTGTCCTCCTGGCTTTTGTTCCTGGTTTGTAGTGCATTCTTCCTACAGTACTTTCAGCAAGTACTTTTCTTCTCACTCTTCTCTTTCCTTTGCAGTTATAATTTCTTAAATCATAATATTTCTGACTCTATTTTTGACAATCTGTGTTGCTTCTTCATGGGGAAAGATATCTGACTTTTCAAGCACACTGCTTTTCATAAAGAAGGAATTTTCTGACACCTCCTCTGGCATACAATTCATGTACATATAGTTGCTAATCATAAAACCATAGAATCATAAAGTAGGGTGGAAGGGATACCTGAAGGACATCTGGTTCAAAATTTAAATACTCCTGCTGTTTACTGAAAACAGTAGAATCTATGATACTCCTGTTCACTCTATGTTCTGTGGTTATGATAATGAATGAAAGGGCGGTTAAAACTATTTTCCAAATGTCATGCAATACACGTTGTATTCTTTGATGATAAATGCAATCAGCGTGAAAGAATTAAGCATTTTGGATGTTCTAGGATGTTTGATCTTGTTAAAAGGAGTGATTTTAGGAAGATTTATCACAGTTAGGAACCAAGTACCCTCACAGAGTATAAAGACAGCCTATAATAACAGAATTCTTTAAAAGAGGGCAAGTGTGAGCCGCATAATTTCAGAGCTACCCTTAGTTTAGTTCATTTCCGATAATCTGGAATGGACTTTCTTTGAGAGGATCAACTGCCATTTGCATTTTTAAATTGCTTGTAAGGAATGTATGATGTCAGATCTGTTTAATTGAAGGTCATGCCAATCATAAGGCTAATCTGCAGTATAGCTAATTTTTAGTGTTTGAAAATTGAATCTCATTCTTTTTTGAAGTAACATTTTATTATATTATTTATATTATAAATTAAAAATAATAATACTCACTGATCTTCTTTTCTCATTGACCAAATTTGAAATATGCAGAGACTCGTTTGATCTTTGGCATATTGCTATGAAATGGAGCTGGATTTGAGATATATGAGAGTGAGAACATACCAAAGAGAACTGCAGGCTAATTGCATCCTTGTTAGGGCTGAGGGAGTTTTACATTTGACTTCACTTAGAACAGATATATTATAGTTCAGACTAAATTACAGTCTGAATAGTCTGATGTCTTGTGTAGTAAATTGCTGGAGCATCTAAGGCTTGTAACACTACCAAAATAAAACAACATGAATTAAAAACTAAAACTACATGTTGCTTTTGTGACAAAAATACGAAATGTTAGGATCAAATTTCATTTTCTGTTTCAATGAAATGTTTGCAATTGCTTATATCCCAAAGGGTAGGACAAATCCTCAAGCTGGATAGTGTGCTGGTTTTGGCTGGGAAAGAGTTATAGTTCCAAGTAGCTGGTACAGTGCTGTCTTTTTGATTTCAAATGAGAGTAATATTGACAACACACTGTTGTTTTAGTTGTTGCTGAGCAGGGCTTGCACAGCTCCAAAATCCTGTCTGCTTCCCACACCACCCCACCAGAAGAAGATGTACAAGTTATTGGGAGGGGACACAGCCAGGACAAATGACCTCACCACATGGCATCATGCTCAGCATATGAAGCTGAAGGAAGAAGGAGGAACTGGAGGGACATTCAGAGTGATGATGTCTGTCTTTCCAAGTAACATTATGTGTGATGGAGCTCTACTTTCCTGGAGGTGGCTGAACACCTGCCCACCCATGGGAAATGATGAATGAATTCCTTGTTTTGCTTTGCTTGCATGCACAGGTTTTGCTCTACTTGCTGAACTCTCTTTACCTCAACCTATGAGTTTTCTCACTTTTCTGTTTCTCTCCCCCATCCCACTGGCAGGGACTGGGTGAGCTGCTGTTTGGGGCTGAGTTGCCAGCTCGGGTTAAAATCTCAACAAATGGTTAATGAGGAATCATTTCCCCAGTGCATTTCCAATTGCTTTGACCAAACTACATTTAAATAATTCAAACCAAAAGTGCTTCTATTGTTCACACTGGGAGGCTTTCATTATTCTGTATGATATTTGATGTATGTGATGTGTATTACAGCATCATTACATTGGCCTGCTAGTTAACTATTGCCAAAACTATGACTTCATTTTTATTGTTCAGTTATTCTTATTCACATAGAATTCATAAGAAAATAGGAAATTCAAGGAATTTATTTTGTTTATAAGTAGTAACAGAAGATACCCAACTCTCATCTTTTCAGCTGGAGAACTTGCCCTGATTCTCCTGGGCTACTGGGACCTGGTTTGGAGTTTGGTAACGATGTAACAGATATTTCCAAATTAATATCAAAAGTCTGTGACTACCAAGTAGCCCTTTGTTTTAATCTTACCTAGGCAGAAAGCATTTAATGAAACTCGCTTATAGTAATCCAAGAGCACACTATTCAAAACCCTGCTCTTGCGAAGCAAGTTGTGGCACCTATGTGGTAGCTATGTGTGTTGTGAGACAGTGCCAGAGAACAGCCCTCACAGCAGGAGAATCACAGAGAGATCAGGCTCAGCTCCTCCTTCAGTTTGTGGTGTGCCTCAGGGAGCACTTTTTGACTGGGAACTGAAGGACCAAGCCACTTGGGTCTTCAGTGGAGCTGTTGGGAAAAAATGTTGGAGAGAAAAATAAAGTCCAGAAGAATATGCATGAAGGTCTACATGTTGATTCTTGCAGAACTGTTCATTTCAATGGGTAATACTGTTCAAAGGATGAAGAATTCTGGTCTACAGCCTTTGATCAGTCTCAAAAATAAGTGAAACTCCAGGCAGATGTTGAAATATATTCCTCAGTGCTAATAAATTTCTAAAAAGCTAGATATCTAACGATATAAATCATACATGCAGTCTTACTCTATAATAGCATGAGACAAAGATCGAATATAATTTTTAGGACAGTCTTAAGGAAAAGATTGTTCTTGGTAAGCTCAGTTAGGCAGTTTGTTATGCATGAGTTCATTACTCCAGCTGCCTGGGTGTCATGACCAAGCATATCCAATGGATTCAAGTGTCAGACTAAAACAGTCTCACACCTAATGCTTACAGAGATTTCCAAAGCAACTGACATTTGCTGTTTTAAAATCATTTCGCAGCAGCTGAAGACTCAGAGACAACGTGGCCTTAAAAAGTAATGGAAAGGTGAAGTACATTTCCACCCTACTCAAAGGCACCACTGTACACTGGGAAAGGGATCCTGCACTACATCTCTTCAATGACCTCATTTTGTGTCCAAATATGTACCACTGAGTCCTGGAATTTCACAGCAGGGTGTCCTGCTTCTAACTTTGCCGTTTAAGGGAAGGATGATGGCACCCTGCTGTTTGCTTCTGGCCTTCTGGGAGATCTTTTTTTCCACACTCCTGTGCATGTATATATATGCTCGTGTGTATATATAATTTTTTATATATATATGTACATGATCAATGTATAACCCAGAAAATGAGACAGTTATGAAGAGGTGCCCTTTACAAGGACCAGCAGAAAAAGAAAGAACATTACTGCATTAGCAGGGATAATGTTCAATCCCACTAGGCTAAGGCAACGCTATAGGTAAGAGATTAGCCCAGAAAAGGATATTATTCTTTTAAAAAGAAAGAAGCAAAAGCTAATTAAAGTAAGTTGGAAAGGAGTCTCTTTAGGAAGGAAAGATTTAGCAGTCAGAAAGCTCACTGATAAACGGTAAGGTCCTTAACTAAAAATAAAATGTTTAATTAACAAAAAGCATTTTAAAATTACAGAATATATATTATAATTTTTTTTAATAAAAATTATTTCTCCTTCCTTATGGTAAAGTTATGTCTTTTGTTCCTCTTTTCATTATCAAAGCAGAATTCTGCTGCAGAGTTTCATTAAAATGGCAGCTCCCACTGAAAGAAACAACTCTGATGAATGGAAATCCTGACAGAGTGACTCCATGTCTAAAATCTATATGGAATATTTTTGTCCTCTATATGCATGATGTACATGGACATGAGAACTGGCACACATGTTACAAGTATGCACGTGTTGATATTTGTTTAAAAAATATCTGTGTTTAAGCCTGTAAACACATTAAAAAATCACAGATCCTTTGGTTTTTTGCATGAATTCCCTTGTTATTAGAATCCCTATAACATGGTCACATCCAACAACTGAAACTGATTTCAAAGGGTTCAGCTGTGTTGCTTTGACACAGACCAGCCTTAGAGGCTATTCAGCAGCAGCAGCAGCAGCTGCCCTCCTCTCACTATAACACTGGTGGCTCTCTGGCTTCTTCCAACAAAGGAATAGGCAGGCAGCAGCACATCATGCACAGGTCTGTTAAAAAATGGGAGCTTCAGAGGCCAGGAGGAGGTGGTTTTTTTTAATTTTCTCCAACAAGATTATAATTTTTCATTCCCCAGAAGGTTTATTAAGACATGCATGGACTTTTCCAGTTGATAAACCAGATCCTGGTACTCACATCCCAGGAATTGCACTAGGATGCTACACATTCCTTTCGTTGTCCCAGCTGCACCAGCTATGAGGGATATTTCCTCTAGTAGAGGAACAGAGAGATAATAGAGAAAGATCCTGCCATAGTCTGCTTCAGTTGCATCCAATCAGTTTATCATTGCTTGTATTATGCTGCATCCAGCGCAGACTTTTCCAGAGTTATTTCTGAAATTTTGCACCAGAAACGGGTACTCACTCGTTTATATTTTAGTTAACTTTAATATATTGAGTAGTTTTCCTACCTTCTTGAATATCCATTTTTATACACATGAAAAACTATACATCACTTGTAGAACATGGCCAAATAAACCAGGAGATTCTCTCTTTTCGGGAGATTTTGCCAGACATTTTATGCCATGCTCTTTGGACTGTTCAGTAAAAACCTACCTTAAACTTGAGTAAAAATAAAATTTGTGGCCTGAACTGTTATACTAGGGAAGAATATGCACCAATTTAACAGTTAGACATGTCAGACACAAGCATGATATTACTAGATATTATCATTCTTTTCTGTAGAAATATCTAGGCAGGAGGTCAGAAAAAAGGATGTAATATCATTCATATTCCTTTTTATTGATATACTTTTAAGAGCTACTTGAACCTGTCACACAGGGCTTCATTTGGTGCTCCTTGCAGTTAATGGAACACATTGGATTGACTTAAGGCCATAGTTCAGGCCTATAATTGATCTAAATGAGATGCTAATAAGGTGTGTATGTTAATATCTCAACTTTGCCTCCTACAGTCACTGGCACCACCATTTGACTGTATCTTGTCTTGAGCTACATGCAGAAGTCTCTGAGAGTAATTACTATTTTCTTCAACTGCCGAGCTACCTAGAAAATGCACGAGTGAAATATGAAATTTAGAAAAAAGGGGAAAAGACAATTTAAAATAACTAAAATTTTGGTGACACAATTTAAAATAACTAAGATTTGGTAAGAAAAAAAAGTAAAAAATATCAGTTATGAAAATTTGGAACCTATAAGCAAGGAATTCTGGAGACTTCCAAATATTTTTCCTCTTTGACCTTTCAAGCAGCAGAGAAAAATAACATGAAACTGAATACCTTCCCACCACCAAATCCATTTTTACTGAAGATGGCCTTCAAGTATTTCTGAATGCTCCAGATTATCTCCAGACAAAAAAATGTGACTCATCATTGTTAACTTAATATACCTGAATGTATTTTTTTTCTGTCCAGACTTCATAACAATGCCAGAGAAACCAAGATCTGAATGTATCTAATGGGCCTGCATGTCATTCTTCAAAACAAAAGTTTGATTCTTCCACTAAAATTTTTGGAACAGGATGAAAAAAATGGAAAATGTTAGATGTCCTTACAGATTGTTTTTACTAAATCCTGAACCAGAGTAACATAAGGGTTCCTACTAATTAACAAAAAGTCAGCAGTTGTATAGCAGCAAGAGTCTTGGAGGAAGAAAATGACAGCCAGTTTTCACAAAAGCAGAGCTTGTTTTAGTGAAAGAAGGGCTTAGCACATGCCTAGCCTGTTGGTAGGACTGGAACTATTGCACAGGAGCAGGAAATCTGTCCCTTCCTAGAAGAGCAGTCCCTTTGTGCATGCACAGCACATGGAGCTCTTCCACAGGAGCACTGTACCTGTGTGATCTGTGTAGTTCCTCTGTCACCAACCTGCTGCCAGTCTGGCAGAAGGGCAACCCAGGAAAATCGCAGCTGGTGCACGATTATCAGGCTGAGTGTTTTTCAAAAGGTAGGAGAAAAAGGTACATGGCTGAAGAGGTGTAAGAGAGGGAAGTTTTAATAAGTGTTTGAATTACTTTCTACCTTTTCCATGGTACAGGTTTTGACTGCAAGAAAATCCTGAAATAATGCAGCCATACTTTTTCTACAACTTTGTCAAGTTTACTGTCATCACAGCCTTATCAATCAAAGCTGTGTAGATTAGAGAATGTCTAGAAAGAGCTTATAAATAGACACTAATGCAATAATTATTTTTAAAAATGAAGTGGAAAACAATATCGTTAATTAGTTCTAAATGATTCAAACCTCACATGGGTGTATTAGGAACATCTGTTGTACTTAACATTAAACGCTGTCTAATATAGTCTGACTTTTAGTTACTGTCTATATATTGATACATATTAAACATGACTGGCCCAAACACTGAGCCCTGGGGAACACACTTGTCAGCTGGATGTCACTCCATTCACCACCTCTCTCTGTGCCTGACCAACCAGACATCTTTCACCCAGTGAACAGTGCACCCATGCAAGCCATGAGCAGCCAGTTTCCCCAGGAGAATGCTCTGTGAAATTGTGCTAAAGGCTTTATCAAAGTCTAGACAGACAACATCCATAGCCTGACTTTCAATTTCTGTAATAAGTATGTAATAATGTAAGTCTTGAGAGTTTCTGTCTCAAGAATTACAGATCTGTAAGAAAAACAGTCAAGCCTGATGCAAAACCACAAACAATGGAGAGAGCACCTACACTATTGAGTCATAAACTTTCCAGGGACAGTTACAGTATTATTACAGTCACTCTTATCTAACAATATTTCATTTGAGAATAGAAAACAACTTTCATTGGGCAGACAGTGCCAAAACTCAGTTACCTTCAGTTTAAGTTGTTTAGATATACATGGATTCAGAAAATGTGCAGAGAAAATATGAATCTAATGTTATAGTCAAATTAATATTTAATCTTGTATCCTACAGTGAATAGACAACAGACTGGTGGCTCAGTTATTGTTCTGCTCTATGAGATTGCAATCTTTGTCTGCAAATAGTAAGAAAATGATCTGAGGCTTGGATTTACAGAACCAAGGTGAATAATCTGCTGACTGACAGTTTCCAAATGTCTTTTGTTGTTTGATGTTTTGCTGCTGTTGTTTTTATGGGGGTTTTATTTACTTTTAAAAGACAAGGTGTTGAACAACTTCCAAAATCATGAGATTGTGCAACACAGTAAGAAGATGTGCTGAGGAAAAAAGAGTTCTTTCAGATGATAACGCAAGCACAGTCATTAGAGAAACACAAAATACTTTCATCAAAGGCTACTATTACAGTGAATAATTTGTCTTACTCATCCATTGGGGATGTCTAGTAAAGGCATATCAGTGCACACATATCAGTGTCTGGGGTCTTGTAATTATACTGTATTTACTTTCCCCTTTTAATGATTAATTTTGTTTGCACATTGGGATAGTGTTCGGGTGTTCTCTCTCTAAGTGGTTATATCTGCATAACTTAGTCTTGGGAATCCTTAAAAAGGATGGATCTGGGATTTTTCCCTCTTTGTTCCTCTCCTGACAAATTCTGCAACTGGTGACTTGCCCGTTGTTTGATATTGCAATGATAATCACGCCCTTCGTTTTAATACTCTAGAGAGTAGATAAAATTTGCACTGCCTAATGCTGAGCCTTTGGATGTAGTGGGCCATGGAAATAAAGATGCTGGTATGTGTGAAGTTCTGGAGTGTAGAAAAGAAGTCACAAGTTTTCTTACGAAAAAAATCCAAAGGAAACATCAAATTTGTTATGTACATTGATTCCAGAAGAGAAGAGAGACCACAGAAGTAATTTAAAAAATTCTAGGCATATGAGAGCTTGATATTTTGATAATATTTGTTGGCAAGGCTCAAAATCGTTTGTCTTTCACACAGAGAAAAAATTGCTTGGGGTCTCAGGATACGTATTCTCTCAGTGCAGAAAAACAATCTTTCTAAATGGCAGCTTTTTTTTTTCTTCAGAATAATATTCACTTCCCAATTCAATATAAATCCTGCATTGTATCCAAGCCAAGTCCAGTCTTCTTAGGTTGTTCTTCCTTCAGATTGTTTTTTTTTTCTAGGAAACATTCGGCTACTGAAATTCCTCTAAAGAGATTCCCATTTTCAAAGGAGGCTACCTCTTGGGACTTATGCTGCATGGTCTTAAAGAATACCTTCTCTTTTCTGGAATGGCCTTTTGTTAAGAAGAAAAGGTTAAAAGTGTCAACAGTGCCAGTGAAACTTGGCCTGGGAATAAGCCCAAAACCTGACCTGCATAAGCCATTGAGAGAGTGCACTGCCCACGTCTGATTCAGTGCTCCACTGCTGCTTTGGGAGTGTGGCCAAAGCAGGACACCAGTGCCAGCTGTGCAGTGGTTTTTGTTTGTGCGTGGTGTCAGCACATGACACCTGAGACCACCAAATTGTTTCCATAGGCCAATGAGCTCCAATTAGGAGTCATTCCAACACATTTTCATTTTCAACAGAGAAATTATCTGCAAGTGCATTACATATGCAAAAAGAAATTAGAGAAATATTTTTCTTAAGTTATTAACCTGGGATACTTTCCCCTTTATTAATTCCAGAAACTTCATATTTGTGTGCACATTACGTATCACATCTTCCACAAAGGAAAAGGAGAAAAGACCACTTGGGATCAGTCACAACATTTGCCGCAGAGGTCTCAATTATTTCAACAACCGTTAATTATGTATAACTGACACTTTTTACTAAAAATTACCAGAAACACAAAAATAGAATAAGTCAAATGAATAAGAGATAACAAAACCTTTAATATATAGAACTACTTACACTTAAAAATAATTCTGCCTATTTATTATTTGAAAGCTTGATGGGTATGTTTCCCTATCTAAATAATTTTGTATCCTAAGCCTTGGTTAAGTTACAGACCTATGATCTGTATTCTATGTTTGGATCTTTCTCTTTTTTTTTAATTTAAGGAATAGATTTTCCATCTGGTTAAATATCCTCTATTACCTATGAATGGTTATTTCCCCTTCATACACACAAAATAAGATCAAAACCTTCACTATTTACTCATAACAGACATTTTGTCTGCACAGTAATAATTTTTATACCTGCTCACAAAGCCCTTGCAGCTTTCTAAAATACATGTTTAGATTTGCTCCCAGCTGTTCCTGTGGCTCCTGTGATCTTGTTTGCTTGACTTCTTCATCTGATCTAAACACCCACACTTACTGAGCAATCCACAAAAGTAACTATCTCTTTGCAAGTAGTGATTCACTTCTGCTGTTATTGCTTCATTTGTACTCTGCAGGAAATGAAAACTGAATGCCCACAAAGGTGCCTGTCAGCTCTTTCACCCAATTTCAACAAAGGCCATTCTCGGCATTCAAATGGCATTCTCAGGGGGCAGTCTGCAATTCTAGTATTCAAAGTCAGCATTTTGCTCAGTGCTAAATTTAGAGTATGTTTTACCTACCATACACCCTTTCAGAAGTAAGAATAAGGACCTTAATGATCCAGCCAAATACCCACTTGCCTAATCTGTCCAAATAATTATTTCAAAGATACAACTTAATCCTGAAATGGAGGTCTGTTACCCAGAACTGACATTCTTTGAAGAAAAGCATTAGCTAAAGAAATAACTTACCCAGAACTTGAGCATTTGTTTCACATCTGTCATAGTCAAGAAACCATTTTTAGCACTGTGCCATGGAATTTGCTAGCTGGCAAAATCAAGCTTAGAGGGCTGTGAGCTTCAATCCATTTTGGATCATAAGAAATCAGTGTGTTCATTTGTCATCTCAAACAGCCATGCCTTTGTCCATGAACAGCATGCAAAATAACGTGCAGAACAACTTCAAAACATAAATGTCAGATGTGGGAGGATGGTTCAGAATACTTGAAGTTAATGCTCAGGTGCCATGTTGATAAGCATAGGACAGATCTTTGGAGAAAGGCAAAGATAAATAATGGGAAACATCAAGCATCCTTTCATCCTTCACAATTCATTAACATCAGAAAGGCACTATTACCCATTTAATTTTGGTTATAGTATGGTGATATCAGCCCAATGTCTTTCCTCTCAAGAAAGACCAGATCCACAAAAAAAACCAGCCAACCAACCAAAAAACAGCAACAAAAAAAAAAAACCAACAAAAACTGAAAACCCCATAAAAAAACCAACCAAACAAAATATTAATAGAATAATTTTAGTTGGAAAAATAATAATTATTAGTTATTAAAAATTTTTAGTTGGAAAAATAATAACTTTAGACCTTTAATATGGAGTCCAACTGTTAACCCAGCACTGCCAGGTCCATTAATGCCACATCTACACTTCTTTTAAATATCTCCAGGGGTGGTGATGCAACCACTGGGCAACCTGCTCAAAGGCTCATTTTAATTGAATGTTTTCAGTTCTGTTCTGGGAAAGGCCAGAACAGCACTTAGCACTTTGAAAGCACTTAGATCCACATGTGTAAGGGTTGTCAGGAACTCTAGATATCTCATTTTTCACTCCATCTTCTTAAGGCTTTAAAGTTTATGAGTGGGTCCAAACAAGTGCCTGTTGAACAAACCTTTCAAACAGTTCCTGCTGCTTCTGTCAGGGGATGAGAGATCAGGACTCTCACCAGTTCAGTGTTTTAATTACAAGGACTCTCATCCAAAGTATGAGTGACTATGGTTTTCTTTCTTGAAAGGAATCAAGTTTCATTTCCTCTACTCTCTAAAGCATACCTCTCCCAGTGCAGATACCCTCACAACCACACCTGTTTACATTGGTTCAAGCATTGCATGACATAAGAGCTATCAAGCCAAAAATCTAAGGCAAACATGACTCTGTAAGCTGGTAGGAGAGTCCATTTTTTTGAAGAGGAAGAAGGGGATGGTGGGGTGAACAAGTTGAGAGCAGATGCTGCACTGCACCCTGATGATGTCTTCAGTTTCTTTGTCTAATTATCTGCAAGTATTATTCACTTTTCTCCTGAGCCTAGAAGATTCTGTGTATCCTTTCATGGATTTAGGTCCACATATTCACATTACAGTACATGCTGAAACTGTCAGGAGTAAGAGAAACAGGGGGAAAAAATAGTCCATAGGAAGGGTTGCATTTGCTTCATTTACTGGTTTTCCTGACAGGGCAGGAAATTCCCTTCCTGAGGTCACAGGTTCCTTTCTACCATGGTCTTCCATAAACTCACTGTTGCAAACCAGGCAAGAGTAGGAGAAACTAAAGGTTCCCTAATGTGGACTCCAGTGAATCAACCAAAAAGGATATATTAGAAAGCTGATGATTTCTCATCAGAAACATGACTATTGAAATGAAAGAATATGACTTTTCTCTTTTAGCTTGAGTGCTTCAGCTTAGTTCCACTGCTATAGTTTTATAGATTAAGAACTATCACTTTTTAATGTGATTAATGTGGAATCATCATCTCCAACTTCTAAAATAAGTAAACAGGCCTCTAGATATTGCTTAAATTTATTTATTGGGATGGAAAACCAATAACATAAAAAATCCCACAACTTCATACTACACATAGATGGTAAAACTTATGCATAGAAACTATTATGGATTACTATCTCTGTATATTTGTCACAGTCAATGCTCCTTCCTTTACCTGGTATTAGTCATTATCGCTGAATAGTGGGCTAAAGCTGGATGCTAATCACTGACATGGGAGTAAAGATACTCAAGATATTGCCTTGCAACGGCAACTGGAAACAATTACTTCTTTGCTAGGTGTTGGAATAATTTTTAAGATATAGAGGCTGCTTTTTTGTCCTTTAGGCAGTGACTAAAAAAAAAAGCTAACTATTACTGATAGTCCTGCTTCTGCTAGACACTAAGCTAGCTTCTCAAAGGCCCAGGCAAGAATGAATGATGGCACAGGTCTGAATGTCACTGACATACCGATGTCACAGCTGCCTTTACTCACTCATGAACTTTGCTGCTGGTGATGTGTACCTGTAATTTATATGCCAAAGCTGTACTCACAGAAGACAGGTTGGCCAATGCTATGGACCTCAATCAAGTTTTCCAGAAACAGGAATTGTATAATTCAAGTGTGACTCGCAATGGAGTTTTTCAGCGTTTTATGAATTGTCATGCATCCTGTCTTTGTCCATCACCAAGTTCAGTGCACAGTGTTATCATACACACTACTAAGCCATTTTAAATCAAACAACCTAGGAAACTTCAAACAGTACTGGAATCAGCTTACCAGATTAATTCCCTCCTAATGAAAACCTGGTCTGAAAGACAAATTCAAGGAGTTTCTTTAACAAAGATTGACTTCTCCAAGTAGTATCTACTTCTTATTCCTTAATAGGCAAATCAAATATATACCTGACTGACAGAACCCAGTCTTAGAGCTCCCAGACTTCACCAGGTGGCATTGGCTGAAACTTAAGTAGAGAAGGCCAGATTTAACCCCAAGGAACAATTCTGCTGCCATGGAAATAGCTGATTCCATCAAGACTTGAATATTCAACTCAAAAAAATAAATGGAAATTTCTACTCAGCATATGTCAGTTCTGTCTTTTCTGACTATCTCATGTAATCTTCATGATATCCAGAAAAAGGTATTTTGTAGCACTAGCATTCTGGATAACAAAATTGATCAGTAAGTGGAAAATTTACCATAAATTTAGACTACTGCAATCTTCATTCACATAGAATTGTACATGATTGTTTTTCTTCCGGCATATTCAGCCACATTTTTCAAAACACTGAACAGATATTGACTAATGAACTAGTATTGTAATAGGAAAGACATAAGCAAAATAAATGCTTTTGTGTAACACTTCTCAAACATCAACAAAAAAGTTCCTCATTATCCTGATTTAAAAAGAAAATAATTAGGAAGACTTTAACCAAATTTGCTGGGAAAGAAATAATATTTTCTGTTTTCTTACTACTGATACATTTGATATCTAAAATTGCAAGGGTTGTTGAAACTCTCCTGAGTGAATTCCTCAGTATGAAATTTAATGCATCTAATTTATGTGTCCAGTATAGACCTTACTTCATTGACAAGATAAGACTGTGAAGGAGGAAGGGTGGGAAATTCAGATGCTGCAAGCTCCTGTGTTCCTTAGACTGGTAACAGAAGGAAGCACGTTCCCTGAGAGACCTTCAGAGGGATACTCAGTTCACCTTCTTGTGTGGCTGCCTTCCTTGAACAGTCAGCGCTTGCACAGGAAAAACCAGTGAGATCCATGAGCCAGGAGTGTGCCCTTGAGGCCAAGTTGGCCAGTGGTATCCTGGAGTTAATCAGGAAGAGCATTGCCAGCCCATCAGGAGAAGAGATCCTGCCTTTCTACTCAGCCCTGGTGAGGCCACATCTTGGCCAGCTAAAAAGATGAGTTTATGGTCCAGCCTTTCCTTCAGCAGAAGCATTAACAGGTAGAGGCCAATTTTAATGTTTATATCTTTGAGAGTTTCCCCCTCCACACAAATTCAGCTTCCAGCAGCCAGTAAATTCAACAGTTATTAGAGGAAATGCAGAGACACCCAGAGAATAAAAATGGATCTTCATGAAGCAAATAGAATCCAATTCACTGAGAAACAGCATAGTGCCTCAACCTCCTTGCAGAGGCTTTCAGAAATACATTTTAGTTAACCAATATTTTCTGAACGCACTAGAGATCAACAAGAACAGTATGTGGCCTCTGTTAAGAAAGAAGTTACACTAAAACACCTGCAGTCATATCTAGCCTTAAAATCTATGACTCTGGACTCACAAATCAATTCCCTTGACATTCTCAGTTACTGCACACTCACTTGGCCTCTCCTCTCTGCCTTTCCTATTTTCTAGAAGAATGAGTCAAGCTCAAAGTTTTGCTAATTTTTTTCTCTTCTGGGCCCAAAAGATATAAAAGAATAATTAAACCATGGGCTGGAAAGTGTGGCCAAGAGTTTCATTCCACTGGCACAGTGAATTATCTACTGTTAGAAAAAGCTCATATCTGCTAGGGAGATGCTTTCTGTGGGACTACAGAATGAACATTTTCCAGAGATTAATAACAGTATCACACCTCATTATCTGCTGTTGCAATTACCAGGTATGTTCCTTTGACAGTAATTTTCAATATAAATTCCTAACAGTATTTTCATTTAAAAAAACAAACCAACTAACCAAGAGAAACAACTCTACAAGAAAAACCAACAAAAAACAAAAACCAAAGCAATTGCTAGAAACCAAAGGAAACTATGTTCACTGAAACAAAAACTGCACACTGCATACAGGGAGCAGAAGATGAACAGATAAGGCGCAACTGAGATTTGCTTACATTGGAAGTGTGTCAGGACTTAAAGAACGCAGTCAGTTTGTTTCAAAGCACTGTCAAAGGAGGAAGTTCTCACAAGGTAAGCTACCAAAACAGGCCCAGATGGCAAACAGGAAGGCGTTGAATTCAGGCCTACACAGAGGTGAAATGTTTGGAATTAGCACACCAGACAAGATTCCACTGCACAGACTGTGAGGAAAGCATGGGTGCAACAACAGGAAGATGGGAGGTCTGGTGAGGCAGATTGGGGTAATCTGTTTTGACAAAAATTCCCATCATGGCAAACTGTGGGAAAGGAAGCAGCTGTAAGCACATGCATGCCATCCCAAGAGGGGGCAACGGCACGTACGCCTCTGGATACCTGGGACTTGGACTGTATAAAAGTGGTACCTACAGAAGAACGTGCTGGGGATCCCACCACTGAGAAAACCAGAAGGAAAAGGGCCAGGGAAGACACTGCAGTGGTGTGAACCCGAGTCAACCCAAGTGGTGGTGACTATAGTCTGTCTGTCTATCTGTCTTTCTCCACCCTTGCACTACTTCCTATTTATACCCCTTTCTCTCTCCCTCTCTCTCTCTCTCTCTCTCTCTCATTTACTGTTAAATAAAATCTGTACTTTTGACTTTGGCATGTGGTCTCGTTTGCACCTTAATTTGGGCAGAGGTATCTTTTAATAACCAGATTCGAATATTATTTCAGGAGTGGGATCCTAATGTTATTCCAGTGGATCTTAACAAAGTTATTCAGAGAGTTTGGGAAGGAAATCAGTGTAAGAATATTTATATACAATGTAAAATAAGATCACATCTTGTTGGATTTAAAAGGATCAAAGAAATTTCCTTTCATGAACTCAATGAGGTACATGAATTACGTGACCAAGATTCCATCAAACCACCCGGACAAGGCTGATGAATCTGCAGTCATTTAAGGAAGAAGAGGAACTACCATGTATGAGTATGAGAAAGGCCCTTGCAAGGGAGGATCAGAACTTCACTGAGAAAGGAGTTAAAGTGGCCCATAAGGGAAGAGTTGGGTATTGCCGTAGACCAATTAAATGTTGTGCAGTCTGGAGAATGAGTCAGATAGACTGTCACAAGTCGCTCAATTCCACTGCCCACTGCATGGGCATCATGAACATTTTTGGATGCCCTAGGCTATAAGCTGAAGCCAAACTTGCTGGTCAATGAATAAAAGGAGATCAAATATCCCTTGATTATAATGTGGGTTTAATCACATTGTCCTTTGGATAAGTATACAAAGTCACTTATATTTAGCTGCCTTAATCTCAAGAGGAAAATGTGGTTGCCCTTTTCCTTGGATTTTCTCCTACAAAATAAGAGAGGAGAGAAAGATGGCACACACTAGTATACCAGTATCCAAATATCTGACAATCTTCCCTGCGTCTCGTTCTTGGTATCATAGCATTATGCAAATCACGGACTAAAGCTTCTGGAAAGCTAATGATACTGTTTGAGAATCTTATTTTCCAACAGAAGCTTAAGCTGTATCTATCCTTGTTCTCTAAGGCTATACCACTGAAAATAATAACATTTCAATTGTATTCAGAACACTTTTTCCAAATTCTCAAGCACCATAAAATATAGTAGCTCTCTTTTATTAAAAAAACCCCAGACAAAACCACAAATAAACACACCAAAAAATCATTTTCTATTGATACCTTCAGAAAGATATTATAACTGAAAATAAGATGAGAACTCAACTAGTTTCAGTAGACTTTTGCCAGATTATATTAAAATTCTTATGGAAAAAAGATGATCTTCATGTTTTATTTGAAGACACAAAATCTTTGAAAGCACCTGATGATCCAAATAAAGGATCTTTCAGCATCTCAACATAGTTTATTTAATCACAAAAAATACCTCAGATCCAAACACTACTTCTCAGAAGGATCTAATTTGCAGCTCTGTGATGACATCCAAGTTGATGATGTTAAATCACCTGTATGGTACAAATTCACTTTGTTCTTAATGTTTGGCTTGAACTTCTGAAACTGAAATAAAAAGACACCTTTGGACTCTGGACTCCAAAGGCATTAGTAAATCTGCCAATTTCTAGGATCAGAGACATATCAGAATTACTTGGAAGGCTATTGCAGCCAAACTCTCAGGTAAGAATAGATGAAATAATTTTAGTTTTTCTCAGTTTTCATAGGCTCACTCTATAAACAGAAGCAAGATTATATATGCTATAAATTATGCATAATATATAATTTTGTAATTATTCTTTGAATATACTGAAAATACAGCTGCTGTTCTATTCTTGCGCTTCACAGGTAATACATACAGTATACTTACAGTATCCTATAGCATCATTATAGTATTATATAATTATATAGTATCATGGCAGATAACACATATAATGTAATACATTCTCATGCAGAGGACGTTCTACATTCTGCTATATATATTTCTTTTTAATATCACTGTAAGCAGTTTTAAGGTTATAATTCAAACCAAAACAACTTCTGAGTACACCAATACTTCTATTATCCTACACAGAAGTAATAAAGCAGTGGAAGGATGCCTGCATTTTCCACCAATACCAAATACTGGAGGTTGCAGACACAATCAATTCACATTTTGGGAAAAATATTCATGCTTGAAGGTCCTCAGGAATGACTGATCCCTATTTATATAGAGAATGTGACATCAGTAGCCAAAGACTATATTTTCTGCTTCTGATATTACAGTACTCACCAGAAACAAATCTTGTTACTCCTGTGTGGGCCTTATTTCTCAGAGAAACAGACTCCCACAGAAACCAGAGCCCTGGAGGCTAAGGGCTGTAGCATTTGCTCCAGAAAGGAGTAATTTCTATACTCTAATTTTTTTTTTTTCTATACTCTAATAATAAATAGTTTGCTGGCAAACAAACAATCAGTACTGGCAATAGGAATAAAATTCAGTTTCCTTTCTCTGAGGTGACCAAGAGATGTTAAATAAAAGTTTATTAACAAGTAGGCAATTTCTATCTCAGAACATTACATTGGAGTAGGACTCTATGGGGACATGGAATGCAGAGATTCATCAACAAGAATCACTGTGACTAAGACTTGCTTTTTTTTTTGGAGAAAGAGAAATGCATTTGGTAAAATAACAGAAAGTACATAACCATTTCATGTTGACATGTAAATTGCAAATTAAGAGATTTTGAAATGTCCTTGGAACAGTTGCTGTAGCTGCCTTCTCTCTGTGCCAGTATAAATCTCCCTTTTTCTCAGCAACAGGCTGAGGTACAGTATTTAAAAAATGACATGTTTCTTATGAAATCCTACATCAACAAAAATTTTTGTAGTCACTTTCTCAAGCAGTCAAGAGACAGCCCTTTTGACTGTGATAGAATTCCATGTGATAGAGATCAGGTAACATCAGCCTCACACCTGCTATTTTCCTCCGTATTTGTGGACCGCTTTCTGTTATTCATAGAACTGCTCAAGCATTCAGCATATGCAGTAGAGTTCTAGTGATTTAGAACCATCTGCTAAAGGTTTTATTTTGACAAGCTGTTCTGCTGCTGAAGTTCTCACAGGGTTGTTCAGCCTTTTACCAAATGACTACTAAAAACCACTAAACACACTTGCAAGCTACCTCTGGTAAATATGTTTATTTCTTAAAAAGACTGATGCTGATTAGTATTACCATGTGATGGGAAAAAAACCCCAAGGAGGTCAAAGTAATATGCTTCAGTTGCTTCTCAGCTGTAATTTAGTTTAATGAGCATTTTTACCTTACTTCATTTTTCAAATAGTTTATAAAACAGCCTTTTATCTTGTACTACACTCTATCCCTTAGTATTTAATTTCATTTGACCTAATAGTTTAATTTAATTTTGAATAAAATTGCTTTTTCTCTGTTAAAGTTTTCTATTGCCTGGTTTTTAACCTGTTTTCATGTATTTTTCTATGTGTATGGCTAGTATATGTATATGCAGTAATTTCAAAGGCTCTCTGTGCTGATTTACATTGAAATGGTACTAACATTGCCAGCCAAAAATACCCAGGAAGAGCTCACTGAGCCACTCAGGTCAGATTACATCATTTACAGGAGTCTCCTTCAGCGAGTTCCAGGGTCATTTTCAGACAGAAGTCCCCACCTGTGAAGTCATCTTTTTACCAACAATCTTCAGTAGCCCAAACCCCATTTTCTTTCAACATGTTCTCTGGTCTGGGATGTTGATACTGATAACATTCCTGCACTGACAAGTGCAGTGAGCTGGTTATTTTCCTTGTCATAGCAAACCCGGGTACCATTCAGCCAGCTGGAGGAGATCTGCCAGATCACTTCAGACACACTTACACAGTACAAGGGAGCAAAATATTGCCATTTCAAAATACCATGACAGGATTAAATTCTGGCAGGTTATCCCTCGATTTTCTTTGCCAGTGCTTCTCATTTGACAAATAGATTGACAGACTTGATGTGCAGACCATTGTGATCACTTGCTCTACAATGTATATCATTTTCTCAGATGCTGAGTCAAAGTATGTTTTCCAGAAGGATATCTAATCTCATTTTACAGACTCAGAGCCAGAGTGCATCTATTGCCTTTCCTGATAAATTGTTAATTACATTTACTGTCTCTGTTTCAAGGCTGAATGTGCATATCTTGTTATACTTTTGTCTGTAAGACTGAAAGTTTACCCTTATTTCCCATGATCAGATTTAATTTTATAGCAGAAATAAGTATCTCTAGATGGTAATCAAATCACCATTTAACCTCCACTTTGAAAGCTGAACAAATTGAATCTCTATCACTGTTTCTTTTTCTAATATACTCTTTAATGTGGTCAACAGGCACTGTCCCAGTAGAATCATAAAATTCTGTTGGATTGGAAGGGACATTTTAGATATCTAATTCCACCCCTCCTGTTATAGGCAGGGACATCTTTCACTAGACCAGGTAGCTCAAAGCCTCATCCAACCTGGCCTTGGACACTTCCACTGATGGGGCATCCATAACTTCTCTGGGCAACCTGTTCCCATGCCTCACCACCCTTATAGTAAGGAATTTATTCCTAATATCTAGTCTAAATCTACACACTTTCAGATTCAAGCCATTCCCCTTGTCCTATCACTACATGTTCTTGTAAAAAGTCCCTCTCCTCCTCTTTCTTGTAGCTGTCTTTGGGTACTGGAAAGTGCTCCAAGTCCTCCCTGGAGCCTTCTCTTCTCCAGGCTGAACAATCCCAACTCTCCCCACTCTTTCAGCCAGTTCTCATGGAAGAGATGTTTCACCCCTCTGATCATCTTCAAGGCCTCCTCTGGACTAATTCCAACTGCCCCACGTCCTTCTTATGTTGGGGGCTCTGGAGGTGGGTGCAGCAATCCAGATGGGGTGTCACAAGAGTGAGGTAGAGGGAGGTAATAACATCCCTTGGCCTGCTTCTTTTGATGTATAGCCGTAGTCTCACTAGCTGTCTTCAATGGAATATTCTTTCTCTTTAGTCCCCTTTTATCCAAAAGTTGTCCTAGCATGTCAAGATATTCATATATTATGCCTCCAGTGTACCTTCTGAATGACTGTTTTCCACAACAGTGTTTTCATCACTTACCTAGAACATCCATTCTTTGTCCTCAGACCTATTAACTTACCTTCAGCTGTTTGAAAGCATGCTTGGTGAGAAAGTAACAATTTAACTGAACAACGATGATCAGTTTGTGATGGTAACCTCTCCTGTTATTTACTGTCCTGACCATCTTAATGCTAGTTATAAATTCAGATGGACAAGGTGTTATGTTATTGTCTATATTCTTGATAAAATTATTGATAAGCACTTGGCAAAGTTCCTGTACCTTGATGAATTTTCATGAAGAGTTATGTTTGGGAAAGCCTTAGTCTTTCTTGTTTACATATAATGCAGATTTTTAACCAAGCACTGAGTAACTAGGTCAAATATTCTGATGAGAGTCTGCTTTACAGTCCTTTCTTATCAGTGGTTTGAACAAGAAGAAAAAGGTAAACATGTACATGCAATACGCTTTTTTTGGTATCAACATTTTCAGTTTATTTTCCCTTCACATGATGACAAAAAAGGGAGCATAATGTAGTATCACCAGTTCTCAGGTCATTTGGATTAGAGCTGACTAGCAGATCTCAAGAGATTACATGCAAAGTGGAATCTTTGCTGAATAAGTGGGTTTCTACTTGGGTTCTGGGTTGACCAGAAATAACATTAATATCAATCAGTATTCTAGAGTTAGATATAAAGAAACCAAAATGTGGTAGGATCTGTGAGAGATTGGAAGATCAAAAGTATAAAGGATGATGATTAAGCAAGACCAGTTACAGAGTAATCTAGATTACATAGTGAAGTAGTCCATTCAAAAGTTAATTTGAATCCTATCAAATGAAAATACAGTGATGAGAAACACAGTGGAAAAACTTGCTGGCTGGAAGAATATTGGATGCATTAAAAGGGGAGCTGTAAGCAGCATAAGTAAATAAGTAGATGCTATGTCAGCTGGGAGACTGGTATTGGAACAGAGTTGCTCAGCCTGTATCTTGATGTTGGAGGCAGGAATGCGACATGACACACCTGCGCTCATGCACAACAGCCATCTTTATTGAGCTCTAGTTTCCTTATATACATTTGGGGGCCCACATGCTGGCTCCTGATTGGTTGGACCTGTTGCTACCTGCTCAATCAGCCTAGAGGTGATCTCAGCTTCAGCCGTCTGGGCCTGCTGCCCAACAGTCCCAACTGTCCTCAGTGGTCAGGTTACATAATCTAGAGGTCACGATAATGATAATTTAAGTTATGTGTCAATTATTTCTGCTATAAAACAGGGAGTTGTAAAATGGGATTAATTATTATTGTGAGGATGAAAAAGCCTGCTGGCCCTGGCTGGGCTGCTTTTTCTTCTTTTTCAAGGCTTCATACCAGGAAAGAAAGGAGTCACAAGTGCAGCTTCTGTTCTTCATGTTGTTTATTAAGTTCTTATCTCAATTTCTGTGTGCCGCTCCTGCCTGAGCTTAGCACAATCATAATCACACTGCAAGATGGTCAGAAGACCTTGAATACAGACTGTTTTAAAAACTTTTTACCCAACTAACAGTTCCAACGTAAGATATTTTCAACAGTGTACCAATAACTATTAATCCTAGTTAACACGTTTCTTCTACACTAGATTCTTTCTACCAATCACTGAATCACAGGAACTTAGGTCAGAGAAGAAAGGAAGAAGAAGAAGAAGAAGGAGAAGCCAACACCCTGAATTCTCCATGTTGTCTCTATATAATACATAAAGCAAAACCTAAAACTACAAACCCATTTTCTGTGGTACACTAAACAAAAATCTTTTCATTTCTTTGATGCTCTCAGCTTACCCAGAAGTGGGGGTAAATGCTCCCACAGGCTTAGTTCGCAGGCCAAGCCTTTTTTGGGGAGCTTCAGGGACGAAATATGTCCCTGAAGGGTCAGGAGAAGTTCTTTGGCTTCCCTGAGTTCCAACATGAGGCCTTCAGGCCAGCTGTTGACCACAATATCTATATATTTAAAAGATTTCACAAAGCTTTAAAAATTTCACGAGGTACAAGAAATAAAAATGAGATGCAGTAAGATAGTGTGACTTGTTTCATATAGTGTATTAATCCATTAATCCATCAGTAAAACTGAGAAGAGTAGGTTGTGAAATTGTTATTTTGTAGTAGTTTTACAGTCCTAAATTCTCTCAATTCTTCTGTCTGTCTTCCCATCTTTATATAGGTAATAATCAAGCATGGACTAGTAGAAGATTAGTAAGGACAAAAGGAGGCTCTGATGTTGAATTCTGGCTCTTACTGCTTCTTGTACATCAACTCTAAATATCTTTCCTGGATTTAACATTTTAAAGCAGGTATCCTTATATTCCCTTAACTGAGATATCTGTCTTATTCCTAATGAATTGGGAAATCATGTTCAGGTACATAGAACGTCCCTTGCAACTCTGGTGTGATCAGTTAGTCTCCTGAAATGAGACTGATTGCTACTACAAATGAAATCTCCTAAAACAAATTTTCAGTATATAGGTGGTCTCATAGGCAAATGAATCAAGTGGAACTGAATTCTTTTGCATCTCATGGTAAATGTGAGATGTATTTAGATAACTCAACATTTCCTTTTTGGTCTGCTCACAGCACTTTCACAGATTTAGTAAATGTATCTATAGACTCTAAATCTATAATTTCTTTTCCATGTTATATGCTTATTAATTTAATAATGAAGTGGAAGGATGATTAATCACACTGTAATTAATGTAATAATTCTGTTTTCAAAGTACTTTTGTTAAGCTCCTTTTCACAGTTTTGAACCAAGTTGTTTTAACAAAGACAGCCTAATAAAATCCTCATCCCCTGTTAATTTAGTTTGTCATAGGGTTATAGCCAGCTGACCAGGAACTATCTCTGTAATTCTAATTAACTGTTTAGGCCTTTTTCTATGTCAGTGTCTGTATTTTCCTTCAGAAATTGTCCTGCCTGTCTCCAAATAGCTTCCTCGAAAAGACTTTTCTTTAAAAGCAAGAAAAAGAGTAAATTGATCATGCTTGCTAAATATCTCAAGATTTTCTCTCACCATTCAACTCCAATAACTCATGAGGCTGGGTTTTCTATCATTATTATTACACAAAATCCATCAGAATTTAATTTTATATGCAGTAGAGAAACCAGTGTGAAATTAAAAAAAAAAAAGTTATCTGTTTCCTGCTGCATGGTAGCCTCGTACTCAAATCAAGAAGAGGGGAAAAAGTAAACCCTTAAGGTAGGGAGGTCATTTTTGCTAGTACAGCAATTGCTATGCTAATTCCTCTCACTTAAATTGCTACCTAATGGCTCATTGGTAGCTGCAGCTCATGTTGCACAATTCATTTCATTCTGAGATGTGTGGCTAGCTGCTCAGAAGCATAATGGCTGACTGGTAAGGAAAAGACTGGGGCCTTTATTCATGCCACATAATTAATTTGCAATAACATTTGTCTAAGGATTTTTAATCTGCATAATCATGTGGTTGGGTTAAAAAAACCAGCCCCACACAAAAATGACCTGGAACATCATCAGGGTGTGATTCACCTTATCCTAGCAGTAATGTGACAAGTTGCTGATGATCCACATTCAGGGTTTATAAAAATGAAAGCTGACCATGAACACCTGAGAAAAACTTCATATTCGTAAGGATAAAATTCCTGCCATCAGACATAAATATCCACAGTGCACCTGCCTGTTTCAGTCCACTTTGCAGTCAGTAGACAAAAATAAGCATCTCAAGGACATTCTTCTGAGGTAGGCAGATAGGTAAGAAGGTAAAACTAGTCAGGTGAATTTCTGCAGATGGCTGAAATAAAGATGAGATAAATCATACACCATTTGTTCTATAGGTCACATAGAGCTATCTTTGAAAAGCTGCAGCTGTGTTTATGACATCTGTAGAATATTCTGATATAAATTTATAGTGTTTCATCATTATGAAAAATAGACAAAACTGGCATTCAGATCCTAGTTTCATGCTGGAATTAAATCTATCTCAATGCAATTATTCAAGATAGTAGAGGCCATTTTAATTGCCACATTTTAAATAAAAATTATATAAGGACATGTGCAGTCTTCATGGTTTATAGCATTCACAAAAAAAAAGAGAAAAAATCCAGGTTACACTATCTCTTCAGTAGCTGCTTTGCAAGGAAGATTTTGCTTGTTAGTTGACATTATTTCTTCAGGTGATAGAACAATTTAGTTTATGATTTGCTGTTCCCAAAACTCCAGGTCATAATCAGAAATTCATTCTTTAAATATTGTAACAGTGTACCATACTTTTTTGAACTTCCTATTTGCAAAAAAAACGTAACAGCTCACACTTACTATCTAATTCCTACATACCTCCTGTAGTGCCTGTTCCATTCTGATGCTTCCTTTTTTGATTGCTATCTGGCAACAGAGTACGGACAGGACTTAGTTCACTGCTTAGTTCAATACTACACCTCTCTCCCACCAAATAAAAAGAATTAGGTAATACATGGGGGGACATTTGGATTTTTTTTCTCCTCATGTGTTTACTGAATCTGCTACAAACACTGTGAATTTTATGCTGGTAATAGAATGGTACTTGACTGGTGAAGAAAAAGGAAGACAGAGAAAAAAAAAGAGTGAACTTCCCACCCTTCTGAATGGTTGGTTATTGTTTCATATCCCTATGTTACCTTGTAACAGCATGACAGCTCTGAAGGAATATATTAAGCTCCACAATTTAGACCCTGATACATGAATGCATCTTCTTCTAATACCAAAGTGAGCTATGGAACTGAGTCAGGAAAAGGTATTTTTTTCAAAAATCTGGTCATTATTATTATTACTATTATTATTATTATTCTAGTAGATCACAGAATTTTAATATCCTCCAGCTATAACATCACTGTACATACTTTATAATGAAATAAAAAATTCAGTTTGTTCACAGATAAATCAATATTAGGTCCCTTCTGGGACTAAACTGTTCCTGTTAGGGAATTAAAAAAAAAGGGAAAAAAAGGTAAAAGAAATTATAAAAGGCAGCTAAAACTAGCAAGAGCTAAGAAAAGAACTAATCTGCTTCCAGCTTGGCATCTCAACGCTCAATGTCAATATGCAAAATCTAAAATTCTGAAACAAACTAACAAAAAATTTGTCTTGCAGTTCAGCTTGCCTAGGGTAATAGAGTGATGTTTTCCAGCTAAACATATATTTTTATGGAAAACAACAATAATGACTCATGTTAAAAATGTACTATGATAAACAGTTCATAGATTTTACCAGTGGTCTCTAAAAACACACAGAAGTTTAAGCAAGTATTCTTGCCCAATTTTTAGGTAAGATTTATTCTGCCTCAGTATCCACAGTACCATGGAAGAACAACTTTCCCCATCCCCAAGGACGTGCCTGATGCCCAAGGCTGGGCCTGCCCTGCTGCCCCTGCAGCTGCCCTGCTCCTGGCACCAAGGCAACTACTGGTTCTTGCTGCACCTGGATATCTCCTTTGCTAGACCTAAATCTCAGTCTCCTGCTGAAAGGGATCCTTATGCTGTTCATGCATTTGCACCCTGAAGCTCTCCCTTCCCTCTGACCTTGTCTGGTTGCTTTGCACCTACTTCATTGCTGCCTTGTGATCCATCCAGCTTTGCAATCCTCAACTACTGATGGTTCCACTTCCAAAACTGAATTAAATGCCTTACACTTAAAGTGCTAATTGCCTTGTAATGAAACCTTTAATCATCAGGTGATTAAAATTTTAATCACTAAAAGGCCTGTGGAAATCCACTACATAATGCTGAAGATCAATTTCTACGTTTTTTTTAACATATGCTTCCAGTGCAAATTGCCTTATGTTGTAGAGATGAACAGTGCAGTATGTGAAATGTGAAGTTCTTCAATACATCCTGTGCTGAGAAAAAGGTTGAAAAAAATGGAAGAGTGCAGCTGTAACTGTGAAATATATATAACGTTAGTTTAATTTATAAGGCGATTTTCTTTTTAATCTTGTTTCAAAGTCACTAGGAAAGAATATGTTCCTGCATTAACTTCCCAGCAACTAAAAACAGATTAATGAAAACTGCTTTTACAATCAAATGGTAGATGAGAGCTGAAAATACAGCTTGAAAAGTATCTAGAAGGAATTGTAACTGTTTTTCCATATTGAATAAGAAAGAGTATCTATTGTGCACACAAATCAAATCTCTTCATCATAAAATTTTGCAATGAAGTTTAGCACATGGATTCCAAATTAATGTGCTAGACAGTAATGACACTACTAGCTCAATGAGCAACAAATGAAGAAGGATTCACCAGACAGACGAAGCCATCTGCTACAATCTACTGTATCCTCTTCAAAAAAAAAAAAAAGGTCTATATTTGAAAAGTTCCCTACACTCAAAGACGTCTATATGCACCAGTTCTTGGCATTTCATAACCACCCATTAGCTGGCACAGAGTGGTGGGAAATCCACAGCCTGATGGAATGGATTTACAAAGCTGGGTTTAGGAACAAGACAGGTGTCTCTGAGAGCTTACATTTTTCCAAAATGTATGTTTGATGATGCAATCATCTTTTGTGGTTATATTATACTGGTAGCAAGCAGATACAAAACATGCATCAGAATGGCAGCATCTGGCATCGGGCAACCACAGCTGGTACAAGGCAAAGGAAGAGCTTGTCTGCATTTCTGAACCTCCTCAAGTTCCCTGTATTTCCTTATTCTACGGTTTCATGGCTTTTCAGGCTTGGACACTGCCATTTCTTTTGTTTGTCTTGTTTGTCTCTGCATTTCTAGCAAAAAAAGTGCTTCATGTACTTTTTGTTGCCATGCTATAGCTCCCTGGACTCACAAGCAGACCAGGCAATTCAGCTGCTAGGAGTCCTATTAAGCATCATACCATTCAGGGCAAATATAAAGGCATGTAAGGGACATAATGGCTTTTGAGGCTCACAAACATTTTCTAATGTTTCAGCATACTGCTCTATCATTTCTGTATTGTTTAAAGCATTTTCAGTCTTTCAGTTGAAGTGCATGCTGATGAGTCTTTACCTCCCTGATAATACAGAAATACCAGGTAATAGAAAGGAATTAATGGACCTGAAAAAAATGGTTTGTTATGGTCAATGGGCAGGTTTGTGGAGACAAATCTTCAAAACCTGCAAGCCACAGCCTCATACATCTCAAAAATTACTGTATAGATTTCACTTAAACTAATTCTGAAAAGCAATTTAAGTACGTACTTTTAATCTGTAAGAAACAGAATAATTTTAAACCCAAAAGAACTAGTGAAATGAGTTACATGTAAGTTTATGCTACAGTTTAGTGTATTCTTAACCTCCAAACAAATTTAAATTGGAAGGAGAAAAATATCAAATACAAGCAAACAATGGTTTTTTCATTTGTAATAGTCTTGTATTGAAGGTACTATATGTTCTGCTGCTTGATTTACAACTGCTTTTATATTTGCCTTCATATTATCTCCATATATTAATAGTTTATCAGTGATTAGAGACATCTCCTGAATGAAAGACATTCTATAACTAAATTCCATTCTATTCTGGCCCATTTGTAAAGGTCAGCTAAGCAATGAATCAATGCAGTACTAGAAGGGGGCAGTTCTCTTGAGACAGGGGATATCAAAAGGGCTGGCAAACTGGAGTTTAGCAAAATCAATTCAATACAAGAGAAATGTAGCAAATCCAGGCCTCCTATGCTAAGCTGGTCATATTGCATTGATATCAAGGGAGTTGAAGCTGCTTACATCGGGTTTGAATTACAACACAACAGTTGTCTGGGATACAAATTCCTCCAAATAAATGGAGTTATACCGAGGATCAGTCTGGCCATGTTGCTTAGAATTTCGGGCTATTTGCCTGATTGATTGTGTCACAAGTGCTGAGAGTCATAGACTGCAATATAATAGGACCTTACTCTTCGTGGGTCTGGTCACAAAGGTCAACTCCAGGACCTTTGGTTTCTTTTATATAAATCTCTGGGGTTAAGTTCTTTGAAGAATAGGTCAGTATTCTAAGTTGTTGTCTCACTTATGACCTGCTTACTTTTACTAGAACAGGTTCAACACAATAAAGTGAAAAATCAAGATGAATATATTCTTTGCTGAAAAACAATTTAAAAAGATACTGTTACATGATCATTCTTTAAAACAATATGTGTTGGAGGATAAGGATTGGCTGAGATACAGCATTTGACTTTTAGTTCCTTGAAACACAAGGTATAAAAAGTGTATGTGATACTTAAGTCTGCATCCTCTATAAGTAGCTTTATTTATTATTTTCTTTAGAAAATTTCTTTAGCTTGCTTGTGAAACCAAGTTCTATACTGTTCTAACTATGCAGCTAACACTTTAGTTCCTCTTTTCCATTTTGTTATAAAATTTCCTACATAGCTTTTCTGCATTCTGATGTCTCATTATGTATGCAATAAAGGTGCAAATACCCTGCTGCCTCTGAAACATTTGCAAATATTACACACAGACGTCTCTATTATTAGAATAGCTCCCTTCATCCTCTAGAAGCATGCTTCTAAAGAGCTTTTTACTACATTTTGTATTATACTCTATTTTTATAATGGTCTAGATGTACCCTTGGCTGATTTCTGGCTTTGCTTTTATTAAGAATTGAAGTTGTATTTGGCATGTCTGCCTTTTTTAGTTCCATATTTTCTCTTTGCAGCCCAAATATTCTTTCTGGTTTTCATCTGCTTTAGCATGCCCTTGATTCTCCCAACCATTCTTGTTTGGTGCTCTGACCTAAATTCAGTTAAGCCCTTCTCTGTTTGAGAAAACTGTGTTGTTAGCAAATTCTTTTTTTTTCTCATCACATGGCTGTCACAGATTTATCTAGAACTATGTGTACATTACTGTTTGTGGAGTAATTTTCCTTCTTCATGGAATTCTAATATAAATGTAACATCCTGCCTTTCTTTTTGCTGATGTTGTGGCATTCTTTTCTCCTTCATCTTTTTTTTGTCTCCCTCACTCTTTACACTGCTTTAGATTGTCCCTCCTGAGGATCTTGTTTATTAGTGCCAGCTATGTTATCTTGATTTTAATCACACTACACTTATCTAGTAGTTCCTGATTTCTGCCTGAACCAGCAGCTCCCATCAGTAATTTCATTCCTCTCCCCCGATGCACACTTGCTTCTGCTTTATGGGCATTGACAAAATGCTGGGCAATCAGACCTTTTACCAGCCAGACTTCCAACTGCAAATACCTAATCTAACTTTAATGGTTGAAGTGTGTGTGTAGGGGGTGACTGAAATGGTTTTGCTTTTCCAATCCATCACTATCTTAGTTACTCAGCCAAGCTCTTAAGGCACTACCAGACTGTCACCTGAGGAAAAGCTGGGTCAATACTCAGGTTTACAAAAGGTGCAAGCTGACAATATTAAGTATATTTAGTATTGTGTGATTTTCTGCAGAAAAATGAGTGTTCAAAAGAAATGCCCTGTTATGTTGCAGGTATAAATAAACATCAGTAACAACTAGGGTTCATACAGAACTGGCATTGTCAAAAAATTTAATTCTCTTTTCTTGATCATTCCTCAGAAACATGAGCAAAGCCTCCCACAGAGAAAAATCTGAAAAATATTTCTGGTTACTAACAGGATTTTAGTAGCAGCTGCTTGGAATGATGTGCAAATCACCTTCCATTTCAGTCCCAACCAAATATGCAGCCTGACCATGGCTTAAATAATTGAAGGCATTTATTGCTTTTGTATATGATATTACCATTTTAGTGTCATCTGAAGTGACATAGACCAGAACCAATTAGACAGACATAAAAGAGTGTCTAAAATATGGTCCTTATTGTGGAAAAAAGGCAAGGGTCTTCTTATTTTTAAATAATTTCCTTATTTATTTGAACAAGCTATTCTACTTCCCAGTAGTCAATTTCTTCAATGATCATCATAAAATATAAGTGCAAATTGATATCACAGTCATATGCTGTCATAAATGTAGGAAATAATATAAGGAAATTTGCAACTGTATAGCTTTTTATATGAAATATTATACTGCAGCAAATGTTATTTTCTTTTTCAACTTTACCATGCATTTCTGGCTATTATGCATCTGCCAAAAAACATAGCAATTCTTGTTGCGGCGGGCGGATGGTAGGTGCCACAACCTTCCAGAAGTGTCTCCACGAAGGAAGTTGGTTCACAGTGCTAACACACATACTACACACACACACTGGATGACTAAAATATGGAGTTGGTGGCCAAGAGGCAGAAAGGGTCTTTGTATAGAGTTCCACGGAGAGGTTCATTCCAGCCACACACATGAAGGAGTCCAGGGATGAAGACAAAGACCATGGGAGGGTCCAGGTTTATATCCGGGGTCGGTAGGGGCGGAGAGAGCCCCAGGGACCAATGATGTGAGGGCACAGGGGCAGTGCACAGGCGGGGCCAGGGTGTGGGAGCCAATGGGGAAACAGAGAGGGAGGGGCAGAGGAACGAGGGCCAATGGGGGAGCAGGGAAGGGAGAACATTCTAGGGCTGGGACATGTATGGGACAGAGGGGCAGGGAGGCCAGGGTACATTAACAGAACCCAAACAAAGCACCCTGGGAGAAGCCTTTTCTATCTCCCTGACCTGGGTAGTTTCCTTTAGGGTCTGTCCCTCCAGTGAACTCTACTGTTCCCTTGCTCAGTAGGTCCACCGGCCTCCACAATTCTGGATAAGGAAACTGAATGTACTAGGGTATATAAAACAAAGCTCTATGTCCCAAAGAAAGAAGATTTTGCATATAGGGAAGAATATTTTGCTTCCTGTTTCTGAGAGAAGGTGAAGAGCTGGCATGTTCATCTTTAAGCCTAACAATAAATTGAAAGGCAGATAAAGAAACTGTAATTTTTGTCGTGAAAGGTTTGTATGTAGCAAAGCCATTCAGAAGCACAGGCAGAGCAATGTGATGGTGATCTGCAGTTGTGGTGAGGGCTTTTGGCCCCCTGAGCATACTGCCAGCTGCTTATGCAAATTATCAGGCAATTTTTTCACATACCTGTGGGTATCCTCCCTTCTGATCTGTCTGTACCAACTAAACCCATATTCTCCAAGTACCCTGACACACAGCACTGTGTGAAGTGCACATATGCTTCTATCATCAGAGTTAGCAGGGAAATACTCATGCATATGTATACACTGTCCACTGCTAATTAGGTGCAAATCAAAATGAAAATAAAATTAATTAGACTTGGAGGAGGACTTTGTTTTGATCTCAGTCCAATAAAAATCAAAAATAATTCAGCTGAAGCCGGTAGAGTCAGCCTTATACTGACTCAGTGTGAGATCAAGCCCAGGTCCATGTTGTCTGTAATAAAAGTTTTTATTTTTGCCTAGCTGAGTTTATGGAAGCACTCAATGTTCTTGGTTTCCTTGACCAGAGAATAGAGATTTCATTACCTGAAAATGGCAACTGTAAAGATTTTAAAAGCTATCACTGGATATTTGTAGAAGCACACATTTTTCTCCTTTACATTATCTTAGCTACTGGTTAGTGCATATCCTGTTATATAATGCAGTCAACAAAGGGAGCTCTGAATGGAGTTTTCCTGTGCCAGCACTTCTGCTGAAGTCAATATGATTACATTTCCGGAAAATACAGCCTTTTCTTCTTTATTTGTCTCTCTCTTTTTTTTTTTTTCTTTCTTCTGTACTGGGAAAAACATCCTATTTATTCAATATCAAGTACTAAACCATTTTGCAATTGACTTGTTTAGGATACTTCAACTATGGTTTTCTATCCAGAGGTGTGAATGTAAACTGAAGAGCACAAAAATGCAAAACATATACCACTAGATCATACAAGATTGGGAATCTATGTTTTCTCTCTTGAGAGTAATTGCAAGGCATTTTAGGTGCTATGTAGTGCAATCCCATTCACTCCCACTCACCAGTTTGCAACCCCTGTAAGGTTTGAATTTGTATTTAGTCTGAAGCAGCATTTGGTCATCTTTTTTTAGTATGTGTCAAGGTTTTGCTACTCGGTTACCACCAGGTGGTAGCATTTTAAAACATTGCTCTTATTTTATAACTGCTACCCCGTATTATTTGGCATTTTTTTCAGTGGTTTCTTGAAGAGGCTAGTATTAGAAAGGTTGGCATGGTAACCTAGTTTAGATCAAATTGTCATGTGGACAGTTCAAGCATGAACTAAGATAGAGACATGGAAAAACTTCCATCCAAGAAGAGACTGAGAAGACTGGGATGTAGGATGTCCCAGTATACATTCTCATAATGCAAGAAAAAGTGATTTCAATATGAGGAAAATGCAGCAGAAGCAATTCCAGTAAAAATAAAAGTTTTACTTGCTTTTAACATTATACTAATTGACAGAAGTGATTTTATTCAACTTGGTAAAAGTAAATACAGTTTTTAACTTTATTGAGTGTTTCTGCACAGTCTATAAAATACATTGTAATAGACATATAATTTGATACTTCAAGGCAGAATTCTAACCATTAAAAACCTTCATAAGTAAATTTGCAAAATTCCTTTCATCTGGCCTTGAATCTTTGGTGTGTTTTTTTACATTAATTGAAAGTATGGGATTTGATGAATCTCTTATAATTTTTTTTTATGTCCACCTGGAAGGGTTTTACATTGGTGTCTGATGAGAACAGATAGAAAATGATTTTAAACCACTACACTGCTGACTCATCAGCTTATGTTTTAGGCTTTGTTTGATGTTTTTTTCCTTTTGCCTACACTATGATCCCAGAGAATAATAAGGCTTTGAGTAACGAAAGAATACTGAACCAGAACTGTGACTAGAAATTTTGCTACTTTGAACATCTTTCCCATCAGGTCTTTCTTGCTCTTCTCTGATTGAATTTTATCAGCTCTGGGACTCCAGCCCCTTTTTTGCTGCTGCTTAGGTACCCTTTCCTTCTGTTTTTTGCTCTTGTTCTTGACATATTCCCATGGTGGTACAGCCATGCTGAGATGGAAGCCATTTAGATAGCAAAAGATGAAATGCCGGCCTCAAGTAAGGAAGTAGAATTCTGAAAGTGATAGAAAATCAAAATACATAATTTACACAGGATGTGCAGCAGGCCCTAGTTGTGCAGGGATAACTACAGACTACAGCCTTGGAGAGTAGAAGATCATGTTGTGACTTGCTGGAACATTTCAGATGAGTGCATTGCAACTTGAGCAAAGATTTTTTTTTATTGGTAGACACAGTGGTATTGTTATCTGAGAGGATATACTCAAACACAAGTAATTACACTTAGCTAAACCTAGCTTAAATCTATTGAATGTTGCTTGTTTTGGCAAAGAAATAGGACAGGAGCTGCCCGTGTGCTTTGGCAATTTTTTTGCGTTCTTTCTGTTAGAATAATTTCCTCCAGTTTTGAAGACAGCTCTCTACTTATTTCCATGAATTAGCTGGTGAAGAATAAAATCCTATTGAAAGAGAAGTAATTGTATTTCCCAAATACCCAGTTTCATCAGAGAGATGTAGAGCACTACCTCTTAAGAAATTTCCCCCATATTTGAACTGTTATGTAGGATAGCAAGTGTTTTGCTCCCACAGAAGAATTTATCTTCTTAAAAATAAAATATGGATCATGTATGCATGTACTGAAAAGTGTTACATTTTTCTTTCTCTCCCTACCAACTAAATTAACTTCAGTGTTAGAAAATTTAAAATTTATTTCATGCATTAATGAGAAAAGGGTGTAGTTCTTACTCTGCATTAGGATGAAATGGCTTTTGCCCTCTTTCACCCTTTTCTTTCAGTTAGGAAGCTGAATTTTTCATCTAGTGCAGTTAAAGACCCTACCTTCTATGTTGCTCCTTCTGGATTGATGAGACTGCAAAAATACTATCTTGAAGTTTTATTTTATTTGCAAACTTGTGGAATCCTTAGCCATTCCTGTAAAGAATCAAAAATTAGAGATTGAAATGCATCCAACATATTCATATACACTAAGCCTAATTTAAACTAATGTCCTAACAGCAGAACCAATACTGTAAATTCAATATTGTTTTTATTTTCAAAGATTCATAGAATGGTTTGTGCTGGAAGGAACCTTAATGACCATCTAGTTCCAACTCCTCTGTCGTGGGCAGGGGCAATTTTCACTAGGCCAGGTTGCTGAGAGAGCTCCATCCAAGCAGGCCTTGAACATTGCCAGGGATGGGGCATCCACAGTTTCTCTGGAAAATTTTAAATTTCTGTTTTAAGCAAGAGAACATTTATTTGGCTTGGAGTCTAACATCACCTTTATTCATTATTGGACTTTCACATTTATTGATCATTGGATATTGAATGCTCTTGACAGGCATGGCAAAACACTAATTTCTAACCAATAGTTATCATCCATATTGAGTGGTCTTAAGAGATTTCAGATATCGATTTAAAACAGGAGATGTGTCTCATTATGTAGCAAGTGGTATAAAAAAAAATTAGAATTAAAATTAAGATTCATCCCCAAAAGTGCTGATTTTTCATATTTGCACTCTGGTATAGGTGTCTTGTTTTTTCTCTTGGAGTAGATACAGATGTTTTATTATGTGAAATAAGAGCATCAAAATTTTTCCTTGGTATTTCATCACATATATTAGAGGTAGGTGGCCTTGGCAATTTGTAATACTGTTGCTATAAAAGAGATTTCTGCTTACAGATACTCTCTCTGAGAATTTATTCAGAGAGGTTTGTTGATGTTTTCATGGTTTTTAACTTGCTCCTTGAAAACTAATTAATCAAGTATAATCATCTGGTTGTGTGAAATATTTATAAACTGTAATTTCCATTGCTGGAAATGTTTTCAGCATCTCAGTATTGTCTCAATGACAAGCAAAAGGAGAGAGAGGATGAGAGACATATGTATAGGGATCATTTATCCTTCTCCTCAAACCAATGAATTTTTGCTATGAATATTATATTTCTATAGAGAATACTTTCGAGATGTTGCTATTTGAGGTTTACACCACACTTAGCCTAATTCTGTAGCTTATGCTGCTTTTTTTCCTTCCCTCCTGAAAGCGGGACTATAATAGATAAAACTGCAAATTCCACAGAAAACACTGACACAGGAAGATTTTAATTGATTTTGACAATAAAAGAAGGTCCTTATTCTTGTCAGCTAATATTGGTTCTCAATATTGTGTTGATGGTACTTGAAAACATTATAAAACTGAAGTTTGGAGGTTGCCATTTAAATTTTTATGGTGTCTACTTGGATATTTAGAATAACTGGAATAACCCTGGGATTAAGATAGGCCTCTCTTGCCCTGGAAAACTTTAGGAAAAAGCCTAACTTTTGTGGAAGTGCCAGAAATTTGTTGGAGGCAAAAGGCCTTGTTTTGACATCTCTCTGTTTGGGTGAATAAATTTTAGATAAGCAGAGAAAGACTGTGAGCAGTAAACAATATTGCTTTCAATGGTGCAGGCTAATAGAGGTTGGTTTGTAATGAACAAATCAGAAAAACAAACATGAAAATGGCAAAATCGAGGGAAACACTGTACAGATCTGCACTGTTTTCAAATGCCTGACAGCACAGGCAAAATGGTGATACTTGAGCTACAGTACAAAGCAAATCCACCCGGGAGTGTTCAACATGGGGAGAGAAGGTTTTCAGTGATGACTGCTCATTTACGTTTACTAGGTGGTCTGATTAATTAACTGCAATATGTCAAAATATGTGTAAGAAGTGTACTGAAACAAATTATGTGTCCAAGAAACCTAGCTGAAAGAGAACTTGCAGAGTTAAAAGAACAATTCTGTTAAGGTCAAATGAAAGCAAAATTGAAATGTCTTGTTTATACTAAATAAGAAACAAGAAGCAGTTGATAGAGATGTAAGTAATCATAGTTTTAGGATTATTTTTGCTCTCCTATAAAAAAGCAGAGGTTTTGTTATTACCAAAAGAAAAAGTCTGTGTGTTAATTAGTGAAATAAACTAACAAGCAATGGATTAATTAATTTACTTTAGTTTCCCAGGTTCAGCTGTAACATCAGTTACACTGAGTTATTGAATGACTTTTTGTCCCTAATGATAATTTAATAAATTAGACAAAGCAAAATGTCAATAGATAACTATTTTTTAAGTGTCAGTGGATTTTTTTTTCTTGTGCAGCATATCTTATTTAGTACCAGTACCCAGTACTTTTATATTAACTTTCAATCATCTTTGTATACAAGCTCTGTTAATTGTGATCCAATGCAAACATCAGTGCGGGACAACCAGGAGTTCCTTGAGTATGGATCGCTTGTGGTAACAGCTGAATCTCCAAACACAGGTAAGGGTGAACACTGCATTTAGTATGGAAAATTAAGCAGGCAGCTATTGAAGTCATTGTTACCATGTTCCTCAGAGTCAAGGACAGTAGTGTCACACTAGTAGGTGCAGGTGAGTCAGTGGTAACAGTACAAATGACTGTACTGGCAAAATTAGAACCTTTTCTCAAAAATCTGCCATGCCAGCCAACGGATGAGCAGTTATTGTCAGACTCAGCCCACTCTGTAAAACTTCTACCTAAGAAAAATTCAAATTAAAAATATTCTGGTACCAGCATTTATTCTCTATGAATGCCTTGATGTTTTGTTACAAGACTGGAAGAAAGCTCACTGAATCATTGGGAAGACTCCTATGGGCTTTAGTGGGCATCTGATCAGGCTTTTTATGAAATAATTTGTTTTATGATTATTTGGCAAGCATCATCTACAAATATAACTGCATAAGCTTCTCATATTAGGTAATTACCTTTATCTATGGGATTGTCTGTCTTTCAATCACTAGATGACAAAAGGGCTCCCAAGTGATGCTGCTGTAGATTTGTGTGCCTTTTCTCTAGAAGCTCTTTGTCCAAATCTCTCTCTTAACGTCACACTTGTTTTACAATCATATTTTCGACTCTATCTGAGTGATGCCTTAAATGGCTACCTAGAAACAGAGACTAGACAGGAATAAAGGAATAAAGGTGGTATTTACTTGAAAAGCCTTCAGATGTACACTTTGGGCTCCAGAGGTTCCTGCCTCAGTGGATCCCAAAATGGATGACAGGTCACAAGTTCTTCACACTTTTATATCAGCATAAATTCACCAGCCAGAACACAGACAATGATGGAATGTCCCCAAGCTTTCCCTCCTCTCCCCAACATGATGGTTTACAGTTCTTGGGCCTAGGACAGTCTGGGTGTCCTTGGAGAGCAAGTTACAGAGGCTTTGTTATGTCTATCTTAGCACAAGAGAACAGCACTTAACGAGCTACAGGGAACTTCAGAGTTACACTAGCACTACAGGATTTGAAAAATATAAAAGTTAAAACCTTCTTGTTACCTAGTAATTTTGTTAGTATTGCTTTGAAGATGTATATTAATTTGTCCTACAACTGAAAGCAATAATCAGATAATTTCTTTTATTCTTCTGTGCAAGAACACCTAAATTCAGGACAAAATATAAGCACATATTGTTGGTTTCTAAATATTCTACATATGTCATTTCCAAAAAATGGCAGGAAACAGCTTTGATTTTTGTCAGGTAAAAGGGAATGAAGTTGCTTTAAAATAATTAAACTACACCAATACATACACAGTACATCAAAATATAGGCATTATATCAAGATCTGTTTGGAGTTGAAGCTTTACATTCTGGGGGAAAAAAATTACAAAGCAAAACATGGGGGAAAGTGATCTCCTGTATTTACATGTCTGAGATAGATAAAACTATTTTTCCTTTACAATAAAGTTTTAAAAAATGGTCACTTTCTAAATCTTACATGTTAAAGATATTTTGGATAAACAAATACGAAAATATTAATACCTCACAACAAGTATACTTTCAACATGACTTTCTAAGTACATTATTTTTTTCCATGACAGCATGGATAATTCAAGGTGCATTTTACAATTTTAAAAAATATCCTTTAATCCTATAACAAAATGCACACAAAATATTTCACTGTATGTGCATGAATTAAAAGAGGTAGGAAAAAGTTTCTTGTGATTTTGATATGAAAATCAGTATCAACCAACCTTAATGGCTGCAGAGCAAAATGCTCAAAAATAAATGAATGCCTATGTTAAAATTACCTTTTCAACCATTAGTCTTTTGCGCATATTGATTTAGTATTTCTTCCGCGTTCTCTATTCTGTATTTCTATCTGTGGTACTTTTTCATTGGACCATAGGGCAAGCAGTGAAAGGGGCAGTGATGAATTGTTTACTCATCCCTCATTAAGAAAATCTTTGCTGCATTTCCACGTCACTGGTCTTATCCTCAATACGTATAAACACCAAACAATTATAAATGTGATAGAAATTTATCTCACATGGTCCAATTTGCAATTTACTCCTTCAGATATTTTTTGCTCTCTATTTGTTACATGAAATGGGATTGAGCCAGAGTAGGAAATAAGTCAGACTATGATCCTGCAATTATCTTCTCCCCCAGTACATTGGTTCAATGAGGAAGTTTTGNNNNCCCCCCACCAAAAAATACTGAATGGATTCTCTGGAAAAAAGTATATTTGTGAAGGTAGGCAGGAGGGGAGTGTGTGTTAACCTTGGTGTGGCAGCTGCATACCTACATTTGTGGAAAACATTAGAGGAAGGGAAGGGAAGGGATGGGTTGTCTCACTCCAGGAACAACCCAGCATATTCAGTAGAAGGGAAGCTCCAGAGGAGTACCAGGAGGAGAAGCATCGTCTAGACAGGATGGCTCTGGAAGGAGGCAGAAGTAAGGGCTAAGTGGAGCAAAATCAAAGGTGATACTCAAAGAAAAAGGAAGGAAAGCAATAATCCGTAAGTGTGAGGAGTTGGATTGATGTCTGTGCTGTGCAGTAGCCTGCAAGAACTGCTTCACTGGAAAACAGTGCTGCTGAGAAGGGACAATCTGGTAAGAACAATGGGTTCTTACCAGATAAGCTTTCAATTAGTCTGTTATTGGTATCAGAATCAATATTTAGTCTGTTATTCATATCAGAAACAAGCAATAGCCTGTTCTTTGTATGATGGAAGAAGACGCAACCTTAGATGTTAGAATCACTTGGAGTCCTCTATTCAAAGAAATAGTTGTTTGAACAGATGCTTTGGGATGGCTATCTGTGTCTGGCAGCCTCACGAGAAAAACATCTGTATCCTTGGCCACCTGTGAAATCTGAGGAAAGAACTTTTCCTACCAGGACNCTTGTTACCTAGTAATTTTGTTAGTATTGCTTTGAAGATGTATATTAATTTGTCCTACAACTGAAAGCAATAATCAGATAATTTCTTTTATTCTTCTGTGCAAGAACACCTAAATTCAGGACAAAATATAAGCACATATTGTTGGTTTCTAAATATTCTACATATGTCATTTCCAAAAAATGGCAGGAAACAGCTTTGATTTTTGTCAGGTAAAAGGGAATGAAGTTGCTTTAAAATAATTAAACTACACCAATACATACACAGTACATCAAAATATAGGCATTATATCAAGATCTGTTTGGAGTTGAAGCTTTACATTCTGGGGGAAAAAAATTACAAAGCAAAACATGGGGGAAAGTGATCTCCTGTATTTACATGTCTGAGATAGATAAAACTATTTTTCCTTTACAATAAAGTTTTAAAAAATGGTCACTTTCTAAATCTTACATGTTAAAGATATTTTGGATAAACAAATACGAAAATATTAATACCTCACAACAAGTATACTTTCAACATGACTTTCTAAGTACATTATTTTTTTCCATGACAGCATGGATAATTCAAGGTGCATTTTACAATTTTAAAAAATATCCTTTAATCCTATAACAAAATGCACACAAAATATTTCACTGTATGTGCATGAATTAAAAGAGGTAGGAAAAAGTTTCTTGTGATTTTGATATGAAAATCAGTATCAACCAACCTTAATGGCTGCAGAGCAAAATGCTCAAAAATAAATGAATGCCTATGTTAAAATTACCTTTTCAACCATTAGTCTTTTGCGCATATTGATTTAGTATTTCTTCCGCGTTCTCTATTCTGTATTTCTATCTGTGGTACTTTTTCATTGGACCATAGGGCAAGCAGTGAAAGGGGCAGTGATGAATTGTTTACTCATCCCTCATTAAGAAAATCTTTGCTGCATTTCCACGTCACTGGTCTTATCCTCAATACGTATAAACACCAAACAATTATAAATGTGATAGAAATTTATCTCACATGGTCCAATTTGCAATTTACTCCTTCAGATATTTTTTGCTCTCTATTTGTTACATGAAATGGGATTGAGCCAGAGTAGGAAATAAGTCAGACTATGATCCTGCAATTATCTTCTCCCCCAGTACATTGGTTCAATGAGGAAGTTTTGTTTTGAGAAAGCTCCTTATCTCTGTAATACCTTAAGAACAACCTTGAAAGCTTTCAGAATTTGTGGGACATTTACAAGAAAAGCATCAAAAGAAGACATTGTGTTGTGTAGAATATTCTAGTCCAACATGTCTGCTGGATATGCACTCTGAGTAAGACAACTACAGAAAAGAAGTGACTGGTGTGACATAATTTTTAGGCATATTTAGGTTTTGTCAGCCGTGTGATATACAGTAGGATAATTTAACTGAGTTGGCCTCTCCCCCACAAAAAGCAACCAACCAAACAACTCAAACCAGCCCTCCCTCCCCACCCCCTCCCCNGGGAAGGGATGGGGTGTCTCACTCCAGGAACAACCCAGCATATTCAGTAGAAGGGAAGCTCCAGAGGAGTACCAGGAGGAGAAGCATCGTCTAGACAGGATGGCTCTGGAAGGAGGCAGAAGTAAGGGCTAAGTGGAGCAAAATCAAAGGTGATACTCAAAGAAAAAGGAAGGAAAGCAATAATCCGTAAGTGTGAGGAGTTGGATTGATGTCTGTGCTGTGCAGTAGCCTGCAAGAACTGCTTCACTGGAAAACAGTGCTGCTGAGAAGGGACAATCTGGTAAGAACAATGGGTTCTTACCAGATAAGCTTTCAATTAGTCTGTTATTGGTATCAGAATCAATATTTAGTCTGTTATTCATATCAGAAACAAGCAATAGCCTGTTCTTTGTATGATGGAAGAAGACGCAACCTTAGATGTTAGAATCACTTGGAGTCCTCTATTCAAAGAAATAGTTGTTTGAACAGATGCTTTGGGATGGCTATCTGTGTCTGGCAGCCTCACGAGAAAAACATCTGTATCCTTGGCCACCTGTGAAATCTGAGGAAAGAACTTTTCCTACCAGGACCAGTAGAAGTCAGAGAAGAGACAGGTGTCCATTTGTCTCTTTGGTGGATAGAAAGGGCAACCAAGAGAAGAAGCTTCTCTTTTCTACAAGAAGAAAAAAACCAGCAAAAACCCCCTTATTTTCACTTGGGAAAAAAGGTGGAAGACAAAATTGGGATTCTTGGCTGCCTATAATAATGTTATTTGTATCAGTATTTTGTTACAACTTGCACAATTTCACTTGGGTTGTAGGCAATTATTCTGCCAGATGAGAATGCATTTATGTGAACATTTTTTGTTGTTTTGAAGCCTTTTGCATTAACTCTTAATATTGTAGATAGTAGATATACCTAATTTTATGATGCTGTTGGCCACTCTACCATCCTGTGCAGCAGCAAACATGTTTCTGTTCCTATGCAGTCCAATAGGATAGTAAAAAGTGAATTTATTGATCTCTGGAACATAAAAGGTGTAAGGACCATGTTCTGAAGCAAGGCAGGTATACAGAGAGATGAAAAGATGTGAGATGCATGATCAATGCTAATGACCTTGAATATGTGATGACATGGCCATGGCCATGCTCTCAGGTTCAGTTGCCAGCCACCTTTAGAATGTGAGTTGTCATTTCTGCATTCTTATAGATGACAGTTTTTTTGGCATATGTACATAAACCAATTGAACTGGACAAGAACATAGATCATGAACATTCAGAAATCAAAATAATTATGACTACTGAATGTAAAAATTCATAGCAAAGATACATATTTTACAGTGTTAGCATCTGACAAATGCAGACTGAACCTCAACAAATCAGTGAGACGTGGCAGTGACACAGACTAGCTGTAAAGCAGTGGTTCAGAAGTTAGTTTTGCCCTTCACCTACAAAAAGGGAATTCTGTCCCATTATCTTCATCCATAAAAACTTGAATGGACACAGGTGCCTAATGGGCATTTCCAGCTTAAGTCACCTAAGCTCCAGGGAGTGATGCATCTCAAACTCAGCAGGTAAAAACATACATCAGATCTGTCTTGATGTATGTTTGTGAAATTTTTATTTTTCATAGGTTCCTCAATCACTACATTGACAGTACAACCAGTCTAAATTCCCTCTTTTGTCAGTCTGAACCTCCCCTCTTTATGCAGAGTCCTTAATTTTCAAGTGTTTACCGTATGGAGGTTTGAGTGAGTCTGAATGGCTCTCAGATCTTACACCTTTTCCCTCTAAATCTTTTGGCCCTAAATGATCCTAGAGAGAACATTGTGGTTGGTTCATGAAGGAAGAGATATTTTTTTTCTGTGTAAATATGTTCACTGAGATTTTAAAGACACTTAAATGGTCCTCTAAGATGCAAACGTTCAGGCAGCTTTAGAAAAAGCCATAACCATGCATTCCAAATATAATTAAATATATAATATAAATAAATTTTCAGAACTATGAAAGGACTGGTCAAGCTGCTTCAGCTAGGTAGAGACTCAGATGGTTAAAATCTTATTTGGAGTGAAGCAATATGCTACCCATGCCCCATCACAGCCAAAATTTCTATTCCAAAAATGTGGTGGTGTGAAAATTT